>OY987328.1:110715912-111315912 GCA_963920685.1 Polydrusus tereticollis | reverse complement strand
ATTTTAAAAGAAACTATAATCTCGTGACCGACAAAAAAAAAGTATGCATTTCGATACGTCATTTCCCCTATTTTAACGTTAAAATAGTAAATTATGTTATAAGCTCGAAAAAATGTAGTATTTCAGACGTAATGCGGTCGCTAACCTAAATAGCCCGAAAAACATTTTTTCGTCCATATGTCATAAGTTGTTTTTTATTCGATCTTGTTTTTAATGCGATTGAGAGTTGTAAAATAATGTAGAAATGAAGTGAACCTATACATTTCATCTTGCACGCTAATTTTTTGGTCTTAATGTTTGTTAGTTAACGATGAAATCTGTAATAGCGTCCGAAAAAAAAAAATTTTTTTTTGACTAACATAAAAAGTGTTGTCTAGCTAGCAGGGCAATAATCAATACTTTATTGAGAAGGTTAGCTCTTCGTCTAAATATCTAATCTATAAATCGTCATTTTTTCCGACACAATCGGTTAAAAAGCATACAATTGTATGTGAACGTTTGTACAAAAACCATCGTGTTAAATCAGTTCTTATACCTGACTGACAACGCCGATCTTTAGCTTTTTTTTACTTTGTAAAATAAAAAGATTAGTTCTTACTATCAAAGAAATTAAATATGCAAGAGAAATAGGTCGAAAAGATTAATAATAATTTATTTATTCCTAAGTTATAAATCTTAACTACATCACTTTCTAAACCAAGAAAATAGATAATCTTCCTGCATTATTCCGTACTTAGATTTATTTTTCATGAAAATAGTCGAATCTATGATTTTCGTTCAAATCCATAAGGGACGCTTGTTTTGTATAGATGATTTATGATCTTATTTTCAACTAAAATACTAGTATAAAAAAAGTATTTCTTCCGATAAACGTGGAAGGAATAGACATTTAAACAGTTAGCCATAACATACGCATACTGACTTGCATTATTTTCATGGATTGAATGGCTACATCTTTGTGTGTGAAGTGAATTTCTTTTTAAAAAATTACAATGCGCTCAATTATGAATTTCCTAACATAACTTTTATGGATAGTGGAGTCGGATATTGGAGGAAAATATTATCATAACGACAACTCGATTATTGATATAATTATTATGGTTTCACAGAAGTTTCTACAGAGTCAGCCATGCTGTAGCAGAGACTGTTGTAGGTCGTATTTTTTAAAAAAACCTAACAATACCTTTACTTTATATTGATAGACATATTCTATTAGAACATTTTTCTAAAATTTAGAGCCTTTGGAAATGTGATAATGCTATGAGCATCAAATATATTCAAAATATCAAAAATCCTTTGGTAGTTAGTTATTGCGGTATATTTTAATAGAGGCATAATTTATACTGTACTCCTAAATTTACGGCATATCACTTTGTTTATGTTATTATATTCACAGAGACTATTAATCTAACCAGCTTTTATTTACGAAAAATTAAAAACTGAAATACTCTATTTTATTGCCGATTGTTCGCAAAGACACTTGGAGTTGTTATTTTACTTTTTCTACCTCTTTTTCCCCGGTTGCGGAGAAATATGTTAGGGGAAGTTTGGGTATCCTCAGACGGTTATATGCAAAGATTCAAGCTTCTAAAAAAGTACTAAGGCGAGTAATTATCAATTTGAATTTATGTATGTCGAAGGTAATGTGTTACTCATAAATATACATGATGAAAACATTTATTGTTCGATTGCATGTAATTTTTAAGAGTCTAGAAATAAGCAAATAATGTTCTTTAACGTTTCTTTATAAACATCTCGAGTTACCTGTCCTTCCCCTGCATCATAGAAGGGTATTTGCCGACAAAGTTTGACCATTTTTTATGGTTCGAGAGTTGGGTATTCTTCGCAGATGTAAACTGACGTCATTTGACTAGTCGAAACTTGTTAGATTTTGGACCTGCTACGCATTATAATTTTAGTTTATATTCTTATTATGAGATTTTAAAATTATGTATGTGTTTGTTTAATTCATTGTAAAGGATTTGATCTTGTGCTAATTTTAAAACTTAAATGTTGCCAAGAATATTGAAATGTGATAGCGATGCGATAATCGAGAGAATCATGTAAAATAATATTCCCAAAGTTTGTCATTCTTGTTAAGCCTATATGTAGGTTCCATAAACGGATAGGTGGCGCTAATAATATTGAATTTTTTTATTAAAATATCTAAAGTAAATATCTAATTGATTTTTTTTTTTAGCGCTAATTGGGATTTTAATTAACTACCTCAGAGTTGGTATACACTATATTTTGCAGCGCAATTGCTTTCACACCCAGTAATGTATTATGATTTTTTTGGATGGTCGTTATATTGTGAGTTTCTTAAGTTAGCCAGATTAATAATAAATTAAAAAACCAACGTGATTTGCTTATTGTTGCCTACGCCTGATATTCATAATTTTATTGGGGGTTCTACCTGATGACAAATACAGCTTATGATACCTATCTAGTGGGTATTTTCAGTTTAAGGACCGAATAATATAGAGTTATTGTGCATACATCATCGCAAACAAAAGGTAGCTTTTTATATTATTTCGTATTTACAATCCATTTAACTACAATTTTACACTGTGAATTAATTTTTTTTACTTTTTTCCTGAAATTGTAGCCTATTTACTTATATTATGATATTATCCGAAATTTTTATAAAAGCATTATGAGGGCTTTTACCTGATGGCGAACACAAGTTGTATAGTACCTATACCTGCTTGGTATTTTATACGTATTTAAGTTTTATTTACTTTTTATTACTCTGTTCTCATTACAAGATAGTCCTATAATTTATCCACTTCAAGTACAAAGAAATCGCTAGTTAATGGTTCTAGATGGTAATTATTTTATTGTATTTTATATAAGTGGTGCAAAAATTGGAATCAATTATTAGATATGCTACTGAATTTTAATGAGGGTCCTTCGGAATAATAAATAAAGGTTTATGTCCCTTTCTTTTTAAATCGAGTCGGCAGAGGGTTTGAGAGGGTTATTTAGGTATAAATAATTATTGCGGGGTGACAAATGTGCCGCCTTAATATACTTATCTTGTTAGACCATATAAATTAGGGTTTTATTTCGCTTTACTACCCACCAGCGGCGTTTCACTAAGATAGAAAATATTAAAAAGTCTGGTTTAAGGATGGCTCAGGTCGGATCGTAAAAAGTTGGGTTTAAGGATGGCTTATAAAAATTGGGATTTAATTATCCCGCTTTAGCAGCGGCGTTTCAACTAAGGGAAAATAATAAAAAGTCTGGTTTAAGGATGGCTCAGGTCGGATCGTAAAAAGTTGGGTTTAAGGATGGCTTATAAAAATTGGGATTTAATTATCCCGCTTTAGCAGCGGCGTTTCACTAAGGTTAAATCATAAAAAGTCTGGTTTAAGGATGACTCAGGTCGCATCGTAAAAAGTTGGGTTTAAGGATGGCTTATAAAAATTGGGATTTAATTATCCCGCTTTAGCAGCGGCGTTTCACTAAGGTTAAATCATAAAAAGTCGGGTTTTATCTCGGGTCAGATCATAAATATTCAGGTTCAAGTTAGGGTTAGATAAGAAGCCGCCTCATGAAAGCATCCGGGTTAGGTTGTAAAAAGTCGGGTTTTATCTCGGGTCAGTTCATAAATATTCAGGTTCAAGTTAGGGTTAGATAAGAAGCCGCCTCATGAAAGCATCCGGGTTAGGTCGTAAAAAGTCGGGTTTAATTTCGGGTTATTTTGTAAACAGCACCACCGAACCACCCGGGTTAGGTCATAAAACGCACCACCGAACCACCCGGGTTAGATCATAAAACGCACCACCTGCACCACCTGGGTTAGATCGTAAAACGCACCACCTGCACCACCTGGGTTAGTTGCACCACCAGCACCACCAGCACCACCTGGCCTCGCTCTCTCCGTTTTCCTCTACTAACTTTCCAGTAAAAAGTCTAACAAAATAAGTCAAAGTGAATTAAGTGACCTTAAAAGGGATTTGGAATTTTCTAAGAAAAAATCCGAACTATTCGCCTCTGGATTGCGACAATGGAACTTACTTCAAGATGAAGTAAAAGTTTCTGTATACCGAAGCCGCCAGAAAAACCTAACATCATTTTTTAACATGGAAAACCATTTGGTAGCCTGTCGGGACATTGGCAGCTTTAAATCTCGACTATGATCCAAAAGACTGGAGACTTTTATTGATTTCTCAAAAGTAAGTCTAAAAGCTGTGTTACTCCATAATGGAAACAAGTTGCCTTCAGTGTAAGGCCATGGACAAGGAAGGCCGTGCTTTTAGTTATTTAAAAGAAAAGTTCCCTAGAATCAGTGACACTAATATTAAAGACGGAATATTTGTGGGTCCCCAGAGTAGGAAACTTTTCGGAGATGCACAATTCGATTCCATACTTAAAGGTAAGGAAAAGGACGCGTAGAATGCCTTTAAAATGGTTGCAACAAATTTTTTGGGAAACATGAAAGCAGAAAACTATAAAGACCTGGTTACCCAACTTCTTTTATGTTACCACAACCTAGGGTGTAATATGTCGTTGAAAATTCATTTCCTGGATTCTCATCTGGATTACTTTGGAAAATTGTGATGCTGTAAGTTACGAGCACGGTGAGAGGTTCCACCAGGATATTTCAAACATGAAAAGAAGGTATCAGGGAAAATGGAACTGTGAGATGGTAGCCAAATACTGTTGGATTATTACTAGAGATGCCCCCGGTGCTGCTTTCAAAAAAGCGTAAAATGAGTGTCTAAACTTTAGACTCACTGACAAAAATGAGCTATTTAATTCCTATTGTTGAACCAACAATATATTGTTTGTATGTTTATTGTAAATGCCTATATATTAAAATGTTCATTGTATATGCCTATAAATTAAAATTTTATAACAAATAACTCGGATTTTTTTTGCGAGCTAACTAAAATCTTTAATAGGTATTTTTTTAGTTACTTGGGTGTAGTTTAATAAAAAAAAGTAGGTTTTGTTCAGGAAACAAAAAAAAAGTTGAAATTTGTTCCCCAGTGTTATCTGTGAAAATCCGAATATCGATTTTCTCGCAAACGGCTGAATTTAAGTATATGATATATTTCATGAAATATGTTTAGAATTTTATGCAGAATCCAAAAAAATATTACAAAATAGGGGTATCCATTTAAAAAAATAAAGTAAACCGTCATAACTCGTTTTTGGGACAACCTATATACATAAAATAAGCTTCAAAAATTGCACAATAAAAATAAAAAAATGCCGGTTCCGAGCGTTTTTTCGAAAAAAAAAAACAATGCATTTTAAATAAACGTGTTCCGATCTTTACATTCTCACTGTATAATCCATATTGTAAGGTTTACACACAGTCACTAAAAAGTACTATAAAAAAAGCAATAAAACACACCAGAACTTACCTTAAAATATTAAATAATTAGGAGAACACCAAAAATTCGATAAAACACTCCTAGTACGCGTAACGTGAACAGGTGGCCATTTGCAATTGCTCGGTATTCTACACCCAATTAAGTTGGAGTGGTGCCATAAATAAAATGCATGCAATGCGGAAAATTTGAACGTGCCCATTATATCCTCGTGTCTTATGTATCCTCGGTCTCTCCTATGCTTTTGGCAATTTTATGATTGGTTTCTTTCCGCAAATATGATTGGCAAGAGCTAATAACTGATTTTCACTAGGTGTCAGAAAATTACCTTTCGATAGCAACTTTTACACTGGGTACAGAAAAACTGTCTTGAAATCAACAGAAATTTGTAAATCAATTTTAATACCGTTCTCCACCAAAAACCAATATATTGAGGCTTACAAACAATCCAGAAGGAGAAATTTTGACAAAGCCATTATAAATATGTGCATAAATGTTAATTTTGAAGAAGATAGTTTAAAAATTAAGGATATCTTTTTTGGAATTGGTGGTATGAATATTTCGACAGTCGATGCACCAAAAACACAAAATGAGTTAAAAGGTAAAGGTTCTGAATATTTGTAACCAAATAATTTCAATGATATTCTTTCCATAACTTGTGCTGGTAGGTAAAGTACTTACCAACATATTTCGTTTGGCTTAACGACTGCAATAAAACCCGTTATAAACTAGGCTTTCGCTTTCGCAGAGACGTATTAACTCACATTTATTTTTAATGCCAGTTTATAATAACAATAGATAGGTACATTACTTGATTTGGTATCAAAATTAATAAACTATCTGTAAAGAATTGCTTCTTATTTCGTAATCAAACACACTTTTCAATATATTTATTTCCAATGTTTTTTGACGTAAATCACACAAAATACTGACATGACGACAACCTCACCTTTCTTACCAGTCGCTAATAAAGACTGGTAAAAAAAAGGTGTAACTAAACCTTTATGTATAACAAAATAAATAATCTAAACATTTCTTCCATCTCCCGGAGAGTTAACGTCTAATTTACAAATTTTATTGACTGGTCTTCGGTATACCGCTCCGTTTCTAGTCTTTATGTCGACGACCCTAACTTTGCCATCTTTCCCTGGAAAAGTGGCAACGACTTTGCCCATCGGCCAGTTGTTTTGTGGGAGATTTCCATCAGCAATTATAACGATGTCACCAATGTCTGCATTTTTGACAGATTCGAACCATTTTGTTCTTTTATTTAATTGCGGTAGGTATTCTTTAACCCATCTTTTCCAAAATTGGCTAGTCAATAATTGAACCTGCCGCCACTGTTTCCTAAGGTCTACATTAGTTGATTGCAGGTTGCTTCCTGGTATTGACCCACCTGAGGATCCCAGTAGAAAGTGATTTGGTGTTAAACATTCTGGAGCTTCTGGATCTACGGAAACATAAGTTAATGGTCTGGAGTTAATCAAAAATTCAATTTCTACTAGGGCAGTAGACAAAACTTCTTCTCTAGGACATTTCTCTTTAAGCATGACCTTTAAAGACGTTTTAATCGATCTGATTAATCTTTCCCAACTGCCTCCCATGTGTGAGGCCGTTGGAGGGTTGAAGTGCCACTTTATTCTTTGTGCTGATGTGTCGTTAGTAATTTTGGATTGATCTAAGTTCTCAACTCGTTCTATAAGTTCTCTATTGGTACCGTGAAAATTTGTTCCATTATCTGAATACAAGTCTGAAACAGAACCTCGTCTTCCAATGAATCTCTTCAGGGCAAGAATAAATGAATCTGTACTCAAAGATGAAGCTATTTCAATATGTATCGCTCGTGTTGTTAGACACGTAAAAATAGCACCGTATCTTTTTTCTTTTCTCCGTCCAATAGCTACATCATACGGTCCAAAATAATCCACACCAGTTCTTGTAAAAGGTTTCGAAAATACGTCATATCTGGCTTTTGGCAGGGGACCCATTTCTAGGTCATGCTTAAAGAGAAATGTCCTAGAGAAGAAGTTTTGTCTACTGCCCTAGTAGAAATTGAATTTTTGATTAACTCCAGACCATTAACTTATGTTTCCGTAGATCCAGAAGCTCCAGAATGTTTAACACCAAATCACTTTCTACTGGGATCCTCAGGTGGGTCAATACCAGGAAGCAACCTGCAATCAACTAATGTAGACCTTAGGAAACAGTGGCGGCAGGTTCAATTATTGACTAGCCAATTTTGGAAAAGATGGGTTAAAGAATACCTACCGCAATTAAATAAAAGAACAAAATGGTTCGAATCTGTCAAAAATGCAGACATTGTTGACATCGTTATAATTGCTGATGGAAATCTCCCACAAAACAACTGGCCGATGGGCAAAGTCGTTGCCACTTTTCCAGGGAAAGATGGCAAAGTTAGGGTCGTCGACATAAAGACTAGAAACGGAGCGGTATACCGAAGACCAGTCAATAAAATTTGTAAATTAGACGTTAACTCTCCGGGAGATGGAAGAAATGTTTAGATTATTTATTTTGTTATACATAAAGGTTTAGTTACACCTTTTTTTTACCAGTCTTTATTAGCGACTGGTAAGAAAGGTGAGGTTGTCGTCATGTCAGTATTTTGTGTGATTTACGTCAAAAAACATTGGAAATAAATATATTGAAAAGTGTGTTTGATTACGAAATAAGAAGCAATTCTTTACACTATCTAATTAAGGCTTTCTAGAAACAACTTAATTATTAGGATATATCTTAAAACTTTTTAATTACAGGTGCCTGTTTATATAGCTTATATAAATAGTAAACATAATATTCGAAATAGATTAGTACCTATCTATTTTACTTTGTAACAGTGTGTGCCACAAGTTAATATTAAAAGTTTGTAGAGACCTTGGGAATCTTCAGCTAATGCGATATCTAGCTATCCTAAATATTCCAGGAAGCATTTATCTTCTAACGCCAAAGTGATCGTGAAAAATGTATGTGAATCGTTATTAAAGAGCCGCCACCCTAAAGTAATTGCCATTAAAAATAGCAGGGAAATGAAGAAAGTTCCATTATCGACGGAACAAGATATTATGCTAAAAGAACATTTTAAAAGAAAAGTTCGCAAAGATACCGGAAGAATGAAGTGCATAGGTGATTGTGACAAAGATGTTATTCGCAGGAAAATATACCAAATGTATCGAGAAAATGTTGTGCCCACGTTATATTCTTTAAAAACACGGTTAACAACTGACGATACAATGATATCATGTAGCAGGACAAGTCTTCACCGCGCTTTGCAAGAGATGGGATTTAAGTATAAGACAATAAACAAGAGACAAATTATTATGGAGTCCGAAAGATTAAGAAAAAAATTAGATTTCTGTACCTTAGGGAAATAAAAAAGTTTAGATCCGAAAAACGTTCAATAGTTTATCTGGATGAAACGTGGTTTGACACTCATGAGACTGTCAAAAAGGGATGGGTTGATTTTACCGAAAAATGCTAAAATAAAGCCCCTTCAAATAAAGAAAAACGAATAACAATAATTTATGCAGGTTGGGAGAATGGATGGATCTCTAATTGTTTATTACTGTCGGCAAAAAATATAAAGGATTCAAGTCTGGACTATGATGAAGATAACAACGCCGCTCTTTTTGAAAGCTGGTTTAAAGACAGTTTGCTTTGAAATGTACCAAAACACAGTGTTATTGTGATGGACAATGCAAGCTACCACAGCCGGCAACTGGAAAAGGTACCGAATACATCAAGCACAAAATCCGCAATAAAGGAGTTCATGTTAAAAAATGACTTATACCTCGAGGAAACGTATAGTAAAAGACAGCTGTTACAAGTGTTAAAAGCATTTAGTATTTAAAAAAAGTATGTGTGTGATAAATTGGCGGAAGAAATGGCTCACACTGTGTTGCGACTGCCACCCTATTATTGCATTTTTAACCCTATTAAACACATGTGGCATCAAATTAAATCGAAAATGAGAACTGAAAATAGCACACCTACTCTTAGTGGCAGTTTAATAGAGCTAATAAAGAAAGTTTTCGGTGAAATTTCAGATGAAAGTTGGAAAAATTCGGTTAACCATGTCTTAAAAATTGAAAACTCTTATATAACTACACAACAAAACGAAATACATCCTCTTATCATAAATGTGGATGATAGTGATAGCGAGACTGAATTAGGAATAGATTAAAACGTTTTATAATTACAATTAAACCTTCTGTGCATATATGTAAATATATTTTTTTAAGTAGGTATATTAATTGATATTATTACTTGTACCCAAATGCGTGCGAAAAGTTGCCCTTTTTCACACGCAAACTTTTCTCACTTGTTTTGTACTTATAATAAATTAATGTACATATAATACAAGTAATGGTAAAAATAAACATAATAAACATTGCTACTATAAGGTATTACTATGGCTTTTTATTTAACTACAAAATCCGTTCCTGCGCAAAGCAGTACCCCTTATTTAATTTCATTTCAGTAATATAAACAGTGATGCCAGCTGGGACGAGGTAGATTTCGCTGGTTGTCACGCTCATCGACAGTTTTATATGGATAATTTTACCAAGAAATTCTTTAAAAACGTAGGTTTGGCAATCGAACAGGTAACGGGGTTTCTTTGGGTGTTTACAATATAATAAAACTATTATTGCAGTTATTAGGTCAAACGAAATATGTTCGGATGGACTTTACAACAGAGATCTAAACTAAATCGTAAATTTTTCAAGGTTTGCCTTGGACTAAAGAAACAGTAGATCATGCTTACCCTTATCTCTTAGAGGACTTGCCCCTAGATCCAGATGCTCCAGGTGGAATGATACATTATCGGCAAACGTTGGCTTTAAGTTTATTTCTAAAAGGATTCCTGTCAATATGTGAGCAGCTGCAAATATCAGGTCATCCTGCAAAGATAGAATCAAGAGAAATAAGCGGTGCCTATGGGTTTCATACTCAAGATTATAGGAGTTTGCAGTATTATACACTCGTACCAGGTACATTCAAATAATATATTTTACAGTATATAGCTAAAGTAAAAATCTATTGCAGGTACTCAACAAAAAGAAGACGCTCTTCAGCGCCCACTTATTCATGAGTCAGCGTTTAAACACGCCACTGGAGAGGCAGTATATGTCAATGACATTCCTTCTCAAGGCAATGAGCTGTATATGTCGTTTGTATTGAGCACCAAAGCTTATGCTGATAATATTTCAATAGATACAGAGGAAGCACTCGCCATGGAGGGGGTCATTGAATTTTTATCTGATAAGGATTTAACTGAGGAGCAAAATAGTATCTCATTGCTTGAAGAAGGTAACGAGTGATTTTTAATTATTTTGCTCAAGGGAGGCCATGCATTTTAAAAGCATCATGGCCGTACTGCGTAGATAAGATGACATGATTGTTTTATGACATTTACGTCTTATTTGAATTTGTGTATTTGTAAAGTTTAAAAATTGGAGAAATTTTGTAATTTTTGCAGTTATTTGAAGGTAGGTTACTATTGCTTTAACCAATATTTCTCCGGGGAGTCGTCTTTTGACTATTATAAAGTGCTATTTGCAGGATATGATTTAATTTTTTATTTTTTTTTTATTTTTCAGCGTATCAAGTTTTGGTGAAGCTTTGTTGCCGGATTGAAAGTTCTACAGTAAAAATGTTTAGTGAAGCACAAAAAATTTTTATTGTTGAAAGTTTTTTTAGAAATGGAAACAAAATAGGCGGTGTGTGGAATTACTCTATGCATGACTGCTTTGATGAATTTCGAACCGAGTTTCCTGATGTTGCGGTGACCTTTCATAATTTTCGTACTGGGTCACAATACCTAATTGATAAATTTCGTCAGACTGGTTCTGTTCAACATAAAAAAGGGGCTGGAAGACCAACGAAACGATCGAATGAGGTTATTGAAGAAGCGCGACAAATTATGGAAAATAATCCTTCAACTTCTATTAGGCATTTATCTCAACAAATTCAGCAAACGGATTTATGCTACAGTACATGTCAAACACTTTTGAAAAAGGATCTGCATCTATACCCTTATCGTGTTACGGCTATTCATGAACTCCTTCCCAATGACGTTCCCCAAAGACTTAATTTTTGTGAATGGTTTTTAAACAATTTTCAAGAAGAAAATAGTGGTGCTTTTGAAAAAACATTTTTTACCGATGAGGCTTATTTTTATTTATCAGGCTATGTTAATTCACAAAATATGCGAATGTGGAATACGCAAAATCCGCATGTTTTTGTAGAAAGACCTCTTCATCCTCAAAAAGTTGGTGTGTGGACAGCAACTAGTTCTAGAAGAATAGTAGGCCCAATTTACTTTGATGGCACAATTACAGCTGAGAGATATCGGATCGAAATTCTGACAACATTTATTAATGAGCATCACGATGATGAATTGAGGGAAGGTTACTTCCAACAAGATGGCGCTACACCTCATGTAACCAGAGAAAATTTAAATTTTTTAAGTGAATTTTTTGAAAACAGAGTTATAAGCCGAAATACGCAACAAATATGACCACCTCGTTCCTGCGATTTCTTCTTGTGGCCTTTTATAAAAAACTCCATTTATCGAACACCAATTGAGGATATAAATGATCTTAAACGAAGGATTTCAGAAAAAATTGCCGAAATTAATAATTCTCCAAACGTATTGGTTAATGTGTCTCTGAGGGTAAGAAGCAACATCAGAAGGTGTCTAGAAGTAGGAGGCGGCCATATAAAGTAGGCTTTCAAAGTAAGATAGCTCAGGAATTTATATTACATACCGTCAAAAAACATTATTTTATGTTTTCAACGTAACAACGCTGCTTTCTTGCAAATTCGCCCTATGATTTAATCTACGCGCTACTGCTACACTATGTATACTGGGTCACAGCCGCCCTTGAGCAAAATAATTAATAATCACTCGTTATGTTAGGAACTATATATGTCTGTAGACGGATGCTAGTTGTTAGCAGCTGTCTCGCTGCATTGTACTCTATACAGTTCGTTTTTTTAATTCTGGTCATAGGAATTTACGTATGAATGTGATGGCATATTACAGGTCTTTTGTTTCAGTCTTTGTCTTTGAGTTTTGCAGACAGTTGATAGAACAAATTAACAATGATCAAACGGTATCAAAATCAACATTATTCTAGTGGTGGCTTGTGGGTTGTCTGCCATGGCCGGCAGTTGGGTACAGGCGTGGATCCAGGGAAAAATATTAGGGGCTGTCAAGGAGCGCGAAACTTTTTGAAGACCACGCCCAAATTTTGCTTTGGCTGACTATTCTAATGTTTGCATTGAACACATTTATGATAAATTATTTAATTTCATTTTTTTTTATCTCTAGGTATGCGAAAGGGTAGGTTTGAGAAAACATACATTTTTTATTCGTGATAATATTATGTAGCATCACATTTTCTGGGAGCCATGAGCCCCATAACCCCCCCCCCCCCACCCCTGGATCCGCGCCGGAGTAGGAATATTATTTTTATTTGTTTAGATAACATAACTACTAATAAAACAAATATAGAGTTATGTGATGTTTTTAAATTCTAAAGAGCCCTCGCTCATTTGACTTAAATTGTGGGTAAACATGATTATAATTTATAAATTTCCGAAACGGTGTTTTATAATTATAATTATACATTTTTCCTAATTTACAAAATTAGCATCATCAGCCTTGTATTTCTAACTGGTTCTCTATGTTAAAAGAATTATTGATACCATTGACAACAGCTTTTCCAACAAATACATACCTATATATCATATAAAAATGATTTGTCTACCAAATAAATAAAATAATAAAAATAATTAAATTGTCGTACAGCCGCACGACGCATCCTAATTTTTTCCTTTTTAACTTGAAAATAAAATGGATATTATTGTCATTAAAAGTTTAATTTTGGTTTCGCTTCCCGTAAGCCATACATATTTTTGATCCCAATTATCTCAAAATTACCTATTACTCCCCTTGCCTAATCCTAAATAAACCTAAAAACCAAACCGAAAGTTTTGTTTTCCAGCAGCCCACACTCACTCTGACTTACCTTACACTAATTCAGTCCTTTCTTTCAAGAATAATAACAAACAACCGATAATTATTAAGTATAATAACCAACGCATAATAACAAATGGTGGTAAATTAGTTGTGCCTTAAATTTGCCGACAAATCCATTTTTGCCGTTTATGACGGTATGTGAAGTTTTCAAATATATATAGTAGTGTATGTTTGATTGCCTATCCTGAAGCCATGAATTTTGAAGTTCTTTCTTATGGCAGGATAGGCTGGCCGGAGCTAGTTCTAGTTACAAACTGGATATGAAAAGTAAAACAATAAATTTGATGGTGGCGTGTTTACGAGTAATTCATTATGACGTCCTGGGTTACAAGTACCAGGTTTAAAAAAACACGTACTGTAGAAGTATATAGTATTAATCATGATAAGCGGCCTGTCCGAGAATACCGCAGTGAGCAACGACATCGTAGAAAGTGTTGTTAATATTGTAAATTCTAAGCTTAGAATTAGTCTTTCGTCTCAAGATATAAACTATTGTTACCGATTGGGAAAACGCGATGACCAACGTGAAAAACCGCGACCTGTTGCTGTTTTCTTTACGAATCGCTGGAAACGGGATAAGGTGTTCGGTGCCAAAAAAAACCTTAAAGGCAGTGGTGTCGTGATCAGTGAATTGCTCACAATGGAAAAATTAAATTTGTTTAAAAAAGCAGTCTCAAAATATGGTATTAGGAATTGTTGGACATGGAGAGGTAATGTGTATTCTATAATAAATAACAATAAGGTTCATATCACCTCGGAAAATGATATTCATTAGGCAAATTTAGAAATTAGCGATAGAAATTGATTAAAAACTTTTCTTTTTTTGTTTTTTTTATACAGAATTACGGTTAAACACACCTTCATTTTTCACTTTCATTTGGTTTAAATATTTTTAATATTGTAATACATTTACATAAACAGTGATTTCATTTCTTATTGGAATAAATAAAACTGTATTTTTATAGTCGATAGAAATTGATTAAATACTTTTTTTGCTAGAATTAAGGTACACACCTCCATTTTTCATTTGCCTCTAGTTTAAATATATTTAATACTGTAATACACTTACATAAACAGTGATTTTATCTCCTTATTGGAATAAATAAAACTGTATTTTCATTTTGCAGATCTTCCTATAAGGAAACACTTAAGATTGTATTGAGAGGGTTGATGATTCTAATTGCGAATCTACTTTATATTATTTTTCCCCGGTATTAAAAAACTATAAGACACTGATTTTGTATTGATTTGTTTGGTTGTGTGAGCCCCTGGAATAATAAATGAATAATTTAAAAATTGCTCATATTAATGTCAGATCCTTGATTGCGCACCTTGATGATTTTAAAAACATAGTTATTAATAAGAAATATGATATAATAGGAGTCACGGAGACCTGGCTCAATAGTTCAATTTCTAATAACATTGTAAAAATTGAGGGTTACAGAGTTGAGCGTCGTGATCGACAGGGCAGAGGGGGTGGAGTAGCAGTTTATGTTAAAAACGAGTTTAGTTGCTCATTGTTGCCATCTAGCCTGAATATAGAACAGTTATGGGTAAAAATCAAATTACAGGGTGTATCACTTTCAGTCGGCATAACTTATAGATCTCCTAACACTAATTATATAGACTTTTTCAACTGCTTAGAGGAGTCTGTTTCTCAGACTATTCCTTTGGTCGATCACGTCTTCTGTCTTGGTGACTTCAATATAAATTTATTAAATACCGATAGTTTAGAAACCAAGTTTGTGTTTGAATTTCTTGAGGGTCTGGGACTCACACAGTTAATTGATTGTCCAACCAGAAAAACTGACACAACATCGTCCTTAATCGACTACATTCTGACATCTGATAATAAAATAATAATTGAAAGGGTTGTGTCTCCGATTGATTTTAGTGACCACGATTTAATATACTGCATAATAAAAATAAAAGTATTAAAACAACAGCTTGAGTACAAGACAGTAAGAAATTTTAAATCTTTAAACTATAAGCAGTTTCAGTCGGATCTGCGATCAATTCCATGGAATGGCATGTTTTTCATAGATAATGTAGACGATAAGGTTAAGTTCTTTAATGAAAATATTAATATACTTTTAGATTTACATGCTCCTTTTGTTACACATCGTATTACGAAAAAATATGCGCCTTGGTTTACAGATACTCTGCGAGCAATGAAAAGGGATAGAGATAAGTCTCTAAGCAAATACAAAAAAACTAAACTTCAAACCGATTGGAATACCTACAAAAATATGAGAAACATGTTCACTGTGGCCGTTAAGCGGGAAAAAAAGACTTTCTTCGTGCAAAAATATAATAATCACAATCATAAAGAATTATGGTCTCATTTAAAACGCCTTGATCTGAATTCGAAAAAGAATAATGATATACCACAACAACTTGCTAATGTCGAATCCATTAATAATCATTTTATAAATTCTGTTCCTCGGCTTACGGTTGATAACAGCATGGTTTCGTTTTATACTCAAAACAAACTTTCCGATTCAGTTTTTGAGTTTCACAGAGTGACAGAAATAGACATACTTAAGGCGATCTCGCTTATAAAAACAACAGCTTGTGGGGTAGACGGAATTAATATTTTGTCCTTGGAATTGTGCATACCCTTCCTTTTGCCTTACATAACTCATGTTATTAACTATTGTATTACTAAATCTGTTTTTCCAAGCCAATGGAAGGAGGCATTGGTGATACCACTTCCTAAGTCATCCTCAGTCGATTCTTTGGGTCAGCTACGACCCATAAGCATTCTGCCTACATTTTCCAAAATTTTAGAGAGAATATTACATAACCAACTTTCTGATTTTTGTTCGGCTGAGAGGGTTATTTCTGTAAATCAATCAGGTTTTAAAAAGGGCCATGGATGTGCTACTGCACTATTAAATATTACGGATGATATATTGGGAGCTTGGGATAAGGGCAGGTTAACATTGTTGGTTTTATTGGATTTTAGCAAAGCATTTGATACGCTTAACCACGATATTATCAACGCTATATTTCGGTATATTGGTCTATCAGATGCAGCACTTCGACTGATGGCAGAGGATCTGGCAGGAAGAAGTCAGGCTGTCTGCTATAGAGGCGATATATCTTCTTTTAAGAATGTCGCGACTGGTGTGCCACAGGGCTCAATCCTGGGACCCCTTTTGTTTAGTTTATA
Organism: Polydrusus tereticollis; assembly: GCA_963920685.1. Taxonomy (NCBI): domain Eukaryota; kingdom Metazoa; phylum Arthropoda; class Insecta; order Coleoptera; family Curculionidae; genus Polydrusus; species Polydrusus tereticollis. The sequence goes on along the minus strand of OY987328.1, from coordinate 111,299,330 downwards.
TACGTCTAGATTTCCTACTGCATTTCTTTCCTCAAAATATCATTTTTACGCTGATGATACACAGGTATATCTGTCCTTTTCCAGAGAAGAAACCACCCAAGCAGTTACAGCTCTCAATTTTGATTTACTTAACTTTAGTAATTTTGCAACTGGGCATAGCCTTCTGCTAAACCCTGGAAAATCAGTGGTGTTACTTTTTGGCACCACTGGCGACAGACAGTATTTTCAAACAAATTTTTCTGATTCTGTAAAAATTAACGACTCCACGTTACAAATAAAGAGTTCGGCAAAAAATTTGGGACTTCTTATGGATCCGGATCTTAGATTTGCAGATCATATAAACTTATGTTTGCAAAAAGCGTATATCAATCTAAAACTTTTATTTCAACATAGGCATGTACTGACTAGAAATTTAAAATCTATTTTATGTAATGCGCTGGTCTTGTCGCATTTAAATTTTTGTGATGTTGTTTATGGACCCTGCATAACAGCACATGTTGCTGGTCGCATTCAAAAATTACAAAACTCTTGCATACGCCTTATATTTGGGATACGTAAATATGATAGAATCAGCTATGCTTATAGACAGTCTGGTTGGCTAATGATGGGCGATCGTCGTTACCTTCATCTGCTCTGTTTGTATCACAAAATTTTAACTAACAAATCACCACCATATTTATACAATAAAATACGCTTTCGAACTGACGTTCACAATATTAATATTAGATTTAAGGGCAAACTTACTATTCCAGCTCATAATACGACTCTGTTTGAACGGTCCTTCTCCTACTTGATTGCAAAATACACCAATAATCTGCCGGAAACTATTATGAAAACATCTGTCAATTTATTTAAACAAAACATAACAAATCATCTCATGGCGCGCAATCACTGATCTGGCCTTGTCTTCTGAGTTATTCCTTTTGGTTTAAGCAATTATTGTACTGTGAGTATTGAATTTAGTAAGTAATTACTTAGTTCATCTTGTTTACTTAAATGTAATAATTACTGATCAGCTCTGAACTAATCAGATGTGTCCCTTTTTTCTGCTCTTCTAGTTTTTTGATATATTTTCTTTTTCATTCTGGTTCTTAGGGTTAATTATATAATAATGAACAATGCAATTGCGTTCGATTAGGTTAATTTAAATACCATTTTTATGTTGCTTAGTTAAAATTTCACAAAATTTAGGTTAATTTCGGGTTAGTTGAACAGATGGCAGATTTTATCTGTCAAACTGAACCTCGCCTTTTTGTACATTATTAAGTATATAATAACAACTAATTGTTATAATATGTAAAATGTTATAAATGTACAAATAAAGACCTTTATTATTATTATTATTATTATTATTATTATTATTATTATTATTATTATTATTATTATTTTATTCTTATTATTTTTCTCAAACCCATTCATTTAAGGCATTCTGTTCCTACATAATTCGGCACATCTGCATCTTCTCAATTATCGCCCCTTTTATCGACTCTTCCCATGCCTTTTCCCCTATATTTTCAATGTCTATCACTTTTATTTTTATTTATTTATTGCCAATAGACGGATAACCCAAAGGTATCTTAGCGATCTAAAGCGAGTTCATGCCTTCGATGAAGACCAATGCAAAACAGTTAGGACATCTCAGTACCCTAACAGGTGTATTGAACTTAATTGCCTCAATAAATTGCGGACAGCATGCAACATCATTAGCAATCTTGCTAAAGTCGACATCTGAGATAATCCTTTTCTCCTTCAGAGTATCCAGTGACGGGGCGTTTAAAACTTTCATAGTTGTAAGGTATCCCCAACCTATATGCGCAGTATCTGACAAATTTCTTTTGAATTATTTTAATTATTGTCTCATACAGGGTGTCAATTTGAAAAATTCCCACCCTTAATATCTTTCTTGCAGTTAAAAATATGAAAAATCGGAAAGACATGTCAATTTTATTTGTAAGGGGGACACCTTAAATGAATAGTTTTAGCCTTCTTGTTTCAACCCCCTAGGAGGGGTAGATGTCACCCTTAGAATCTTAAATGGCAATGGGATTCAAGTGGCACATCGTTTTAAAGGGCGTTCAATTCTCTTTCCAGTAGTATCCTACTTTCTTGCTTTTTGTTCAGAGGTTTCGGAATAATCGCGTTTCAAAGTTGCAGAAACAATTAAACTTGCCTGCATTGAGACTTTGGTTTTCAGGTTAGTGTTGACATAAAAATTACTGCATTGGGTCTCCTTGTAGTACAAATGATTAGAAGATTAGGTGGCAGCATAGGCGTAGCCAGACATTTTTCTAGGTGGGCTAAATACTAATAAACACAAAACATCAAAAACATTAACGTTTTTTTATCAAATTCCAATAAGTGGCAACTTCCAGGGGGGACATGGCCCTCCCTGCCTCCCCCTCGCTACGCCCATGGATGACACCGTTTCAAACTTCATTTGGGGATTGGCAAAGTAACCTCGAAAAATTTACACAAAAAGTAATCTAATAAAATTTTGATAGTCCTTCGAGTACCAAGTTAATTTGCGTTCATTCGATGACTTATCACTGAAATTCCACAAAAAGCCTTGCTATTCTATCAACAAATTCTAAAAATATGTTGTTTTTTAACAAAAAAAAACATGGTCAGCAAATTTATAAGATGTAGCCAAAACAGGAATATTATTGTTAATTCGCTTTTGCTTGTTGGGCTGTTCAGTGATAACTTTTATTAAGCGCAAAAAGTGTGAGAATGGTTTATTCTCTTCAAGAAAGAACTGAAGTTGTTTTCATTTATGGAGAGGTTGGAAAGTGCGCACGAAGGACGGCATTGGTTTTCAATGAAAGAAATCGAATCGTGAAGTAAGTCACAGATATGTACTGGATTTGGTGGCAAAGTTCTCCGAAACTGGTTCGGTGAGTAATAGAAAAATAAATAACCTACGAGTGATGAATGAAGAAGCTCAAATTGAGGTTTTGGGATTATTTGCTGCAGAGCCCACCAGCTCCTTGCGGACAGTAGCAGAACAGACAGGATATCACACGAGACTGTAAGAAAAGCACTGAAAATGCATAAACTCCATCCATACAAAATGCAGTGTGTTCGAGAGTCGAACGGTACGGTACGGTCGGTAGTTTATTTATTGTTTGTTTATTTCTTTGTGTACTGGCGATAACGATATTGGAATTTTCAACCTGAAAATGCCACAACGAGAAGTAGAAATATGCAATATATGCAACAAACGGGTACAGGACGATCAGCAGGGTCTTTTTTGCGAAAAATGCAAGATATGGAAACACAGAGCATGTGTGGGAATGGCCCAAAAGGTGTACTATATGGTCAGTAAATCTGATCAACCATGGCATTGTGAAGAATGTGAAGGTCAAGACAAGGAGAAACCGAGTAATAGCAAACCAAAACAACAATTAAAAAATTATACCCTAAATGATGTTATGGAAAAATTTGAAACTATGGAACAGAATTATAACTCACTATGTACGAAATTTAACGAACAACTAAAAACCAATGAAAAACTTCAAGCTGAACTAGATACCATCAAAAAACAGCTAAATAAGAAAGAACAAAAGGAACTAGAGAATAACTTAATTATACAAGGTATCCCCCATAAAGAAAATGAAAATATAGTACAAGTTATAGAAAAAAATTGGAAAATTCTTCAACATACCATCAGGAAAATTTACTGCACACCGAATGGGCAGGGATAAAACAAAAGGCAGCCCAATCAAAATAGTTTTTGAAGAAAAATCCGCAAAGACAAAGTGGTTAAAAACCGACAAGAAGTTTCAGCTGAAAAGTAGTGACTTGGGATATATAGAGGCAAATAAAGTATATCTGAACCATGATTTGACTAAAACCAATCAGGAAATCTATATGGCAGCTAAAAAATTTAAAAATGAAATGGGATATAAGTACCTGTGGTTTGGGAATGGAAATATTTTACTTAAAAAAGAAGAAGGTGCCAAAACTCTTCTTGTAGAAAGCACAGAAATTTTAAAAAACTAAAAGAATCTCACTGCAGTAATCAATTATCGGTAGTGTATTTAAACATCCAAAGTGTAAGGAATAAATTAGAGGAAATAGAATGTTTATTGGAGGACAAGAAATGTGACATTTTGGTGCTGGTTGAAACTTGGCTGTCGGAGAGTGAAGTGTGGCTTTACGATATCGAGGGCTATCAGGCTCTACATTCTTGTAGGAAGAAGAGAGGTGGTGGTACATCCACGTACATTAGGAACGGTATTAAGCATAAGGAGTTATGTAAGTCCAACCCAGATGATGACATAAGCTGGATTTGTGTACAAGTAGGTGCAATAAAGATAAGTGCATGGTATAAACCCCCATCTTATCATTATAATCAGTTTATTGAAACACTTGAAAATATACTTGTGCAACACCCAAAAAATCATATTATTGTAGGAGATTTTAACATAAATCTGTTAGATGTAGGCAACAGTGTCAAAAATTTTAAAAATTTACTTGCATTAAATAACTTCGTAATTAAAAATACAGTCGATGAAGATCAAGTTACTCGAATAACTCCTGAGTCCAGAACCCTAATTGATTATGTGCTGACGGATCAAGAAAGTAGTAAAAATTGCACTTTAATTACAGTAGAGGACAACGCACTCTCGGATCACATGAAACTGTTATTTACCATTAAAATTAATGTAAAAGTCTATAAACCCAAAATAACATATAAAACCAAACGTGTAGATTACAAAAAAATGAAGTCACTATTCAGTCAAAAAATAAATAATAACATACAAACTTTTCAAGAGCTAACTGATCTAATTAATCTATGTAGACAGGAGGCTGAATATTTAGAAGTAATTCGTTGCGCCATGAAAATAACAGATGGGTGAATAGTGGCCTCATAAATTTAATTAAGGATAGGGACAGGTTGTATAAAAAGAAAAAAAGGTTCCCTAGAAGTGACGTATTTGACAGTGAATATAATACCCTAAAAAATAAAATAACAAATAAAATTAAATCACTTAAAAATCAATATTTTAGAAATAAATGGTCCGAGTGCGGAACTGACCCAAAAAAGCAATGGCGTTTCATTAACAGTTTAGTTAAAGGTAAAAAAAGCACAACAAACATTGAAACTTTAGTGGTCAATAACATAACAATAGAAAATCAGATAGATATAACCAATGAACTGAATAATCATTTTTGTACTGTGGGCAAAAAAATTATAAGAGGATTAGACTCTGAAATAAATAATTTAGGATATGAAACTCGTCAAAACATCAAGTCTAGGGACATCCACTGCGATAAAACTTTATTTTTAGAGTTCTGCCCTGAAGAGGAGGTTGCGAATATTATATTGGATCTAAAAAAATCCTCTGCTCCGGGGCATGATCGGATTACCGTTCATGATATACTTAATCTAAAAAATGGGCTAATCTCAATTCTAACCAAATTGATAAATAAGTGCTTTGAAACAGCTTCCTTTCAAGATGAATTAAAAATCAATAGAGTGACTCCCATATTCAAGGCGGGTCCCAAATCCTGTATGAGCAACTATCGCCCTATTAGTGTAATTAGTGTTTTTGCAAAGATTTTGGAAACTGTAATAAAAAATAGAATGATGTCCTTTATAAGTAAATATATAACTATGGATGAATTCCAATATGGGTTCATCAAGCAGAGTAACACTCTTAGTGCAACTGTTGATCTGACAGATAACATCTCGTCAAAGTTAGATATGGGTAAAATAGTTATTGCAGTATTTGTGGACCTCCAAAAGGCATTTGATGTAGTTGATATAGATACATTATTAGACAAACTATATAAAATGGGATTTAGGGACAAAATGTATAGTATTATTAAGTCATACTTATCAAATAGGAAACAATATGTCAAACTAGATTCCTTTATAAGTGAAACCAAAATAAATGAGTGCGGGGTGCCCCAAGGTTCGGTTCTTGGACCTCTATTTTATTCCCTTTATGTGTTAAATTTACAATGTGCTGGATTGGTCGCTAATTATTATACATTTGCAGATGATACCGTATTGATGTATGATTTTGAAAATGCGAATGAAATGGAAAATATAGTGAATTTAGATCTTAGAAGGTATACAGACTGGCTCTTAAGTAATAAATTAAAAATTAACGCAGATAAAACGAAATATATGCTTTTTAAACAAAAAAATAAGTCTGTAACATTACCAAATTTAAAAATAAATAATATACAAATTGAGCATGTAGCAAAAATAAAATATTTAGGATTAATAATGGATAATCTGCTAAGTTGGTCAGAACATATAAATTATATATCTGGTAAAGTACTTCCGATGGTGAGTGCCTTATATAAAAACAGAAACTATCTCTCGCATAAAAGCAAACTAAATGTTTACAATACCTTCGTATTATCACGTTTTCGATATCTGATCCCCGTATGGGGCACATGTGGGACTACAAACTACAATTCTATGCAAGTACTACAAAACAAAATACTAAAAGTTCTATTTAATTATGATCCACTGACTCACACTGTGGATCTGTATGAGAATTTAAGAGTATGGCAATTACATAAGGTATTAAAATTTGAACAGGGCAAACTTATACACAGGATAATAAATAAAACACAAAAATCAAATATTAACATAATATTTTCAAGAGATATCCATACCCACAATACTAGATCACGAGAAAATGTATTCCACAATAATGTCAGAAGTAATAAAGGATTAAATAATCCTATATATCAGGCATCGCGAGAATATGATAGTTTACCAGAGAATATAAAAGGTATTAGAAATTACGGTAGGTTTGTCAAACACCTAAAGGAGTTTCTCAATGTACGTTTACATGAAAAATGTTTAGTTTATAAGAAATCGTACTGTTATTATAAAAATAATTCTCCTCAATACCAGTGTTTAAAAACACTGTCTAGAGGAATAGGGATATGTATATTGTAATTATTGTTATACTGTGTTAATAAATAAATTTAAAAAAAAAAAAAAGATACTTCAAGACTCTATGACGATGATAGAAGAATAGAGTTTTCTGAATTCATGAGTCGTTAAGTTAACGCCATCCCTAATATTCTGCCAAATATCTGTTTCAGCGATGAATGTCCATTTTTTCTAAATGGAAATGTTAACAATCAAAATTGTCGATATTGGAGTGACGAGAACCCGCATATTTTTCGAAAAGGACATACACAATATCCCCAAAAAGTTCATGTTTGGGCTGGTATTCTTGGAAATGCCATTATTGGTTCTTTATTTATTGAAAGAAACTTGACAGGTGATCTGTACCTTAATATGCTTGAAGAGACTATTGATCCTCTTATCACCCATGAGCTAGAAACTCAAATTGATGCAGAGGGTAATTCAGTTTTACAGGAGCATTTGATAATATTCCAGCAGGACGGTGCTCCACCTCATTATTTTCTTCCGGTCAGACAGTGGTTAAACGAGAGATTCCCGGATAGATGGATTGGCAGAAGGGGACCAATTGAATGGCCTCCAAGATCACCGGATTTAACACCCTTAGACTTCTTTCTTTAGCGACATCTTAAATCCATTGTTTATAAAACACAACCTGCTGATATTGATGACCTTAAAAGGCGAATTTCAGCAGAATGCAGGTCAATTCCCGGTGAAGTTTTCCGAAATATTAGGGAGGAGTTCGAAAACAGACTTTATTATTGTTTACAGGAAAATGGACAACAATTTCAACAACTTATAAGATAGTGCGTAAGTAGATCCCATGTGTTTTATTGTAGAAATTTCTCTTCCGCAATAAAAAGTTTTTTTTGTCGAAGTAAAATAATCAATAAATAATAAATCAATTGTTTAAACAAGATTTTCTTCCTGTTATTCAACGATTTTAACGGTGCCGCCTAATCTTCTAATCATTTGTACTAGAAGGAGACCCAATGCAATAATTTTTGTGTAAACACTAACCTGAAAACCAAAATCTCAATGCAGGCAAGCTTAATTGTTTCTGCAACTTTGGAACGCGATTATTCGGAAACCTCTGGACAAAAAGCAAGAAAGTAGGATACCACTGAAAAGATAATTGAACGCCCTTTAAAACGATGTACCACTTGACCCCCATTCCCATTTAAGATTCTAAGGGTGACATCTACCCTCCTAGGGGGTTGAAACAAGAAGGCTAAAACTATTAATTTAAAGGGTCCCCTTATAAATAGAATTGACGTGTCTTTCCGATTTTTCATATTTTTAACTGCAAGAAAGATAGTAAGGGTGGAAAGTTTTCAAATTCACACCCTGTATATTTCATAAAAATGATATAAATAAATAGTTCTTAAAGCGCTTACTGACAGCTAAGCAGTTAAGCATCTCCCCAGATCTTTAAAAATAGTCTGTCTTAATAAGTCTGCGTTGTTATTCATGTTACAAGATGTGTTAGATTTGGGTCCTTTCTTACTAAAACTAATACAAGAGCAACTAACACAAATGTATCTCCGATAGTAGTGCTGTCATATGGCCTTACGGGTATTTCTCAGGAGTTAAAATTCCCGATACAACCCTAAAGAAGTTTTCACTATGTAATTCTTATGTGCAGCAGCGCCGGATTAAAGGTTTCGTAGGCTCTATAGACACCAGTGGTGAATTTTAGATTTTAATTTGGGGAGGTTCACTAACGGCTTACGAAAAACAATGCGCCGCAGGCGAAAATTTTTTGGGTGCCACGCCCTAATTTTACCAAGAAATAACAAAATTTACAAATTAAGTGGTTTCCTAAACATTTCTATGCGTTTGAAGAGCCCAATGGATGCCCATGCCCTGATGAAGTCGCTGACGTCGCTGTTTTTACAGATAAAGTTAAAAACATCACATTTAATATATGGCCAAAATTGTTAATTAAAAAAAAACTTACAAAATAATTTAGAAATATTAGCTTCTTATTGAACAAAACTAACTTTTTGCCATCGAAAATAATTGCTAGTCTCAAGTTTCCCAAATGTAAATGTTGCTTTTCGCATATACATTTCAATGCTGGGGTCAAATGCAGAAGGTGAGAGGTCGTTTTCTAAACTGAACCTTATCAAAAATTGTATGCGTTCAACTATGGGCCAAGAGAGAGTTTCTTCACTAGGCCTACTATGTATTGAAAGTGATTTGACTCGCGAGATGGACTTCGACGACATACTGCATGAATTCGTCGAATCAAAATCACGAAAAAAAAACTTATTGTAAAAATATGTTTAAAAAGGTTGTTAAAACTGTTATAAGGTTTTTTGTATCACATTGTAGTTTGTCTCTGTGTCTGTGAACTCTTTTTCTTATTGTAGAATACGGTATTGATCCTTTTTTTTCGTCAATTTTTATTATATTTTATGATCGTAGGCCCTTCGCGTTTCGTAGGCCCTAGGCAAGTGCCTAATACTAATGCGCCTTATGGATAATCCGGGCCTGATGTGCAGTGCGGCTCGTGGCTTTACGGAAAGGTGGGACCAAAATATGAGGATATAATTACTCTAACGCATACATTGAACATTGACATAACATTATCCGGTTTCATCATAACTTCTTACATCCAATTCTAAAACACCGCAAAATCGAGTACGGTTTATAGGTACTTATATTAATTCATTGTGTAAAATAATCGCCTAGAAACCGATTTTAGTTGGGTTATTACATTCGATTTTTTTCAAGCAAAGAAAAATTAAAAATGTCAATTAAATGTAATTTTCAAATATTTTAATTTGTTTATAAATTTGGACTAAATCTGTGACAACATTGCCCCCCAAACAAAACACAAGAAAAGCAAAAAAATCCATTTTTTTTTCGTCACATCTATAAATTCAATTAATTATATTTGAAGCTGGACGCATTCTGTTATTATGTTATTTCCAAATCTGGTAGAGGTCTTCCCAGTTCCTTTATACAATTTTTTTCCTCGAAGGAATATGTGAAAAAGACTTCACTAATAAATTACATAAATTTCACTTTTCACATAAGTTGAGACTTAAAAATCTCAAAATACGAAGACCACGAGTACGCAGACAGCCCTCTCACGCTGCAACTAACCTTTCTGTGTGGTATTATAAGACTGAAGATGGGCCAATACGCGCTTTGCTCGGATTATAGTCTGAGCATAGCTTTATAGAATTAATAAGGCCTGGGGTCTGATGATCGTAAAATTATATTTCGTCAGCTTTATCAGTTGACTATTGCGTTGAATATTAAATTAAATAAAATTGCTGCCCGTCTTTTCCTACAGGTTTTCTTTGTTTTTTTTATAAGGCGACGAAAAGGTGTTTTATTCCAAGAGAGTAGTCTGCGTGGGTTTGCCAATCGGCGCAATAGTTGCACAAAATAGGATATTAGCCAAAAATGCCGCTAAGGCAGTAAAAGTGACCTACAAAGAACTTCAGCCGATTATAGTTACTATAGAAGATGCAATTAGACATGGATCATTTTTTCCAGAAAACGAAACCAATAAGTAAGATATTTTAAGTATATAAGTCTACATTCTTTAATCAAAAATGCGTTTTATAGTTTGGATTATGGTAATGTAGATGAATCGTTAAAGAAAGCAAAACATTCTGTTAAGGGCTCATGTAAAACTGGCCATCAAAAAAACTTCTATTTAGAACCACAGGGTGTTCTATGTGTTCCTATAGAAGATAATAAGATGGATATTTATGCTGCTACTCAGCGTCCCATGGAACTGCATGTAAGAAAATCATTGACAATAGTAAAATAATAGATAGATTTATTTTTAAAAGGCTTTACAGGTTTTGGCTGAAGTAATAAATTTCTCCTTTCTCCCAGACATTTTTCCGTCTTGTCTAAAGAAGGCTATAGTTATCCCACTTCACAAGGTTGTTGGTCATGATACCCCTTCAAATATTCGACCAATTGCGTTACTTTTCACCTTGTCCAAAATTGTAGAAAAAATTGTAAAACTGCGGCTGATGGTATTTCTAAATGAACACAACCTTTTATCCATCCAACCGTTTGGATTGTAGACTTCGAAGGGTACGAGCGATGCCATCTTCGGGTTCCTTAAGCATCTGTACGTGTCCTTTTAGTTCCTTACATATCGACCACACTGATTTTATTGCCAGAGCTTCACAAAATCTGATGTGGTATATTTCCGGATTTAGCGTCATCATATCGCGCAACAATACATCGAACGACAATTCACCGCCGACAATTCATCGCAGAGACAACAAGGAAACCTGAACTAACCCCTTAAGAGGATTAGGTAATTATAGTATTAAGTAATTATAGTACTCAACATGACCCAAAATAAAAAATATAGAAATTATATCTGTAAAATCATTAACAGAAGAATTTGCGATGAATTGACGCGCGATGAAGTGTCGTAGCGATGAATTGTCGCGCGCTTAATTGTCGGCGATAAAAAGTCGCGCGGTGAAATGTCGTACGATGAATTGACGGGACACCATATTTCCGGGCAAGCATCATGCCAATCATTTCTTCTTGTGTTCCTAGCCTCTAAAACATACATGGTTTTATCCCACAACACTGGTACATCTTCAGTTAAAAAAATTGAAACTCCAGCATCAATATTTCTAACCATTTAAATCAATAACTCGACACGAGAGAAACGTATGACTAAAGCTTGTCGCGTGTGAAAAGCTGCATTTGATTCTCGAAACGGTAAGGTCGCCGCATCCATTCTAGTGACAAAGTGCTGAACGGCAAGCTCGCAGTGCTGTGTCATTGCCGCTCTGTGTGAAAACTCTTCACTTCATTACTGTCACACATATATTTCTTTTAAGCAGTTGCACTTTAACGTGGGCTCATTGACTAAATTATTTTACTATATTCCAGACTAATGCTGCCAAGCTTCTAGGTATCCCCCTAAACCAACTATCAGTTAAAGTTAAACGCCTAGGAGGAGCATTCGGGGGTAAGCAATGGAGAGCTACTATCATAGCTCTTCCAGTCGTATTTGCAGCCCACAGATACAGACAACCAGTTAGAAATATATTGGACAGGGATGAAGATATGCTGATGGTAGGTGGAAGAATTCCGTATTTAGTCAACTATAATGTTGGGTTTGATGAAAATGGGAAAATTGAGGCAGCCGATTTTATGGTCTATGGTAATTCAGGGTATTCAACGAAAGGTGCACCAAACGTAAGTAATTTTTTTTTTGTGTTGATACATTATTTATGTCAGAAAATATGTCGTCAAGTAGGTGCCCACCCCTTAAGAAAAAAATATATATTTTTCCAATTTCTTTAGGCCGATTGGAAAGTTTCAATTCATCTGGACAATGCTTTCAAGATTCCGAACTTTAGAGCAAAAGGAAGACTTGTGAAAACAAATATTCCTGGCAATAACACCACGAGAGGTAGGAATTTTTTAAAGTTAGTTCAGGGTATAATAATATATACCAAGATAATGACCGAAATTTCTGTTGCATTGTTAAAAGTGCTAAAATAAGGTCATTTGAGTTAGTGCGTCTGGAATCGTAGTTGTTTCATGGCTAAACGATAAAAACGACATTATTATTATAAGGATTTTTTTATGATCAGGTACAACACAAATACTTTTTCTAAAATCGATCAAGAATGTCAACTTTTTGACGCAATGGCAGGTCCCAAAAGCACCTTATTCTAGCATGTTAGTCCTTTGCTGAGCAACTATCAAAAAACGGTGCAAGAAAGTTACTTTCCCATCTTAGGCCGGGAAATTAGCATATTCTTGAAGTGTCTATCCTCTATGGACATTGCCTATTACTTTATTCCCAGTCGCTCTGAAAGAAGCTGTTGACGTCAATACTGTACATTGTACATGCTCGTAGATTCCGCAGCCACGATATTCGTCTGCGTCCTACTGATCTTTGTTCCTCTATTTTTCAGATGGCATTTTTCGCCTCGCAGGATATGTCCGAAGTACTCCAATTTTTCTTCTCTTGACACTTGCTAGGTATTCTAGTTCTCCATCCAAGCACATAAAGCTAACTATAATACTACAATTTCCAGTATATACCTTAAATAGTTTTGTTGTTAATTAAAAAGATCCATCTTTACGGTACTCCATCGGGGTAAACTTCGGGATACTGTATAAGCATGACATCAATTATTATAGGTTTTGGACGTCCCGAAGGAATATTTCTGTCATTATTTATGATAGAAGACATAGCAGAGTATCTCAAAAAGGACTTTGTCGATATATGCAGGTTAAATTTATATAAAGAAGGTGACAAAACTCCTTATCAGCAAAACGTTGACGCAAACATTGAAAGATGTTTCGAAGAATGTTTGCAGCAGTCAAATTATTTTAAAAGAAAGAAGGCCGTCGAAAGGTTTAACAGGTGAAAATTGACTAGCCAATCCTGCGATTTCTTTCTAGAATAATAGATATCGTCAGGCAAAAAATAGTATTTTTTGATCTCATTCAAATTCATATAGCAATTAGCTGTTTACGTTTTGCACAGTTTCTTAGTTCAAGTTCAAGTAAATTTAGTTACTTGTCTGTTTTGACCAATTTACATAAGAATCTTACTTCCTCCCTTGCTTTTCTCTTAAACTTAGCTCAGTCAAGTGGTAAAGATGCAAACAGTTATGGAAGGAAAATAATACAAACTATTGACAAATAAAAAACTATTGCGATATTTAATGCAGGTAATTTTGGCACTGATGCACTCATTTGATAAACTATTAAAGTAATCATGTAAAATGTCGTAACCATAAGTTCCAGGTTATTTAAAACCTAGAGAAGATCTGATGTGCCCAATGATAATAAAATTACATTAACAACATCACATTGATATTTATCAATTATGTCATAATACGTCACCAAAACGTCTGACCTTGTGATTATAAGAGCACACTTTCGAAGATGGAGACTGAAACCAAACCCCACGAAGACAGAGACGGCCTGCTTCCAACTTCCAATAGAGCGGCGAATAGACAAGTTCAGGTGTACTCTGTAGATGGATTGCTTCACTACAACCAATACCCAAAAGTTACACTGGACCGAACGGCTGTCCTACAAGCGTCACCTGAAAAATACCTCTGCGAAGATACGCACGAGGAACAATATCCTCTATACGCTGTGCGGAGCGACGTGGAACCCCGCTACGAAAACTCTGCGCACTTCAGCACTCGGATTAGTCTATTCCACTGCGGAATACATTGCCCCGGTATGGCTTAGCAACGCGCATACACAACAGCTCGACATACCACTAAACAACAAAATGAGAACTATCAGCGGCACACTAAGAACTACCCCACTCATGAATATCTGTCAATACTGAGCCACATCCCGCCTCCTGACCTCCGACAAAAAGCTGCTCTTCTCCGAGAATATACACGCATACAGGACAACCCACAAATCCTTATACACCAAGACGTAGACATCCTACACAGAAACAGGCTTTGATCAAGAAAACCACCCGTGGAAACTGGTAAAAAACTGCACACATCTTTCAACCTCACCAACTCATGGAAACAAGAATGGACAGAGATTTGCCACTAACACGCCAGAAACGTGGTTTCAACATCTGTAATAAAATTATCTTGTAATTATCAATACTCTTGGGATATTATGGATGAGAATGCTACTTTTATATCTTAGGCTCGTGCTTTTGTCCCACTACTTAACATATCAATAGGTTGTTTAAAAACTATTATTTTGTATTAAAGACAATTCAGGATAATTTGAATAGGAACAAAAAATATTTTTTGTTTGCTTGGATGATTTGAAATAATACTGATTGGTACATATCACATTTTTTAGTGAGAATCGGTACAAGAAACGAGGCCTCGCAATAATGCCAGCAAAATATGGAATAGGAAGGGAACCTGAAGGTAACTGGATGGTACAGGCAGCAGCATTAGTACTAGTCTATTTGGATGGTTCTGTACTCTTACACCATGGAGGGGTCGAAATGGGTCAGGGCTTGCATACAAAAATGATACAAATAGCTACAAGGTATTATAGTGCACAGCATCAGTTTTATTCAGGAATTAAATTAACTTTGTTCTCTTTCCTAACTGATCTAAATTCAGTTCTGAAAAGCTCTAATCGCTCTTCCCGTATAGATGATGTATGTGATTTGAGTCCGGACTTTTGGAACGCCAGTTCATTACGGCGAGTTTTACAATCTACATCCTGCAATGGCTCGTGGACATCTCAATAATGACACTAATAGCTTTGGAATCGTAGTTAGACATATTAACAATCTCATTTTTCATCATTGCCTAATCTGTTGTGCTTTTAATGGTTTGCTTGTTTATCCTGGGATCATGATATTTATTCTTTATGCCTTTCACTTCTTTTCGTAATTTTGCATATTAGACTTTTTCTTTATTGATTCTGTATTGTGTTGCTATTGATTTTTTGTTTGCTGTAATTAATACTTGTTTTTTCTTATTTTATAATTTTTTACGAAGATAGATGGTTTTCTGGATATTTATAGGTTTGTCGATTGCTCAGTCCTTTTGTAGTAATGGTGTGTAGTCTTTCGATATTGTGCATAGGAATGAAGTCCTGCCGATTAAATGGGACGAAAGGAATAGGACAAACTGTTGTTATGTATCCATCTGCTGTTAAAGTTCCTCGAACAACGATTTATGATTATACAAGAGATTCAAAGCTGATCCAGTCCCAAATCACGACTGAGGTACTTACTCGATTGTTAACAAATGCGTAAAGAGGTGGATATTATAGCAGCTAACTTAATAAGATGCTTAATAAAGAGATGTGATTAAAACCGGTAGTTAATGGAGGTCTTTACATGGGTTCTGTTCTTAGTCTTGTAAATTAGATGAAAGATAGGACTTCTTCTTTTCTAACATAATATTAAAAGTATCCTTTTCCGCTGACAGCAACTATAACGTCGTTAGTATTAGCATCATCCAAATGTTAATCTATTTTTTTCCTTTTCTGAACTTAACACTTTCATATTGCGTTACAATGGTATCCATGAGCTGATTTGTTTCTCTTCTGACGCAAATTTAAGTTTGCAAATCAAGTCATTGGCAGGTACCATTACCATACCAACATAAAAGTCTTCGGAAAAGTCATTACATTATTACATTGGCCGTGGCACTTTCCTGGGCATCTGTCTGTAGTCTGTAACCCCTCATTGGTAGTATGACAACATCTGTACTCATCTTCTTCCCAGCCCCAATGAAGGTGATCACGAGCCAAACTGAAGACGGGCTATGCGATGGCCTGTCATTAGCGAAGGTCCTGTTGCTGCTATGTCTTTGCCTCATGATATTCTGGCTGATTGCCACAATGTTTCTTAAAAATATACAAGGTGACCTTCTATATGGATCTCGTAAACCATAAAACATTTAGAGATGATTAAATTAGAAAAAAGTCGCAAATTACTAAATCAAGCAACATCATGTTTTCAAATTTAAAATATTTCCGAACATATTTGGGCAAAACCGAATTTTTACGATTTTATTCTGATTATCTCAAATTTTATTTAATGCCTTGTTAATTCTATTGTTATTTTGAGTCCGACGACATATCATAATTAATATTTATTTGATGTTTCGGACTACAAATTTCATTATCATTGCAAATAAGCACCTTATTTAAAATGTTTGTATTTAAACCTTAGTGAGTCTTATTAGCCATTATTTACAATAATATTAAATTTATTTTCAAATACGTGAATCTTAAAAAACAATATGGTACATACACACCATTACGAGCGAATAAACAATTTTGAAATTATAGAAACTCAACTAAAAAATCCAATAAGTAGAATAATAATTATTTTGTTTTATTACAAATATTTAACTTACTCTTAGGTTCAAAAATTTCTTCCATAACGTAACGAAATGTATCATATTGTTTTCAGGGTTTTAGAAATACCCGCGGAAAGAATACAAATTGCTGACACTGAAACAGATGCAATTCCAAACTGTAATGCAACAAACGCTAGCTTAAGTTCTGATCTATATGGACCAGCTGTTATTGTAAGTTAAAGATTAAATTAAGCTCAATCAATCAAATTAAGCTTAGCATTGGACAATAGGAAATTTATATAAATCATTCAGTTTGCCCCTTAAGTTGTTCTGATTCACAGGTTTGCAATTGTCAGAACTACCCTAACGTAATGATATTTTAGCAATCCCACTAATATTGCCTAATGCCTATTAATAGGCTTTGAAATTATCGCTTATTTTGGTGTAGGCAAAAATGTTTCGCGCCTCCTGAGGTGCTCTTTTAATTCTCGCTCTACAAAACACTGGTCAATATTCAAATTCTCTATTCATGTTGTTACAAAAAAACAGTTTGTCTACACAAATCCAGTATGTATTGAGATGACAACATAAGGATTTCGAGTCTTTGGAAAGCCTATCTGCAGACATCCCTGAATCGAAGTCCAGACAAGATCCGTATTGCTTCCCGCTATAGCCCAAAAGCTCGGTGGGTGTGGCCCCAAACAAGGAATGTATATAAGAGATGCGAGTGGAAGAGAGAGAAATTTGCAATTTGTAGAACTGCCTAATACAGCTTTGAAGACTTCTTAGAAAGAACAGGCACCCATCCAATTTGCTGCACAGCTTGTTTATGTGAGGTCCCCATTGCAGTTTTGTATCTAACTGAACTTCCAGAAATCCAACGCTATCTGTGCCCCGATTTTTGCCTTTAACATCCCTCATTAAAATTACAGCCCTCTGCGTTTCTCCAGCATTAAGAAGAAGCCTGTTCATCCTAAACCTATCCTCAGCTCTCTCTTGTGCCTCTCTAGAATTCTCCAGAGCCTGATCCAAAGTATCAGCCAACAAGGAGATTGTTCTGTCGTCAGCGAAGATTGTGTATTTTGCACTGTGTTCAATGGCAGGTAGATCATTTATGTAAACCAGGAATAGAATCGGCCCTAGTGTAGATCCTTGGGGTACCCCTATGTTTAGTACTCTCCCCGCTAACTCCTCACCACCTGCATACTGTCTAAAAGGTAAGAGTGTACTAGGGCAATACTTTTTGGGCGAAAGTTATAGTTCTTACATTTTGGTAAGAAGATGCCATGGCCAATACAATCAAAAGCTTTGCTTGGATCACAAAGCAGAACAGGACTGAATTCGAGTTTATGGAAAAAATCGATTATGTATATGTATTCGAAGCTAAATGAAAGATAAAGATTTTGAAGCCACAATAAGTGCAGAAGAAAATAAGCTTGGATTTCTTTTCGAAATATGCTAGTGAAAACTTTTCTTGTTAATCCAGAAAGACTACGTCGAAATTACTGAAAAATGTGTTCATAATAATATATTGGTAATTAAGAAAATTGTGAAGAAATATGATTTTAAAAATCCACTTTCTGAACTTACACTTAAACTACTCTCCAAATAGTCTTGGGGGCGGTAGTGAGGAAGGAGAATTCACCAAAATATAATAATAATATTGATGAGTATTGCTGGATGTTGAAACGGGAGTCGTTAAAAGAAGCTTTGAAGGAATGCAAAATAAGTACTTTAATTATTTATTTTGTAATATTTTTAATTAGTTAATCAGCTTTATTGTAAAATTTTAACTTTGTAAAAATTAGTTAAGTAGGAATTTATTACTCTAGATATTACATTCGTCATTTGAAAAAAATGTGTTTTTTAATCATTCTTATTCCTCAAAAACCATACCTGACAAAAAATATGGATACCGTTTTCTACCATATAATAATAATAAGTTAATTTCAAATATTTATGATATAAAAATATGTTAATATGTTACTTTTTAATAAACTCATTCATCAATTCCGCAGGCGAAAATCTTATTTAAGTATTTAAAATTATAAATAATTAACTAGCTAATTAACATTATTTAGTTAAAGCATTTCCAAAAATATTTTTAAACCGTTTGTTTCAAATATATATGCTTTTAGTTCAATTTTATGTTTCTCTAATGACATAGTTTTTTAATAATTTGTCGGAAAATAATCATTTAAATAAAAGATTAAGAATAATATTAAATGTAAATTCGTCTAACGTTCATCTTTTTAAAATTTTAAAATTCTGAATAATGCCTTGGTCCAATGATTGGCAATGTGAGGTAGTACTGGGTGGAAGAAAAATAAGTTTGACATTATCCAGTGTAATTTTGGGTAATGTTGCATTATCCAGAAACAATACCACTCTTCTATTCTGCTTCTTCATCTTGGTATCAAATCTGTGAAGCCATGCTGTCATGATGTCTGCTGTCATCCACGCTTTTTTGTTCGAGACCCATTGGAGAGATAACTTATCGATATGTGCGCCCCTAAAACATCGAGGATTTTTGCTTTTGCCTATTGTAAGTGGTTCTTCCTTCTCACCTTCCATATTTGTACAGAACAGAATAATAAATCGTTGTTTGGTGTTTTTTTTTTCCAGTAAACTTGTCGTCTCATCTACATTAAATAAGTCGCTTGTGGCGTAATTCTTTAAAATGGTCAATAGCCTTTCTTTCCAAGTGGTTACGTCTTCGATATTGACATCGGCTGATTCGCCACATATTTCCTTGAAGGTAATGTCGTGTCGACGACGAAATTTTGCTACCCATCCATTGATGCCTTGAGGTTATCTAGTCCTAGACATTGAGCAAATTTGAGGGCTCTTGCTTGCAATATGGGCCCGGATATTGGTAAGTGCTTGTTTCGCGCCTTACAAAACCAGTTAAAATCATCTTGGTCCACTGCCAGTCCTTCAGTTTTGGGAAATTTTTTTTTGTTAACCGTTGCCACCTTCTTGAAACACATTTCTAACTTCTCCTTTATTTTAAAGCAACATAAGCGTTTGGGTCTTACCCACTTTAAATTTTTCAGTCAATTTCCTGGTACTTAAACCAGTTTTTTTACTTTCCTCGATTATTTCAATTTTTTCGCTTAAAGAATGACATTTCCTTTTTTCCGCCATCTTCAAATATTCACGATAGACCCAAAACACACAAAACTGTTTAAAACAAAACCAATGTTAACAGCCGATTTATCAGCCTTTAAAGCAATTGAATGGATCCGCCTGCAATAAAGTAATTAGTGTATGTACCGATATTTTTTAAGAATTGTCGGGTCGGGTTTTACTGCCCCTAATGGGGGGCGTTTATAGCATTAATGTTTACTAAAAATTTCGATGATGAGTGCCCGCGGTCGAGCACAGGAAAAAGCAAACTTACTGGCGGAACTATTCTCTTCACATTCAACGGTAAATTTTCAGGGAAGTACTCCACCGAAAATTTGCCATGTAGAATCGAGAATGCCCGATATTGTCTTTCGCCACCGCCATACCCAAAAAAGGCAAGAAGACTTTGCCAAACAACTATCGTCCAGTCGCATTGCTTTCGGTTATATCAAAAGTTATGGAGAAGGCTATCAACGAAAAATTACTAAAATACCTGGAAGGCTTCAACATTATTAGTGACCGCCAATATGGATTCCGTAAGTCTAGATCAACAGGAGACCTTCTCGCTTATGTCACTCATGTTTGGAACAACGCAATAGAACACCATGGGGAGTCCCGGGCGGTAGCACTGGACATTTCCAAGGCTTTTGACCGAGTATGGCATGAGGGGCTCCTAACTAAAGTAAGAGCATACGGAATGCCGGTTCAATTTTGTTCATGGCTGACG
This sequence comes from Polydrusus tereticollis, assembly GCA_963920685.1. Classification (NCBI taxonomy): domain Eukaryota; kingdom Metazoa; phylum Arthropoda; class Insecta; order Coleoptera; family Curculionidae; genus Polydrusus; species Polydrusus tereticollis. The sequence goes on along the minus strand of OY987328.1, from coordinate 111,278,794 downwards.
AGCTATCTTAAAGACCGTTCTCTGCGAGTGGCAATGGACGGATTTCTTTCAGACACATTTAACATCAACGCCGGAGTCCCTCAAGGTTCTATATTGTCGCCCACCCTTTTCTTACTATACATTAACGATCTTTTGGAAAAAACTAAAAATCCTATATATAGCTTCGCTGATGACAGCACACTTGTTTCATCTTTTACTTTGGATGCTCGGACATCGGCTGCTAATGCACATCTCTATAGGCAGCAAGAGGTCTCACATCTCAACAAAGACCTGGAAGAAATTCTGTCTTGGGGTGACAGTAACCAAGTAGAATTTAACGCTAAAAAGACCCAGGCGGCAGTTTTTTCTAAAAAAGTTAATGTTGAAGAACCGGATATAGTTATGGCGGGACACCCAATTCCCTTGACTTCATCAATTCATTTATTGGGCGTTAATTTGGATAGTCATATGTCTTGGCATAGTCACGTTGCGGCCATTGCTAAGGCAGCCTCGCAGAAGCTTGGAGTACTTTTCCGGACAAAGAACCTCTATACACCCCAACAACTTTTGATGCTCTATAAAGCCCAAATTCGACCATCACTGGAGTACTGTTCGCATATTTGGGGCTCTGCTCCTAAACATACCCTGAGATTGCTAGATTCCATTCAAAGAAGAGCCATTCGCTTGATCGGTGACCATAGTCTGACAAACAACCTGGAAAGCCTTGAACATCGAAGGCAGGTTGGCGACTTGAGTCTATTTTACAAATATTTTCATGGCAAGTGTTCAACCGAGGTTGCCCGCTTAATACCACCCAGAGCGGTGCATGGTAGAAATACGCGACGAGCCACTGCAGCCCACCAGTACGTGGTTCAGCTTAGTGTCTCTCGAACGACACTGTTTCAAAATTCTTTCATCTGGAGAACGTCATCACTCTGGAACGGCCTCCCTGAGATCGTGTTCCCCAACGAGTATAATCTCCAAAGATTCAAGACCAACGTGAATCGTTTCCTGCGCACACGCACCGCTCCTAGAGCGCCATAAAGGATTTATCCTGTAGTGCTGTGCCTTATCATAAAAAAAAAAAAAAAAAAAAAAAAAAAAAACAGATGAGTTGGTAAAGTGGAATATAAAATAATAGGATTTCCATAATTTCCAAATAAAAATAATTACTCTTTTGAAATTATCTCTTTGGGAAAAATAAAAGTAATTTTCTTAAAACTATCAATTGGAAAAGAAAAAATTAATATTATAAGTATATATAAACCTTCCCCACTAGATACTTTCGAATTTACTATAAATTTAAAGAATTTTTTTGATAATATCAAATATACTTGTAAAAATGGAACGGTAATTCTAGTAGGTGATATAAATATTGATATTTCTTCAAAATCTAAAGAAAGTAATGGGTAAATCAAATCAAATCAAAATATGCTTTATTGTCATAAAAAATTATTTTTATCGACAAAGCCTTTTTTTTAAATTAAATTAACAATAAAATATAATAATATAATAAAACTTAAAATATCGGAATAAACAAAAAAAATGCAAATAATTATGACAGAGTATCACCAAAATATTCATCTAGAGTATAATAAGCTTTTTCCAATAATATATTTTTAACATTTTTTTTAAACATTTTAAAATTTGACATTTTCTTAATAAAAACTGGAAGAAAATTAAAAATTTTTTTAGAATCATAAATTATGGATTTTTTTACAAGACTTGAAGAAGGAATAGGTAAACATATATTAAAGGTTTCTCTTGTATTATAAGTATGTGAATTAATACTATTTATATGCTTTTTATGAATAATTAAACAAACTGTTTCCAATATAAAAATTGAAGTTAGTGTTAAAATTTTTTGTGAGATAAATAGAGTTTTACAAGAATCTCTAGATCTAGCTTTGCACAAATATCTGATAGCTCTTTTTTGTAAAATAAAAATTGAATTTAGAAGATACTGGCTTGAATTTCCCCAGAAACAAATTCCGTATCTCAAAAAAGATTCTATTAAAGCAAAATAAACATTTCGAAGAACCGCCATATTCATTTCATGAGAAACTACTCTCAGGGCATAACATCCTGAAGCTAATTTTCTACATAACTTTTTGATATGTTCATTAAAAGAAAGATTTTGAGTAATATAGATTCCTAAAAACTTTATAAATTTGGGGTTATTAATTATTAGATTGTCAAAAATTATATTATTAAGTGTACACTTAAAAGTTAATATATTTGTTTTAGTAATATTAAATGAGAGCAGATTAGAGTCACACCACTTTTTAACATTTATTAAATCTTCAATAATTATTTTAATTAATTCATTAGAATATTTACTATGCCAAAGTATTGTTGTATCATCAGCAAATATAGTAAATTTACCATTTATAAAAATTGACGCAAGGTCATTTATATAAAATATATTAAAAATAGTAATGGACCAAGAACTGAACCTTGAGGTACTCCACAATCAATTTTATTACTTTTTGATTTCTTACCATTTAACAATACTACTTGAGATCTTTCAGATAAATATGATTTAAACCATTTAAACGATATACCTCTAAAGCCATAAAGCTCAAGCTTATTTAATAATATATTATGGTTAACACAATCAAAAGCTTTAGAAATAAATAAACTTGTTGAGTGAATATAATTTTACATCATTTATAAATAAATATACGAGAGAAATAAAAGAACATGCCTCTTGTATCGATCATATCTTTGTAAAAACAAATGAAAATTCAGATAATTTTAAATCAATAATCTTTAAATATCAAATAACGGGTTATTACCCAATAATTTTACAAAAAAGACTTATTGAGGTAATAATGGTAATAAAACCCCTTTATTAACGTATTAAAAGTATGTTAATTACTGTAAGTTAAAAGAAAATATGGCAAAAACAGATTGGGCAAATTTCTATTCCCATTCTGAAATAAATGACTAATCTAATAGTTTAATAAAAGAAATTAAAAATAATGTACAGAAAAGTACAACTTAAATAAAAATTAAAAATTACAAAAAGAAAATAATTGATTACTAGGGGCTTACTAAATTCTATTAAGACAAAAAACGAACTATATAAAAAATTACAAAAAAATAAGAATGATCGATTTTTATTATACAGGGTGTCTCAAAACTCAGTATCAAGATTTTAGGGGCGTATTTGCCAGGTCAAAATAAGCCCTTTTTTTTCTATAAGCATGTGTCCGCAAACGCTTCGTCACCGATCTACAGAGTGTTAAATTTTCAAAAAAATTTTATTTTTTCCTTCATAGCTCTTTTAGTTTTTGAGATATTAAGATAAAATTTAAAACATAGATTACGCTTTAGGGCTTACATCATCTAGTATACCGAGTGATTGTAAGAATCTACAGGGAGATATTTTTTCAGGGGTCATGCTCCCTTTTCTCCGCATAAACTTTTTTATAGTGCGCTGCTGGCGGATTCTGAAATATGCAGTACATTCTTTGTTTTGTTTATAAACTTTTTTATCTCTTATAATTTTTATGCATCTAAGATCGTTATCGAGAAAAAAATTTAAACAAATTTTTGTAATTCGCCATATTTAATTGAAATTTTTCAATGAAACAATAAAAAAAACAATTAGTGGGCTTTGACTGCTATTTTCATTTTGACGTTTACGCTTATTTTGAAGCATTTGACATTATTTAAAAGTTGGTTTATGCATTTGACATTATTTAAAAGTTGGTTTATAACTTATCGTATATTTTTTGATTTGTTTAACATTAAAATGGAAAATGGACCATATTCATTTGAACATCTGGCTGACATCCATTTCGTTTATGGTCTGGCTAATGGTAACGGGCTTAATGCTCAGAGGTTGTACGCGCTAAGATTTCCTAATCGCCGGCTTCCCAACTACAGAACTTTTATAAATTCCCATCAACACCTTCGGGAATACGGCAGATTTCAGACTCCAATGCACGATACTGGTAGACCAAGACAAGCACGCAACCCAGCAGTTGATGAAGAGATTTTAAATGTTATCGACGAAAACCCTGGTATGAGTACTCGACAAATAGCACGGCATTTGGATGTTTCCCGTTCAACTGTCTGGAGGGTTTTACACGAAAACATGCTATACCCATATCATATTCAGCGCGTCCAAGGTTTGCTTCCTCGAGACTTTCCACAGCGCTTGCAGTTCTCCAGATGGATACTGCGCAAGTGTACTGTGGATCCTGAATTTTTATCTCGTATCCTTTTTACCGACGAGGCTCAATTTACACGCGACGGAGTAGTGAATTACCACAATGTTCATATTTGGGCACTAGAAAATCCACACATGATCAGAGAATCTCGACACCAGGAACAGTTTAGCGTAAACATATGGGCAGGAATAGTAGGAGATACTTTAATTGGTCCTTTTATTTTACCGCGAATTTTAAATGGTGACACATATTTAAACTTCCTACAGAATGAATTGCCTGCATTAATGGAGGATGTGCCTTTACACGTTCGTCAACAAATGTGGTTTATGCACGATGGGGCCCCCCCTCATTTTCGAGTCACCGTCCGCGATTATTTAGACACAGTGTTTCCCAATCGGTGGATTGGCAGAGCAGGTCCAATTGCTTGGCCCCCACGGTCCCCAGATTGCAACTCGCTGGACTTCTTTTTATGGGGGCATGTAAAGAGTCTAGTTTATGATGCAGGACCAGTGCCTTCCATCGAAGTTCTAACTGGACGAATTATGGATGCCTTTCAAACGGTAAGAAATAATCCCGGAATATTAGAACGCGTACGGCAGTCTATGAGAAGAAGAGTAGAGGGTTGTATCGCAGAAAGAGGAGGGCATTTCCAGTATCTTTTATAAAAAGTCAAAGTTGATTAAGTTTCTTATTTTTGAGGTAATGTTTAAATAATCTTATAACAAATAAGTATAGCGTCTTTTGTTTTCATTGTGGTATTTATTCCCCCCTGTTGTTATAAATGTTAATTAAATGTAGCTAATTACAAAAATTTGTTTAAATTTTTTTCTCGATAACGATCTTAGATGCATAAAAATTATAAGAGATAAAAAAGTTTATAAACAAAACAAAGAATGTACTGCATATTTCAGAATCCGCCAGCAGCGCACTATAAAAAAGTTTATGCGGAGAAAAGGGAGCATGACCCCTGAAAAAATATCTCCCTGTAGATTCTTACAATCACTCGGTATACTAGATGATGTAAGCCCTAAAGCGTAATCTATGTTTTAAATTTTATCTTAATATCTCAAAAACTAAAAGAGCTATGAAGGAAAAAATAAAATTTTTTTGAAAATTTAACACTCTGTAGATCGGTGACGAAGCGTTTGCGGACACATGCTTATAGGAAAAAAAAGGCTTATTTTGACCTGGCAAATACGCCCCTAAAATCTTGATACTGAGTTTTGAGACACCCTGTATAAATACAAAATTTATAAAAAAACTTAACTAAACCACTTAAAGAGACAAAAACTAATTTTTATAAACATGAAATTGATAAATGCCAAAATTCTAATCAAGATATGTGGAAAACCATTAAAAAGTATGTAATAAAAATCAAAAACATAAAAGTATAAGCGAAATTAAAATTGAGAATGAGTCAATTACGGACAAGAAACGTACCTATAGTTAATAACTTTATTGAATATTTTTCTGAAGTTGGTGAAAATCTAGCAAATAAGACCAATAAATATAACAACACATTTTTAAATAAGAAAATAAACAATATTGACTCATTTTATTTAAAAGAAACTGATCATCAAGAAGTTGAAAATATAATTGATAGTTTAAAATTAAAAAAATCTCCTGGTGTTGATGGTATAACCACAGTAATATTAAAATGTATTAAAGCTACTATTTCTAGGCCACTAACTTTTCTTATAAATAAAATTTTTAATACAATGTAATGGGTAATAAAACCTATTTTTAAAAATGGAGTTTCAAGTAAAATTAGTAATTATATAACATTAATATCTTCATTAGCTAAAGTATTTGAAAGAATTTTAAAAAGGCGAATTGATAATTATTTAGATAAAATAAATTTTATTTCCAAAAAAACAATTTGGGTTTCAAAAAAAAATCGACACAACATGCTATTTGCTATTTATATAAATAAATATATACAGGGTGTTATGGAAATGACTTATTATTTTTTAACCCGTAAATATATAGGTCGAGACGAATTGGGGAAAAATTGCTATAAATGGCGCTTGAAGCTAGAAATTCGAGAAAAATGCCTTCAAAAATTTAGGTCCAAAACACCTACGCGCCAATGACCCAAACAGCTGATTTGGGTAATTGTTTACTTTAGTACAAATGTTGAATTTTTCGCTAAAATTTCGTATATAGGCTAATTAAGGGTAGCTGATCACAATTTTCCTTTTGCGTTTAGGCGGCAAATGCACTGGTTTTGAGAAAAAAAATGTTAAAGTTTTTCTAACTCACCGGTATGTTATTTTGCATGTAATCCTAAAATGTTGCTATTTTCAATAAAATATTACTTGTCGGAGTCATAGTATACACTTCTGAGTTGAAATAAACGAAATATGCCACAAGGAAACTCTGAAAAACGGGATAACTTGTAAGCGAACAGAAAACTCTACGTTATCTGGAAAAAGATGGGAGACAGCTCACTGACAGCTGGCCAAAAAAGCAGAAGCAAACTGCACGACCCATGTTGTCAGATTGTTAGTGTATTATAAATTGCCTATACTTTCAATTCATTTTTATTAATTGAATGAATCCTATTGGCTCGAGCTAGCATATCATTCTCCTGGATGGAAGCCATTAATAATTACAAGAAAAAGAAGAACAATCTGGCAACGTGAGTGCAATGAATCTGAAAAGAGACGTTTCTATTTTGTCGGCGTATTAACAACGAATTTAATTAAATTTGTGCCTTTTCCATTGTTTTTTTGCTAAAATGTTGTTCTTATTTTATGAACAGATAGTTTGGTGAAAGTTTTATCACATATTTTGAAGGGAAAACCATAAAATCTAGGAAATTAAAAGGAAAGTGAAACGCGACACCCAAAGAATACCCTAACCTGTAAGTGAAAAACTTTAACATTTTTTTTTCTCAAAACCAGTGCATTTGCCGTAAAAACGCAAAAGGAAAATTGTGATCAGCTACCCTCAATTAGTCTATATACGAAATTTTAGCACAAAATTCAACATTAATTGCACTAAACTAAACAATTACCATTCCAGCAGTTTGTCTTGTCAAAAACACATGTGTTCAGGGGCATTGAACTATCATGGAAGGCGCACATAGTCCGGTTTTAAGGTATTTTACAAAATTCAAAATACTTCCGATTTTAGAAAAAAAAACTATCAAGTGTAACTCTAGACCACCTCAGGAGTGGCCCCTTAAAATATAATAAGTCATTTCCATAACACCCTGTATATCCAAAAATTTTTTAGTATTTTCAAAAATCCGTAGTAAATTTCTTAATTTGTTAATCAAATATTCTACTTGAAAATTCCCATTAAATTAATTCACTGTCAAGAATTATTCCTAAATATTTTAAATAATTAACTTTTAAAATTGGACTGCCATCGCTTATACTATTCTTATTTTGTGGAACACTATTTAGGTTTAAGGTAAAAGGAAGATAATCTGATTTATTAACCTAAATTAAAAGTTCTTATAATTTTAAAATCTTTTTTAATCTTCTTATATAAATTTTTCCAATTTGTATCGCTATAAAGAAATAGCAAAATCATCTGTAAATCTCTAAATTTTCTCATCGAAATTTATTCTTAATAAATATTTAATGTAGATATTAAACAATACTGGTCCTTAAATTGTTCCTTGAGGAACCATATTTAAATAATTTTATTTTATCTTTATCTTTAAGAAGAGGTTTTTAGGTATGAGAAGAATCATGTTTTTAGCACCCAAAATATGGCGGCAAACTTTTTCTAAAACGAAACAATCACATTGATTATTAAAACCTTTTTAGGATGCTTGCACTCAGATTAAAGAACGACTAAAACCGTATAAAGACTTAAATCCGGGTGGCACATGGGAAGAATGGGTGACAGAAGCCTATGTAAATAAAGTTAGTCTTTCAGCATCCGGATACTTTGGCCACCCCGACAATAAATTTAATACGAAAACCAAGACGGGACAACTATTTGATTATTTCGTTTATGGATCAGGTTGCAGCGAGGTTGAAGTTGATGTGCTGACTGGCGCTCATCGGATAATGAGGACCGACATTGTCATGGATTTAGGTGAGGCACCTTGTGTTTTTAGAGACACCAAAAGGAATAATGTAGATATCATTTTCTAGCAAACCATAGGCTCGTGTAATTTCATTTTATTTTAATTTAAGTGCTTTATTGTTAACAGAAAAATACAATACTTATTTTAATTGTCAAAGCTACTAACACTAATATACTCTAAGAGTTATGTCATTAAAATTGTATACCCAACGGGTGCCTACAGTATTCAACAGATATTTAAAATATGTGAGTCAGGCAATGTGATTTCTAACGTTAAAGTTATTGATATTTTAGGGACATGTGCCCGGTAACAGAGGTTACCATTCTTTTAAACAACGTACAGTAAAAGTACCGTGAATTTCGCAGTTAAATAGACTACATTATTGGTGTTTGGTTAAGACGTGCATAAGGTTGCACCTCAGTGTTTTGCAGTTCGCATAAACACGTGAAACACTATATTATATTCAAGTTCTGATTTGTTACTCATTGCAGACAAATATGGTATAATCGAAGGACCAGGAATAAGTTCAATTTACTCCAAAAAAATATCGAAATTACAAAGTCGTTTGCCAACCAAACTAAAGTTCCCACCTACCTTGTGGCTTTTTGTGGCATCTACTGCTTTGGATCCAAATAATACCAAATTTATCACAAATTTCGGGATCGGTTCTAAAACTACGATTCGAACTCGCCGGATGTCTATTTCTCTCTATCTCTCCGGAAGTCGTTCTTTTTGTTTCCTAGCCACCTATTATGTGGAATAGCAAGATTGACAACTCCGCAGCAAATTTAAATAATAACGCGGGAGATTTGACATGAAACCAATGCGTAACATTTCCGCCCACCAAAATAATACCATTATTTTATAAAAAAAAAACAATAACTAACTATTTACAAACTAACTAGGTCGTCTTTTAAATCGACGAGCATCACTGTAAGGGTAACGGACACAGTCTTACTAAAGGTCGCGTCAGAGTTCTCATGGAGGTTTAAAACTGAGCAACACGCGGAATTCCGTCTTTTCCCTCATGCAATGCAGTAATACGCGCTAATTTCCACTGAAGTGGTGGAATGTTTTCTTCACGCAAAAGTACCAAAGTACCTATTTTTGGTACTCTATCTGGAAAAGTCCACTTACTTCTCTGTTGCGAAGAACTTAAATATTCCATGTGCCACCGTTTCCAATAACTCTGTACACAACGTTGCACCAATTGCCAACGAGAAAGTCTATTTGTCGAAACGTTGGTAACGTCTGCTTCTGGGGGAGCACATAAAATGTCAAATGTAAGGAAATGATCTTGGGCATAATGCTGTGAGGTCATTTGGATTTGTGCTCATGCTACACAATGGCCTAGAATTTAACAATTCCTCTATTTATACCAATATCGTAATAAATTATTCAAGAGTCAACATTTGATCACCCACTACACGCTTCAAGTGCGTTTTCATCGACTTCACTCCAGCTTCCCCAAGTCCCCCAAAATGAGGGCTAGCTGGAGAAATAAAATGCCATTTTAATAAAAGATTCCTTTCACAAACTTCGGCATAAGCCTTTAAAATATTACAACCATCAACAAAGTTAGTGCCATTATCACTGTACATATCTGTACACTTACCACGTCTAGCTATAAATCGTCGGAAAGCAGCTAGGAATGCATTGGCAGACAAATTAGACACAAGCTCCAAATGTACGGCCTTGGTTGCTGCACAAACAAATACACAAACATAGGATTTTACTGTCCGAACACCTCTAACAAACAACACCCTATTGAACAGCCCAGCGAAATCAACACCAGTTTTAGAAAAAGGTCTACCAGGGGAAACCCGAAACGAGGGAAGATCACCCATCACTGGAGTTAAAGGTTTAGGGTTGACCTTAAAACACTGAAGGCACTTAAATACGTGAAACATTATACTATATTCAAGTTCTGATTCATTCTCCACGGTAAAAATCAATGGAGTCCTGACGGTATCTCGGTGCAGTGCTTTGGGGTTTTTTATATAATATATTCGTGTTTATCAATGTAAAAGTTGTAATATTGTAAGGGTGGTGAGAAGTGGACGAATAAAAAGACATAGCAAAATAAGTTGTGTTTAATTGGTCTAGCAAAAATAAAACGAACCAACCTTATAATGTGGGTGATACAGTGTCTTTGTAAGGCCAGGGCGAACCCCTGCCTAACACAATTACATTATATGAAAGAAACATTGACAATACATGCAACAGATAATAGATTCAAGCTTTCTGACCCACGAGATAGCAAATTACATAACAGGCAAAAAGTAATAAAGTAAGCTCGAAGCTGTCTTGGTAATATTCTTCCAGGCTATAATATGATCTACCAGCCAAGGAATCTTCCACGGTTCTGCAAAACTATGTGTATTGCAATAATCTACAGTTTGTACTTAAGTCGTTGTAAATCTTAATGCTTTCATAAATAATAGAGCGCTTGGTTAGAGTTAGTCTGGGGATTGGGAGACGGATATTAAAACTTTGCCTGATATTATAGGTATTATGAATGTTATATTGACTAGTATTACCAGAGTATTTCCGATTAATTAAGAAACAAGCACACTACAGTTAATATTCTGAACCTAATAAACAGTGGTTTACAATGGTCTCTATATTTTGCTCAATACATAAATTTAAGAGCTCTTTTCTGAATAGAGAATTCAGAAGTTGCTGATTACAAAAGTCCCAGAACACAATGCCGTATCTCAGATGGGATTGCAATAAACAAAGGTATAACATTTAATAATTTTCGTGGTTAGTAACTCCCTTACAACAGTAGAATCTTGTTTTCTCTTTGTTTTTTTTTGATCATTAACCCAAACGCTTTTGCCGTTGAACAACCAAGTTCCAGAGACCACCCCTATTGCAAAGAAACTGGATGCCAATTTCTTCTTTACCAAATGTTTTGCAAATTTGAACTTTGAGCCTATATAAAGTCCAAGAAATTTGGTATTAGACTTATTTTCTATTGGTTGGTCATTTAAGAGAAGGTATTTATAGGTAAAGTATATTATAAGTAAATCCGAATGTCAAAATACTAGTTTTTTTCACATTAAGACACAAAGAGTTAGAGTCGCACCAAGTTTTCATTTTCTTTAAGTCACCATCAACCAGATTCTTCAATTCCTCTTAAGTCTTTCGAGTGCCACAAGAGAGTGGGGTCGTCTGCAAAAAGTGTAAATCTTCCTCGAATATCCAAATTTGCAAGGTGGTTTATATACAACAAGAGCAATGCTGGCCCCAGCACTCTGAGGCCACCCCAAAGGCTTTTTCGTGAAACAAAAGATGCCGCAGGCAGAAATGTTATAGCTTTCTTAGTTTTAAGTTTTTGAAAATGTTTGCTTTTTGACCACCCCCTGTATTTCGGTTATCTATTAACTTATCAAGAAATTGAAAACTGTTTCTAAGAGAATTACCCGTTTGTGTGGAAAAAAGCAAGCGTAGTGCTTATTCTTAAACAAAATGAGGATCCGACCCAGGTTGTCAGCTACAGGCCGATAAGGCTGCTGTCCAGCCTTGCCAAAATAATTTTAAGTCGCTTGTTCTCCCTGATGAACAATTTGGTTTTAGGGGAGAGCATTGGAGCAGTAAGACAGACAACTAGGCTGGCAACCAGGGTGTTGCAATAGGAAAGCACACACGGGTGCGGTTTTCTTCGGATATCTCAAAAGCGTTCGACAAGGTCTGACACTGCGGTCTGACGGTGAAACTAATAAGGTTGGGGGCCTTCAACTACCTATAATTAAAATAATCACCTCCTTTTGAGGAACAGAAGTTTTGCACTCTTGTCGGAAAGCGCGATTTCCGGCCAAAACTCATCAGGGCGGGAGTCCCGCAAGGGTCTTCTCTCGCTCCGATGCTGTATAATGTATATATTCATGATATTCCGAAGGACAGACAAGATGAGCTGTATCTATTCGTCGACGATTCTGCAATCACTTTGGTGTCAAAACGACCGTGGCTGGTGGTGATAAGACTGCAAAGGCAGATCCGAGAAACAAAAAAATGGCTTTCGGACTAGAAGATTAGCTTGAATCCCGCCAAGACAAAAGCCATTTTCTTTTCGAAAAACAGAGTGGGAGACCTGAGACCAGGTTATCGGTAAATGGCATTCAGGAGGTGAATTGAGTATAGGAAGTCAAGTACTTGGGACTGTTATGAAATATGTGGATTATCCGATTTAAATCCGGATTTAACCTTCGGGTAAACGCGAATACGCATTATATCTCAATGATACCATCCGAGTGACGAGTGTTTGCTTTTGAAGTTAAACCTAAAATCCGATATATTATTATTCGATATATGTTGGCAACAGTTGCTTAATGTCATCGTAAAAACCCCTTTTCGGATCCGTCGCATAAACACAATTTCATGCGTATTTTCACCAAATCGCATTTTTAGTTAGAACGCATTAGGCTCTTGTGTTTATGAAAAGCCCAAGTGTTGTGGATCATGACTTGGGTTTAAAGGCAGTCTTTAAACTATCATAGGTGTGAGTTCTTTCTGACAACTTTGATGAAATCTTCGTTTAGCGAATCTGATTAGATCATTAGTAAGCTGCTAAGGTTCGCTAAACGCCCATAGATTTTTAGCTCTTACCTTATTATTCCTTAATTACATAAAATCTTTATTATGGTTTTCACACTCTATACATTCAAACAATACACATAGTTAAAGTAATATTTTTTTCTAAAAGAACATAAATGTGTACCTATTGGATTAAAGACGAATATTAGGTATTATTATTATTTTATTTTCATATAGGTGAGAGTCTAAATCCAGCCATCGATATAGGACAAATCGAAGGGGCTTTCATGTTTGGATATGGACTTTTTGTAATGGAGGAAGTTATTCATGATTCTAAAGGACAGTTGTTGACCACTGGCACAGCAACATATAAAATTCCTGGCTTTTCAGATATACCTCGAGAGTTTAATGTCTCGTTGTTAAAGGGAAGCTCAAATCCGAGAGCGGTATATTCTTCAAAGGTACAAACACTACAACAAACAACTAGAATTACGTAATTGGTAAATTCCAAGAATATATAACATATACCTAATATACCCTTACTCTACACGGTGATTCACGTGTCAAGCAGTTCCTATTCACTTTTGGTATTCTTCGAACGTTTATTTATAACTTAACTTTTGTAAATAAAATACAGGGTGTTATTTAATAAGTGTCCGATATTTTACAGGACGATTTCTCAGTTATTTATAAAGTGAAAAGTTCATATAAGCATGGGTCCGCAAGCCCTTCATTTTTGAGATACAGAGTGTTACAATTTTTAACAGAAATAAAAAATTTGTACTCCACTGTCGTTTTCTCTTTTGATAACACTGTTATGTAGGCACATTATTCGCTAATGCAAAGTACATTTTCATAATTTCTTGATTTCGGCTTTGTTTTAAGAGATAAATGCTATTTTATCAAACTCTGATATAGACATAGCGCTATTTATTTCTTTATTATTATTTTTCTTGAAAACGATTGCTCGTAGCGACTTTTACCAAGTATGCCTTTTTAATGTAAAAATGATGAAGAAATTCATTTTTTTGCTTAAAAATGTAATACAAGCGCGTATAAAAAAGTTATGGCTCCTCAAAAGAGTAAAACGATACATAGGTGGCGCCCTCTACAAGTGGGAGCCTAAGTAACATCAAGTTCGAATTTTGCATTTTAAAGAACCCCTAAATACCAAAATTTGTAACACCCTGTATTTCAAAAATGAAGGGCTTGCAGACCTATGCTTATATGAACTTTTCACCTAATAAATAACTCAGGAATCGTCCTGTAAAATATCGGACACTTATTAAATAACACCCTGTACATATAGTGAAAATTTGAAATAGATATAACCATAGGCATCGTAACTATAGATCCGACACGCCATTCATAAATGCTATAAAATTGTGATGCCAAAATCGTTTGGTGGCAAGACGCTGTGAGGAGCTAGGTGGGGTCGGGAGTGGGGATTACGCTGCCTTTACATATGTATGCGATAAAACCACAGAACAATAAAGGTTAGGTTGACAAAACTCCAGGAAACCCACAGAAAAACGCTGTCACAAATGAAATGGAACATCCGCGATGCCGAGTATTGCCGAGTCGATGCGGATGGCCACGAAAATGATGGGATCTGGGCGGATTCTTTTTTGCTGCGTTGCCATACTACAGATTTTTACAAGGTTTTAGGTAATGTTAAATATTTCCCACATCATGTTACTCTAGTAAATCATAGAAGTTAATACTTAAGCACAGAAAACTACGTTTTCTGTGGCGTAAGTCTGGCAAACCAAGTGGAGGGGAGCAGCTTGAATGTTGATTTACTTTACACTGGAATACAATGATGACAACACGTTTATTTGTTATTGTTCGGTCTAATAGTTACGATGTCTATGGATATAACTTATTTAAAATACGGTAAAGATATAAAAATTGTGCAAAATTTTCATGATTCTGTGGTGCACCAGATGACTCACAAGTAAGAACCTGCGGAATATAAAAATGTTCTACGTTTCTACTCTTTTTTACTTCATCCAGCAATTCATTTCGGTGACCTTTAACATTTTATTATTTCCTTTATTTGATAGACCTCGTTATCACTACTAGTATAGGTACCACAACACACACTATTTATTAATAATATTCATACAACGCTATGTTAATTTTAGGCAGTTGGTGAACCACCTCTTAGCTTATCTGCATCAGTATTTTTCGCCATAAAGGATGCAATTAAAGCTGCCAGAAGAGAGACTGGTGCTCCAACTTCCTTTAGGTTAGATGCTCCCGCTACGGCAGAAAGAATAAGGATGGCTTGCACCGATAATTTAACTAAAAAAGTACAGATCACCTAAATTAGAACCTCTGCTCTTTTATCCAGTTCAGTTCAAGTCTCAGAAACTTCGTTGCCCAGTGTTATCAAGAATGTTTTTCTATGTTATAGTTCGTTTTGTATCATTTTAATAAACTGTATTAAATTAAATTTGTCTATAACTAATATTATTTCATAACATATTACATTACGAGTGGCACTTTATATTTCATGGAATTTGTGTTCTGGATATGGGCCAGTTAGTGTCGTAGCTATCGTAAGGCAGGGCTGGATCAGTAGAAAACTTTAGGCAATCTCTCTAGGTAGAAAACAGTGGAAAACTGATTTTTAACAAGCAAATTACGTAAAAATTCATCAAAAAATGTAACCTTATTCAGAAAACATAAGAAAATCATAGGTACATAATCTCACATTTTTTGATATTACCTACATGACAATATTATGTTTTGGACATTCAATTAAAACTTATTCATATACTACATAATTTTCATTCTCATTATATCCCGCTTTTTCTGTTTTAAAACAGACGCATATGACTTTTCCTTTTGTCAGAACCTATGACCTCACTGATGAGCTGTTATACAGCGAAGCGCATCTGGGGATGGTTCTATCAGAAGGAAAAATCAAACCCTTGTCACTACATAATGAGTTTAGGTTAGGTTAGGTTAGATTAGGCAATAAAACGATGTGTCAAAATCTTATTTGCCCCCACGGCCATATTGAATTCGCTGTAAAGAACTCAAAAATATTCAACGGACAATTCAATATGGCTGTGGAAGGTAAATCTTCACGGATTGAATGCTTAGTTTACAGTCAAGTTCTATGCTCTTTACGATCCTTGGAATTAATAAGGTACCAAATTATTGGCTGGTTTTGGTTTGGTCCTGTTTCGATCAACCAACTGGTAATTTTTGTTTGAACTATTCAAGAGGACTTCAGGGTAGCAGAGGAGCTGCTTAATATTATTCCTCTCCGTGGTATACAACCAAGGGTACGGATATTTTTGAAGCTGTAAATAAGGTGGTATCAGACTATGGGGGATTTGATAAATGTTCCTGTATTGTCACTGATGGAGTCAGAGCCATAGTGGGAACTAAAATTGTATTTGCAGGACTCTTAAAGCAAAACAATATCAATACACTACATTATTCACCCAGAGCCCTATGTGGAAAGTCCTTGTCAAATGAATGAAATAAAGGTGGTTTATCTAATATTATTGTGCTTTGACTCACAGAAAGTTTCGTGATTTTTTTGCCGAAGTAGATGCTACAATCACAACGATATTAATTGGATAAGCCACAGAAAATATTTGCGTAGCTATATGTACTATGTTTAAGCGCTGGAAACTATTTGCAATGGTTCTTCACGCTACGCAAGGAGATTTCCATTTTCCTTAAAAATAAAGTTAAGTCCGACACTTCAGAAAATCAAATTCTAGATTCAAAATTTCTATCAAACCTTCCATTTTTAACAGACCTGACCTTAAATAATTAAATTTAAACTAATTTAAAGCTACAAGGAAAGCAGTACAATTTTGCCAATTTATATGGTAACATAAGAGGATTTAAAAATAAAACTAGGCTTTCAAAGTCTTCACTAGAGAAACATGATTTTTCATTTTTTCCAAACTGTAAAGAGCACTTCGAAGAAATTAAGGATTTTAGGAAAGTTTGATATTTAACTCGTATACAATATTGACACAAATGCAGAAGAATTCGAAAACCGATTTCGCGACTTTAAGCTCTTGGGCCACTTGGAAGTTGGACAGCCCTGAATCGGTGTCGTATAAGAGGAGCTGATAGTTCGAAATTGATAATATAGTTGGGCCAAACTCTCTAGACCGGGGGATTATAGATTTCGATGAATGGGTCCCTGCTATCTACCTTTGAGGTCATCAAATATGATAATTAATTACCACAATCTCAGCTTACATATGATATTTCTTGTAATATAAAATACTGAATTATCTAAAGATATTTAGTTATAGACTAACAACTGTAGTTTAGTATAATGGAATCGACCAAAATTATCATTGACAAGGGGAAGGTTTTGCTCATTGTGAACAATTTAAAATTTTGCGATGCGAATACTTTATAGGACTGCCAGGTCCGATAGAGATGCACGAATAAAAGTTTAAAGTGTCCAGCAAAACTTTATACAGCAGTTGGTAATGATAGCTTTGTTTTAAATTCAAGTTTGAATCACAATCATACAGAAGACGAACACCACGAATGGCAGAGTTGCTAAAGTTATTCATAAAGAATTACTAGAGGTATAGGTGCAGCTTTCAATACAATCACCTCACATGATATTAACTTAATAAGGCATAATATCTACATAAACTAACCTAAAAGAAACCAATTGCCACCTTTACCAAAGGAGCTAAGCCAAGTTATTGCATCTTTAAAGGAACTTGCTCCAAAGACGATCCAAGAATAACCTTTTCTCTTATTGAATAACATGGAAAAGAACATTGTAATATTCTCATGCTATAGAAATCTTCATTTTCTATCTTCATTGGACACAGTTTATATGGATGATACGTTTAACTTTTATCCAAAATTTTTTAAACAATTTTTTACAAATCAGGGTTTAAAAAATGGCCACTACATACCGTTACTGTTTTGTTTATTAACCAACAAATGTCAGATTACATATAAAACATTGTTGACCGTGATTATATCTAAATGTAAAGAATATAATGTTCATTTTGATCCGAGAACTGTTGTTGTAGACTATGAATTATGTATTATATGAAGCTTGGTACAGAAAAATTCAAAATCTTGGATAAACGGAATAATATAAACAAAATACTGAGATAGGCAAATTTTTGAATTATTTTTTTCAACTTCAGTTTCTAAATCCTGAAGATGTTGGTGATTGCTTTACCTTTGATCTCGCTTGTGATATGCCCGATAATGATAAATTACAAAAGTTTTCTGATTATTTAATAAAATATTATATTAGTGAAGATTCTGTTTTCCCGCCACATATATGGGTTTCATTGAATCGTTCTTTATCTAGAACAACTTATGCTTGCGAATCGTTCCACTTAAGATTTAATAAAAGTTTTTAATGTTCCCATCCAAATAATTTCGTGTTTTTAGATGTATTACTCGATTTTTAAAGTGAAGTATACATATACAAGTAAATAGTTCTAAAAAATATGTTAAAGCTCTTAGACCGAACACCAAAAAGAAACAAGATTTTAATTCCAGCAAAACTAGAAGAATTTAAATATGATAACATATACAGACTTTTGTCAAGACTGTTTGTTATAAATATGCTCTTTTATAACTAATGTTTACTTATTAATGTTAGTAAAACTGATTGTTACTTTTTCTTTTGTAAATTAATTTTAAAAATGTTCATAATCCAAACAACAAAATTTATTATTATGAATATAGTACAATAGCCATGTTGTCAAAGGGATAATATAATAATATAATTAAGCTTCTAAATCTCCTTTCTTCAATTTCACTATAATATTAAAAGAAAACATTTCTTTGTTTTATCAGCTAATTAAAGAAAAACATTGTAAAACAAATGTAAATATTGCTATATTATACATCTGAAAAAATGTACAATTCTAGGTATTAAATCCAAAAATATTTATATTAGAATTTAGTTAAACTACCTAATTATACTTATGGTTGGTTCAATAATAAAAAAATAGTTTAGACTGTGAACAATTGCACAACTGCCGAGGGCACGTTCAGATTATTGCGAATATCAGCAAACTTTTTCGATCGTGTTTACCACAGGACTTCACCGGTAAACAGCTCATTTTATTATAGTCAACAAGCCTGAACTATAATTATTCATATTCCGCTTCGCGTCGTTCGTCTAACTGTATTTGCGTGCGAAAAAGTAACACTTTACGCACTTGTTAGGAAAGTAACTATATCATCAAAGTGTGCTGTTGGGTGTCAGTAAATACCAGCATTATCAATCATTATAAAAAACATTTACAATATTTTTATTCTGCCGCTTCCTAAATTTGGTGATTGATAATAAATGAGTCACTGACAGAAATTGTGCACATTGGGTATAGTCACTTTTCGTAAGAATTGTATAAATCGTGGCGATGGCTTTCTTCCCTTCTTAGTTCTTTTCAGGCTTGTTTATACAGGGTGGTGCATCGATCCACGCAACATAGGAAATCCCATGCAAATTTTGGGATGGTAAAATATTGGCTCCCTTGTTTATTTAGTGCCGATAATTTATTTAACTTTTTTAAAGGGAATACTTTGACGAACTAACTGACGAAATTTTAGCGCGATTTATTAAGTCGTTAGGGGTTTATTTAAAAAAACGTCAATCTATAATTGGCGAAAAGTAACAAATACGGTTCTGAAGCTTCATAATAAAAACACCAGTAAATGTCAGTAACTGACAAGAAGGATGTATTATGACAATACATTTGTTTTCGGGGGTAAGTGCACAAGTGCATCAAAATTACCGATAATTTTTGAATGAAATGTGTTTTTTTATAATTGCAAGAGTTTGTTTTCATATTTTCGCGAAAAAGCCCGACTCCGCAGGAGGAGGGCATTTTCGTAAAATATGAAAACAAACGATTGCAATTTGTAAAAAAAACACATTGAATAAAAAAATTATCTGGTTATTTTTATGCACGAGTGTAATTTATTTGAATATTTCCCAAATTAATTAAGAACTCGAATCAAGTAAATTTAAATATTTTATTTAACAGAAAATACTAACAATAAAATTAAAATGCTTAAAATTACAAGAATTGCAATGAAAAGTACAATTATTGTAATTAACAATATTTTGCTTTGAATTCGTAAGAACGTGCCCCCTTACCTTGCAAAAACACATGAACTGCCGCCAAATATAGTCGTGATTTGATGCAGTATTCTTTGGAATAGCTTCTGTTATTCTCTGCTCTATTTCGAGGATAGATTCTTCGCCAAAACGAGACATTTTTGTAGTAAAATTACGTCTACGGAAAAGTTCAATAGCGTTGTTTACAAAAAAACAAAAAAAATTTACGTTGCCACGGGTTATCCCAATGCAAAGAGATAGTTATTAACAATTCTTGACAAAATGAAAGGAAAACATTCGTTGACATTGACTTTTTTGTCTGCTGTCACTCAATAAGATTACGTTAATTGTCAGAATATTACATTTTTTGACGTTTGTTAACAATAAAATCCCGCTTTGACGTTTCGTCAACAATATAAACTTGCGATGCAATTTTCGATTTCTGGCAGTGCTGTTTTCAATAGTAATATGTTAAGTGCATGTAAAATTGCTGAAAATCATGCATGAAGGTTTGTTGCCCTAGAAACAGCTTGAATGCATTTTTATTGTTATTTACCAAAAAGTTTTTAAAAACTTTTTAAGGTAAATAACAATAAAAATGCATAAAGGCTGTTTCTTTAGGGCAACAAATCTGAGTGCATGATTATCAAGCCATTTTACATGCACGAAATATATTTTTTAGACTATTTCCTGAATCATTTTGATAAATTGACGCGAAATTGTCAAAGCAGAAATTTCAACTTGTTGTGACAGTGACGGTTATTCTCGTAGGTAACCAACAAGGAAAAACCAGAAGAGTGCAATTTTCAGCTCAATCGCGACCGAGGGCTGATTTTCACCGAAAATCAAGTGAAAAGCGCATTGTAGTTACAGTATATGAGGGAAATAGTCGCTGTAATTTTGCGAAAATTGCATTTCTCTTATGGGAACTTTAACATATGAGGGACATATTCGGGTAAAATAGGTTAAAAGCTTCAAGGTTTAACATTTTTAATACAATTTGGTTTGTCTCTCTGTTATACAAACAAAAATATAGAGGAGGAGATAAATCAATAAAACGGTTTTGGTAAACAAAAAGTACTTTATTTTTCGAGAATTTGACTTTCTAATGCATAATAAAACAACTAAATTACATACTTAACTAATTATTTGGTTAAAGGTTCAAACAACCCCCCGTTTGCTGCTAGACAATACCCCAAACGATCATAAAATTCGTTTCGAACATTTCTTAATTGATACACGGACAGCCTTTCATACTCTGCAGTAATAGCATTTTTTAAATCCTCATATTTAAAATTTTTGTGGATGGTTGTTTTTAGGTGTCCCCATAAGAAAAAGTCATTCGGCGAAAGATCGGGAGACCTAGCTGGCCAATTAATTGTGTAATTTAGTCCAATAACGTTTCCTATAAAATCATTTTCTAAATACTCCCTAACTACTGCGGAGTTATGAGCTGGGCAGCCATCTATCTGAAACCAAATTTCTTGATTTTCTCGAACAACTTCATGCAACGCAGGTGTAATTTCATTTTAAAGCAGTTCAAGAAAATATTGACCGGTTAAATATTGATTTAAAAAGAGTGGTCCGATGATATGATGTCCCAAAATGCCAGCCCACACGTTGACTTTTTGGGGATACTGCGTCCTTGTTTCAAAAAACCGAAATTCAATTTCTTGGCTCCAGTATCGAAAATTTTGTACATTAGGCTCGTTATTCAAGGTAAAAGTACATTCGTCGGTGAAACAAATATTTTGCAAAAATTCTCTGTCATTGTTTGCCCTCTCCATCATATTAAAACAAAAATCGGTAATTTTCCAGTTTATCGGCTTATGCGAAAAATGGCGTAAATTGAAAAACGTTTCTTGCAATATGTAGCACGTACTTTCTAAACGACAAATCCGCGGGCGGAGAACCATTTTTTTAATTGGAAATATAAAAAAATGTGAAAATAGTCGTCCGAAAAGCACAGTGAGAGTGACAAGTGAGGTTATGTTTCTCTAGCTGTTAGTCACTCGACAAAAATTGTAATAATTATTATAGACTTATATTGGTTAAACAGCGCTAACACGGCATCTAATCCACCTTTTTGGTTCCAATTCGATATATGCTACATAAATCAACAAGAGTTTTTCATTTTTTTCTCATTTTTGTCACAAGCGGGTACCCTATTTTCACATTTTTTTTATATTTGCAATTAAAGAAATGGTTTTCCGCTCGCGGATTTGTCGTTTAGAAAGTACGTGCTACATATTGCAACAAACGTTTTTCATTTTACGCCATTTTTCGCATAAGCCGATAAACTGGAGTGTTACCCAAAAATCAGCCCTTCGAATCATGTCCCCATCTCTTAGTTCTTGAACTTTATGGTATTTATACGGATAATAGTTATGTTTATGTAGTACTCGTAAAACGGTTGTATGATGTTTCCCCACTTTTTCTCCAATATGCCTAGTACTTATAATTCCCTTATTTTCTTCCACACTTAACAAAATATTTAAGTCTTTATCATTATCTGCAGGATTATTACCTTCGTCTTCTCTTTCGCATTTACATTTATTGAGAAGCGTTCCACTATTTTCAAATTTTTTAATGATTCTGGTTATGGTGGATATTGCTGGAATTGGTCTCTCTGGATAATGTACTGCAAACATATCCGATACTTTTCTGCTGCTGTTTCCTGCATAATACCACTTAACTATACCAATCTTTTCAGACGTAGAATAGTTCATAACGAAATAATAATTGAAGACTTAAGTGGATAAAGGTGCTATGTCACATTTTTCGGAAAAAGAACTTTATGTATGTTTTAAGCTTTCCTGATACTAATCTAATCCTTAATAATCCTAAATGCAAAAATTTCAAGTATTTAAAGAAACTGCGAGTTGATAAAGGTGCTATGTCGCATATCAACGCGTAAAATTTGAGTGTATAATGGTGTTATGTCACAATTTTGTAATATAACACCTATATCCACAAGAATTCGTAGTGTTTCGAGATGGTTTCTGCAGTGATAAGTAATATGTTAATTTTAAGGTTAGATTTTGTAAATTAGACAGGCTCTACGTAATTGCCAGCGTTGTAGACCATATTAATACATTTCCAGCAGAAAGTTCGCATTACTAAAGAACCAAAAATGAGCGGAAACAATTTTTATCACCATTACTAAATATAACCAAGATGCACCAAATATACATTGAGAAATGCAAAGAAAGAAATCTTGAAGAGAAATATTTGGTCAAAGTCTCTATGTATCGTCATCTATTCGAGACGAAAGTTAACCTTTCATTTGGGTATCCTAAAAGTGACACGTGCAGTGTATGTGATACCGGCGGATATACTGCTGAGCACAAAGAAAACTATACTTTTTCTTTTTAATCGCAAGGAGCAGACACACAAAAGTCTCTTTCTGACAAACACACGTGTTATAATACCATGGACTTACAGTAAACTATGCCACTACCCAAGTTGTCAACGTCAAAAGCGTTCTTTTTCAGACAAATGTGGTTTTATAATTTCGGCATACTCATGATGGACAGAAATCATACTTCTTTACGTGGACCGAGAGAAAATTATACTCATTCAAAAAACAAATCAATACGTTAAATGACAAAATTAGTCTCTGTGATCAAGTCAAATGGATCAGAGTGAACGAATTTGGTTACTATTACTGTAAAACGTGCTTAAGTGAGTACACGCCATTTCTACAATTTGATTTAAAGAAAAATGGTTTAAAAAATATTGACCGAACTGAATATAGACCAACTAGACTAAAAGAAAAGACAGGCGGCTTGACTATTGAAAAACTTCAGAATTTGAAAGAACAAGTTAAATTTGTTGCCGAAGATTACAGATGGTTTTATGAAACTGTTATAAAAGAAAATATGGAAAATCCAAAAAAGTAGAGAAAAACTTAAATTTTTGCTATTTTTTTTTAAGACAAAATTGTTTTATATGAGTATGTGAATCCTTGTTTTTTTTTATAATTTTTAACAACATAACAATAGTAATAAAATGGTAAATTTACTTTGTGTCTTTTATTCACTCAACCCTACCCTTAGATTAAATTACAATTTAGTGGATAAAGGTGCTATGTGCATAAAATCTAACTTTTTTTGGTAAATCGGCATTTCTTACCAGCTAAAAGTTACTGAAGTAATAGTAGATTTAATATATTTAATTAATAAATTTCAAAAATTTCAATAAATTTAAGTTTAAAAAAGTTCCAAACAAAAACAGTTTATTGCATTTTTCTCAAAACTTTGATTTTGCGACATAGCACCTTTATCCTCTTAGGTCTTCAATTATTATGGTTAAAAAAATTGTCAAACTTGGTTTGAATTTGACACTGATATAATCAATCAAAATATTAAAATTCAGACCCGTATTGTCCATTTTAGGAAAATAAAAGATAATATTATTTGCTAAATAACTTAGGATAGACTGCATGAAAATTATTAAACTTTTGAAACTGAGTTTAGTTTAATGAATTCTTTAAGAAGTTTAGATAAACTTCTGCTCTAAAATAAATTGGGGAGCCAATATATGACCACCTTAAATTTTGCATGGGATTTCCTATGTTGCGCCAGCCAATGCACCACCCTGTATATGACTTATAGTTGGCGAGGACTATATCTACATTACCTACACCTCGATCATTGAAACTAAATCTTCAGTGTGCCCCTTCACACTTTGACAATGTCGCTTCTGGAGAGTAGTTACAACTTAATTTTAAATCTTCAAGGGTAACAACCTAATTATATGTTTGAGTATGGTAAAAATAATTCAACGACATAAATACAGTTCACCTTTCTGAGTAAGCTTTTTCGTTCAGCGAATAATTTTGCAGAGAAAAACAGGGTTGTAGCGGCTTATATGGGTCAAAAAAATATAGAGATTTTAAATACTTAAAACGCTTATTTAGAATAATTCGGTATACAAATAACATATAAAATACAGAACAAAGCGTAGACAGCAGTCTATAATAAACACCTGCCTGGGTTCGTTGCATCTCAGTAAAAATAATTATAATTAATCGACCGCCGGTCCTGCTATAGAATTGTGCTGACGTGTGAACATTTTTGCGAGGCGCATCGCAAGAAAGGAATATATTTCACAAAATGTAATAAATAAACCCCGTAACATAACCGTTAAGTAGTAAAATAGAGTCCTGATCGTAAAAAAGAGTGTATTATTATTGCACATTAAAGTAGGTAGGTACTGATAAAAATACACAAACACTTATTTTGGCTAAAGCAGTACCATTTTTGCATACGGTTGTAAATGTTTTATCCTTGTAATACTTATTTAAATAAGATGATATTTACATTTTAGAGGATATCACGGACCCTGAAGCATATCAACGCGATGATAAAAAGTCATTGTTTCACTAAATGGTGTTACAATCATATCACTTTTACAATATTGACATCTTAAGACGTACCATAATTCCTAAGTAAATATCTTGGAGATTTTGTGATAAAATATGTTAACAATATTATTAATCTTTTAAATCTTTTTTCTTGTTGTTGAGATGCAACGCCAAAAATATTTTCAAATATGGTTAAATATGCTTATTATATAAATGTAATCTTGCTGTTGTTGAAGATGAACCCTGATATAATATGGTGGTCATTAAAAATATTTTATGTTTTGTAACGCCATCATTGCCAGTTTAATCGACTAAGGCTAGGGCTACAGCGCAAGCGACTTTACACGAGGTATTCTTCGGATGCACATGCGCGAAAAAGTGTGAATGTGTGTGGGGGGGTTCTTGGTATACCTAGTGTTTGCGTGATTTGGTCAATCGAGCATCGAGTTTCAGTGAAAAGTGAGAACATGGATGTTGTAGAAAAATAGGATTTAGCCGACAACTAATTTGTACTAAAATTCTTTTCACTTGAACACATAAAAGTGGTAGAAATATATTCGTTTTAATCATCATATAGCGAATATTTATATATTTACGAAAAAGTAAATATTGAACCAATTCAATGATTCTAAAAATTCTTCTAACGATAATCCACGATTCGCGTAATTAATTAGCTTATACTATAAATGGCGGTAGCGGAATCTAGTCCTCGTTTGTTGAAGCGAATTCGGGTAACATCGCGCGAAAGATGGTTTGTGCGAACTCGCTTTCACTGGCGCCATGGCCTTAGTTTAGGTAACATGCAGTTCTTCCATAACCGTATGTTGTTAAAAGAATGTGAGATACAAATGCTGCACGTGCATTTGCAACGGGACAGTTCCCACTAAAAGAAGTTGGAAATACTGTGAGCTTTTGGGGGTTGCACGTTGGGTTAGGTTGGCGTTTCTACCTTATTGACTCTTTCATTAGAAAGCTCAGCTTTAAAACACGACATTAAGAACTACGCTTTGTAAAATTATTGTATTGGAGGCCTTCCAGTCTATGCATTATATCTCGCCCCAGTCTTTATTTATTTATATACAGTTATTATTTTCCGTAAGTTCCTGACTTTAAAGGGAGCAAGAGTCGCCGACGACGAATTTATTGTAGATACGTATTTTTGCTTAAGAATTCTGTAAATATGTCGAATGGTTATCAAGTAAAACACGCCAAAAAGCAGTTATATACTTTTATTTCTTAACATCATTATTAATATGGTATTTCATTACAAATATGGTAGCAACGATTTCAATATTAATGTGTAAGGAGAACACAATTAAAAAAATAATCCTTTATAATTTATTGTCGTAAATTGTTCTATATCTTTTTCTTACGAAATATATTATAATACGGTTCATGTTAAAACACTTGGTAGTTAACAGTCAATGTTCAGAGCAATTAAAACTTCCATAACAAACAGCAGGCAGGTACTTTTATCTTTCTTTTCTATTCACAGTGCACAGTGGATTACGGCTTCAGTCTGCTGGCTTTCGAACCCTTAATTGGATTTATCATTGAGAGGTTGATGATTTGAAAGCTTGCCCTTTTTTAGTACTGATTTAGCACACCTATGATTATTTTGGCTTTATCAGAAAAAAATTTAATTATTTTACTTTTTAACTATTTAATTTATTGATCAAACCAGAATATTGACAACCTAAGAGAATATGCTTTTTTATTGCAAAATTCTAAATTATTTGAACACATAGGTCCAGCACCAAACCTATGAACTTGTAAAAACAAAAAGACAAGATTTTCTCGCGATTAACTATTTTATACCCAAATCCTCCACCACCTCTAGAGCGGTGAACTCGCACGTAAAATTAATTAGGTCGTGGAATTCCGTTTAGAGATTTTTATTACCTAAAGTTCTTAAGCGAGATTTTTTTCTGGGAACTAAAATAAATCGGTCTCCTGTCGGGCCTCTCGTCTATGACTCAATAAATAGAAGAGCTAGTGTTGCACACTAAGCGTAACGTATTCAATCTCCTATATTTGCTTTTATGAATGTATTCTCTATAAATTTTCTGGTTTTTTGCAATAAAAAGGAAAAAATATTATTTTAATACAAGAAGGAAATTCACTTTGCGATTCTTATTAAGGACTGCCACAAACTGCACTTATCATGAAAATATATCTAATTATCAGGAAAGATCTACTTATTAGTGGCACCCCTTTCCCTTTATGGCTGAAGCAATCAGAAACTGTTTTACTTAGGAATTTTGTACGCCAAAGTAAATACAATCTCTTGGTGGAATGGGTTGAACATATGGAGGTTAATGTTGATTATTAGATATGAAATTGGAAAACAAAGTATTCGGTAAACATTTGGCCCCCAAAGGAGGTATTACTTTGTTAAATAAAAATAATAGATCTAAAACTGTTGAACCACAGATTCAATCCAAAATCAAACCTCAAATAACACTCTTTGTCTAATTTTTATGAAGCATTTATAAGTTATCATATGCCCTAAAAATTGAAAGTCTAAATGACCCCATTACTCTGGTATTGGTCATATCAGTATACCTGATCACGATACCGAGGATGGTACGACTGAGATACCACTTCGTAAACCCCCAAAAATGAAAAATCCGCCACAATTCTTATTTAATTTCTTAGAAAAATGAGCTTGAATAGAATGCGAAATTACAAATAGTTTATTATCTTACTTTATATACATTTATCTCATGCCTTTTTAACTATTATAGTTATATGGTTATAGTTTGTCAATATTCAGTATGAATGTCAAGTTCTGCGAAATAAAACCTCAATGTGGTTCATATCGAACTAATATCTAGTTATTAAAACTACAACGTATATTTTAGTGCCGGTACTTTTGACACTGATTAACTCATTTGATAGACGACTGAAATAATCAGGGCACTTAACCATTTCAATACCCACAAAGTTTAAAATTATGAAATATTTAAAAGGGCATTATATAATTAAAATTACTGGTAAAATAAAATGAAGACAAAAAAGGTGTATCACTATTACTATTAAGTACAGATGTATAGTTTTATCAGTTATTTCATAAACAGAAATTTAAACGCCATGTTATTTTTGCATTATAAAATTCTCATAATCACGAAAAAAATTAAATAATTATTGCAAAACATATCTAAATTCCTCTATAAATCCCGACATTTACAACACTGATAAATTTAAAAACTTATATGTGTTGCTCTTTGATAAGTCTCGTGGCCCCAGCACACTTCCTTGTGACGTAATTTAGAATAGAAGATACAATGGCAGGATACCACAGAATATACAGGGTTAGTCAATAGTCATGCAACGGCTTGAAATCTGAAAAATGTTAAAATTAATAAAATTTGGTGACCTGACTTTTTGATTATGCCTACAGCAGTGATATCATCGATATTACCAAGTTTGTAGTTGTCTTAAATTTTTTATTTGATATGAAACACAATATCACAGTTATTTATAGTTGAAAAAATTAAAATACAATTCAATTTAAATTGAATCGTTGATACATAAGGTTTATTCATCAAATTTATAGGTCCTTAACTCCAACAATCTTAATTTATTATTTATAGACTATAGTTTTGAAGTCTAAAGTTTCACCTCATTCTCGCTATAATTATAATTATTAAATAGATACTTGAACATAAAAGTTGAAATATTACCTTCATAGACACAATAACATATTCTTAAGACAATAGCCTAAACAATTAAGTTGACACAACTTAAGTGCTTCTTAAGAAGTATAAGCAAGTGTACAAAAATGTATTTATGACTCATAAAATGGTACGTACATTGTGTGGATATTATTACGGTTAATGAAGAAACTATACAGTAAGGCAATTGAAAGCTTTGAACTATGGATGTACCGTCGGATCTTAAGAATGCCATAGGTAGACCTAGTTACAAACTTTGTTAACTCTTAACACACATAGAAAAATAAACAGAACTTACATTAACTATTAAGAAGTAGTATTTTATGCAACAGGAGCATAAAGTATTACTTCTTTCACGATTGGGAAGTTCGTGCTCATGAGCCGAAGACGAATGCCGCAACTACCAGGAGGGAAAAGAGGACGCTTTATGCACGCGTTTCATACAATATTTTTTCTACGATTGTAAATGAATGACTGCATAGTTCAAGTTAATTTTTGGGCCTATTTTAAATATCAGAAACTTTTTATAGCAAAAGCCGTGGTATCCCAAAATATATACTATAAATTTATAATCATGACAGATTTGTCATAGAAACCAGACCTTGTTCAATTTTCCATAGGTTACTTTTCTTTATTTCGTTGCGCGCCCGTATCGCATTATGTGAGTGAAGAAATGAACCGTTTTTCACTCTGATCTACTTTTTTAACATGATAGAAAAATATGTGCTTTATGCATTTATAATGGTGAAAACAAGTAGAGTTTTCATAACGAGCGTAGAGAATAGTATATGTCATACCGAGCTTGGAAGCATTTCATTACTAACAAAGAAGTTTATCTCTTTTCTTTTAATCAGGCCCAATCCGTGGACGCGTTTCGCCGTATTACGGTTCCTCAGCAAGCCTATAGAGTCTGACGAAAAGAAACATATGCGAGATATTGCACGTGGCGACATCTTGTGGCTATCGAGATATCCACCCAACCAGACCAGCGAGATCTTAGAGAAGACCAAACGCTGGAATGGAACCCGCATAAGCAGGTATCTATGTCAGGTGGCGCTGAAAGTCAAATGTCGGTTTCTGCGAACCGAAAACGCGATATAAAAGAAAGAAGTTTGTCCCTTTTCTTTCCGTCAGACCCAATCCTTGGACGCGTTTCGCCATATTGCGAATCCTCGGCAAGGCTATAGAGTGCTTTCAGCACCACCTGACATTAGATACCTGCTTATGCGAGTTCTATTTCAACGTTTGGTCTTCTCTAAGACCTCGGTGGTCTAGTTGGGTGGATAGCTCGATAGCCAGGAGATGTCGCCACGTGCCACATCTCGCATGTGTATTTCATTACTGTCGAGAGGTTTATATTTGCGCGGAGCGTCGAGGTTGACTAATAAATCTCGAGACAGATATAAAATTTCCTACGGAGGTTCATATACGATTTGATTTACAATCATCAACATTTTGTAAAAGTAATAAAATTTACGTTTTTAAAATTTAAAAATTGCACAGGTTAGTTTTTAAAAAATATAAATGGTTGCTATGAGATGAACAATTAGGCATAAAAAAGTCATAAATTTCGTGGGCATCACGAGTTGTCAAGTTTCGTGATAAAAAATTAAAGAAAATATGTCTAGCGATAGTGAAGAAGACATGAATTGTACTCCACCAGGTGTTAGAGAAAAAGCTGGGAAAGCGAAGGAATATTTAGTTCCCGAAAAGAACGGAAACGTTACGAGAAGTATTTCAAAATATTAAGACTGTGTACGGAGAAAAAGGTAAGAAAATTGTCTTGTTGGCATATTTCGCCGAAATGAGCAAAAATAAAAAAACCCTCTACACTTTGTTCAATGTATATATATTAAGCATAACAAAATCCATGTTAGCTTTGAGGGAGAGAGTTGACATTTCAGAACTTACTAAGCTTACTGCATTCCTAAAAACGCATAATAAGGGATATAAAGCAACCAAGTCTAACAAATTTTCAAGGAAAAATATGGAAGATTTTCTGCAAAAAGCACCGCAGGAATTTCTTCCTGTTAAGGTAAAAAAAAATAATTTTGGAAGATCTTGACAATGTGTAAAAAAAATATTTTTTTTCATATGCCTATTTCAGAAATAACGTCTTTAAGCATTATATACATATATTGTTTCAGGTGGTGATTGTAATCGATGTATCCGGGGCTTGCAGAAGAAATTAATTGGTGAAAATGGGAATAAAGCACATCAGCTTATTAGGAGAAAAAGTGTCAATTAAAATTACAGATACAGACTTTTTTAATAACATATCCAAGTTGGGTCAAAATTGTTGAACAATTTCTACATTACCTGGAAAATATTATAAATGATAGATATTTTTCATTCAATGTCGTTTTGGAAAAGCAACTTATCAGCCTTCTGGACATAATTCAATCTCACAATTTCTATAAAGCAAAGAAGATTGCGACGTTCTTGGAACTCCGACAGCCAGAAAGATTTACAGAACACTTATTTCGACGAACGGCTGCTGCTACATTACTTGCTAACAGCGGAGCAGATATTTTACAGGTTCAATGTTTAGGCGGGTGGAAGTCAAGCACTGTCGCTGAAGGATATGTGGATTCATCTTTGGACAACCAACTAAAAACAGCAAAAACACTCTTTAATCCATACCGATACCGAGGCTGCCATTGCATCATATCATGCATATATCCAGTCCAGGTCAAGATATGGAGTGATATTTTGGGGTAGTTCATCGGCAATACACAGAAATGTTTTTAAGATGAAACAGCAGGAAAGTTGTAGGTCTGTTTCTGTAGAACAAAATATTTTGACGGTAATAGGAATGTACATTTTGGACTCGGTAATATTTGTATGTGATAATAGGGATCTTTTTCTCGATTGTTATGTGAAACATGATTATGATACTCGCCATAAAAGTAATTTAGTACCTGAAAAATACAACTAAACATACCTCCAAAAAAAATGTAAAATGCTGTATCATAATCATTTTTAATTGTTTCTCAGACAAAATTAGAGACTTGCCAAAGAGTACACTAAAATACACCTTTACAAAATATCTAGTCAGTGAGGCCTTCTACAACATTAATGAATTCTTCAATGAAGGAATTATTTATTGCTAAATTTTAAATCTTTGTTACAATTTTAAGCATGTGTAATTTTATCAAAATTGTCATTGTCTAAATGTAATTACAAATTTAAAATAATTATATACAAAAAATCTCTCCAGACATTGTTCAACAGCCCCTATTGGGTTTTTTTTATTATGTTTATGGTAATTGTAAGCATCTAATTATTGAACAAATAAATATTGTTGATCGATTTTGGTTGATTGGTGCTTACTAACCTTCTTAAAGAAGATGCACGACACTTGAAAAAAAAAGACGTTGCTGAACCAAGACTTATGAGTACCTACTGCTAAGAATATAAGTATAAAACACAAAGCTGAAGTTCACAATATGCAGTACCTAGATACTGTTTTATCTCAATTTCATATTACGAAAGTAATTTGTACGTTACACCTTGTATCAAACTATTTTTTAAATGTTGGCGCTGATTAGAGAAATAAATAAATACAAATACAATGTGACGAGCAAAACAAGTTATGATATCTCTGGCCACCAGCTGAGATAATTATTGCAAGGATAGACGTTGGTTGGTTCGGTTGCGTATGATCAATTAAAAATATGGTGATATCCGCGGACGATTCGGAAAAGTTTTCACGAGTGCTTGTGTTTTTTGTTAATGGCAAAAGGGTGAGTTATTTAATTTGGTGGCTGGGTTATGCATCGTAATGTTTCCTGATGCTCATTTTTTTCCTCGACTCATACTCAATTTTGTAACAGATCACCTATTGGTAACGCGAATTTTTCAGTAAATATTAACTTTGTTAATAATTATTGTAATGATGTTAGAACCTTTGTTATAACAGACATGATAAAAAATAAAAAAAAATTTAGAAAACAGATTTCTTAATGTAGCATTTATGTAAAATAGAATAGAGAATTATATAAAGATGCACAAACTTGCATATTTGCAAAATAACATTGAGAAATATGTGAAGACTCTTTAAATAATAAATAAATCAATGATGGCCCAATAAAATTATGGTGATGGGGGTTACCAATTATTTTTTTGGAATTTTCTCGATAATTATAAATTTTTCAAGAGAAAAACTCAATCATAATTGTATTTCTAGACGGGCGCAAGTTCATCAACATACGTCGTTTTAAAGGGAAACCCAATATTTCGGTATAACTTTGTGAGACCGACACTGTCTTATTAAGCATGTGTTTTACATAAAAAATCATAGTTGCCGACTTTTACTATTTATTGGTCGAGACCAATTAATTTTTAAATTTAACTGCAAATAACTACTTAAAGCAAAAAAAAAATATACGTGCTTAGAGCCTAAAGATGTGGCTTACTTTATAACATTTTTTGATGTAGTGCACAAAGTCAATATACAGGGTGATTCAGGAGGAAATGTCAATATTTTAGGTACGTATTCGGGGACCCAAAATAAGCAGAAAAGTTCCTATAAATATTGGTCCTATTCCCGGCCGTTAATACAAAATACAGGGGTAAACAATATTCAAATTAAAATTTGTATTAAATTATTTATAACAAGTAGGCTAGGTTTTATAGTTTTCAAAATTGCCACCGTTTACTTCTAAACACAAGTCAGCTCTCTGATGAATAGCTCGGGTCGCTCTATGAATGAATGTGGGTATGTTTCTTATAGTTGCTAATGCATTTATAATTCGATCAAGTAATGCATCTCTAGTGTTTACTTGACTTGAATATACCAATGATTTAAGCCACCCCCAAAGAAAATAAAACAGGGGATTAAGGTCTGGCGATCTAGCTGGCCAATTATGCGGACCACATCGATCAATCCACCGGTTTTGAAAGTTATTGTTTAAAAAATTTCGTACTTGTAAACTGTAGTGTGTAATTTAAGTATACTTGTCCTGTGAGACTACCGTCGATGATGAATGGACCGATTAATTGACTACTTAACATACCACACCACACATTAATGCTGAATTTATATTGAAAATTATGTTTTACAGTAGCGTAAGGATTTTCATAGGACCATCGGTGTCCAATGTGAAAATTATTATAGTCTATTTCAGAAGGGTGTAGAGTAGACTAATAAAATGGGAAACTCCGTCCAGTTCGGCTCAATTTCGGTGTCGGCCATAGGCGCAGGTAAACTTTGTACATTCAATTATTTATGATAACTAACCAAAAATTTTAGAGAATTAGGTTAACGGGTATTAAGATAAAATAGTATTGTTTATAATATTAAAATTCAAGTAATTGCGTAAGAGGATAAGGAAAGGTATATTTTCTGCCCTGAAGTGTCAAAATCGAAATATTGTGTACGGATTAGTTAGGTAGTAGATTACAAAGTTACGTTTTGCGTTTAACAGGTACCGAGTTTGGCTCTGGCCTCTTTGGCTGGATCATATTAATAGGTGGTAACTTGGAATAAACTTCATATACCGTGTGTGTGTATGACCTTAATAAGTATATTTGTTTAGTTTAACGCATCAGAATTTGCTGTTAAGCCGTATATAGTGTTCACATTATTATAAGATTGATTACTAATAAAATAGCGACATTCACACCAACAAAAAGATGTTCCAATAATTCTCTACTATCAGTGAGTGAAAAAGTTATTATTTTAAATGGACATGATTGCATAAAATACGAATATCTGAATTTTACTGTATAAGAAACTGTCGACCGATATTCCCGAATGACTGGAGTTGGAAAGTCCACCGTTTTTAAATTATTGCGGGAGAGAAAGACAGCAGGTCAAGTGGAACCTCCCAAGAAAAGTCCAGGCAGACAGTTCACTCTTTTTATATTAAAAAAGAAATACCCGCCCTAGATAAGATTCTAATGGAGCTTGGCCAGGATGACAGTATTCCGTTTATAACTAGAAAACTTTTATGGACCACTTCAAAAAATATGGATTTTGTCTGGGAAAAGCATAACCGTAAATCACTTTTACTGGAAAGCGATGAAATTGTTTGCTGGCGACGAAAATACTTGAGAAGTATAAAGCAGTACAGAAGAGAGCAGAACAAAATCTTTTATCTTGATGATACTTGGATTAATGAAGGTTATATAGTACCAAAATTGTGGCAAGACAAAAATATAAACAGTGCTCGCCAAGCTTTCACGGAAGGCCTGTCAGCGGGTATTAAGGTGCCTTCAGGTACAGTGAAGAGACTTATAATCATCTATATTGGAAGCGAAGAGGGACTTTTAAAAGAAGGTTTGCTAATCGTTCAGTCGTTTAATACCGGAGATTACCACGAGGACATGAATTGGAATGTTTTTGAGGACTATTTTGGTGAAATGATAAAATATCTTCCAGCTGATTCAGTAGTAGTAATGGATAAGGCAAGCTATCATTCACGACGCATAGAGAAGACTCCAACTTCATCTTGGAGAAAACAAGAAATTTTCGACTGGTTAACCACCAAAAGTATTGAATTTGAAGATAATTTGATAAAGAAGGAACTATTAGCTATAGCAAATTTACACAAACATCGTTTTATGAAATATGCCGTGGAAGATATAGCAGAAAACATAGTGTTACTGTGCTGCGCACACCGCCATATCATTGCGAACTGAATCCTATAGAACTTATTTGGCCGCAAGTAAAAGGATTTGTAGCAAGACACAACACGACATTCAAAATGAAAGAGGTTAAGCTACTGTTTGATCAAGCCATTAAGGAAGTACCAGAGGACTGGCGAAAAGCAGTCCATCATGTCATTAAAGAAAAGGAGAAAATGTGGGATCTTGACCACCTGATCGATCGGACCGTCGACCCGTTAATTATAACGTCAAGAGGAGATGACAGTTCCTCAGATGACGAAGAATATTATGATTTTTTATAATTTAATTACTGTATAATGTATTTTTTTTATAATGTTTAATAAAAAATAAGTGTAGTTAATACTATGTACAGAATGCCTAATTTTTATTCTTTCTTTTTTACGAATATCCTACCGGCACGCCTTTGTCACACCATTTTTGTGTTTGTGAATGGATGACAATAGGCAAAACCCATAAATTGACCCAAACCCGGGTGGTACTACCTGAACTTGATGAAAAGAAAGAATTTTGCAATTAAATCAATGACAAATTATGAAAGTGGCTTAAATATTCGTTGGGTCACTCTGTAGTCCCTTTGCATACCTAATGAGCTTTTATTGCTCTACGCCTTTCTGAAATATACTATAATACCATCGCGAGTGAACTGTGCTTCATCAATGAACAGAACATACTTATACAGTCTTCGATTTGCATTAATCCAATTGCAGAATTACATCCTTAACGCAAAATCACCATCTTGCAAATGTTAAACTCGTTGTAAGTGATATGGGTATAAACAATTAATGTGAAGATGCCTTGTGTAATTTGATAAGTATCGGCAATTCGTCTTGTACTTAAGCTGGGATCATTTTCGACGGCGTTGAGGATAGCCTCTTCTAGTTGAACATCAAGTCCCGATTCCCATTCAGATACAATTCTTGCACTTGGAAACATACCAGATTCTTCAGCAGTAGTAAACACTTGTTAAAACCCCCTTCCATCTGGTACTCTTCGATTCCGATATCGACGCTGGTACTCGGCGACTGCAAGATTTCAGCTCCCGTTGCAGAAGCCATTAACGAATATCAGCATATTCACGATGACAGAATGTTGCAGGCATAATGAAATGAATCTAATGTTTAAATTGTCAGAGAATACAAATGCTGAACACGATTTGACAGTGACAGATCTTATTCTTATTCTTATTAACACCTACTGGGGTTACTATTGCTAAGCAACAGTGCAAAGGCAACATAACATACTTTTTTAAAACCATAAAATAAATATAAAACCTAGCCTAAAATGGCTTTTATTTCTGACCGTTATATTATTAGCTTATAACGTCTTAGTTACGCGAGAATTATAAGGGTCATAAGTCATAACTCCCTTGGGATATTAAGAAAAATTTGACATAAAATCAAACGATTGACATCTAATGTCAATTTGATTGTCATCTATTGAAACATTTATTCCACTTTGAAAATGAACAAAATGTTACTAAAATCGGTCAGAAATAAAATTATCTATGTATCACTGGAATTATAAGGGTCTCAATTACCTCGGGCAATTGCTGTCCCTCGGGCCAAAGGCCCTCGGGACGTAAACTTTGCTCTCGGTAATTAAGACCATTATAACTCCCTAGATACATAAATAACTATTATTTCTGACCGGTATATTATTAGCTTATAACGTCTTAGTTACGCGGGAATTATAAGGGTCATAACTCCCTTGGGATATTAAGAAAAATTTGACATAAAATGAAACGATTGACATCTAATGTCAATTTGATTGTCATCTATTGAAACATTTATTCCACTTTAAAAATGAACAAAATGTTACTAAAATCGGTCAGAAATAAAATTATCTATGTATCACTTAAATTATAAGGGTCTCAATTACCTCGGGCAATTGCTGTCCCTCGGGCCAAAGGCCCTCGGGACGTTAACTTTGCCCTCAGTAATTAAGACCATTATAACTCCCTAGATACATAAATAATTATTATTTCTGACCGGTATATTATTAGCTTATAACGTCTTAGTTACGCGGGAATTATAAGGGTCATAACTCCCTTGGGATATTAAGAAAAATTTGACATAAAATGAAACGATTGACGTCTAATGTCAATTTGATTGTCATCTATTGAAACATTTATTCCACTTTAAAAATGAACAAAATGTTACTAAAATCGGTCAGAAATAAAATTATCTATGTATCACTGGAATTATAAGGGTCTCAATTACCTCGGGACGTAAACTTTGCCCTCGGTAATTAAGACCATTTAAAAAAAAAAAAAAAAAAATTCCCGAGATACATAAATAACTATTTTGGATAGTTGATACGACTTCGATGTATTTACAGGTTAATGTGGTAAACTTTACCATGCGGTTTTATTTTTTTATCGCACTTGCATTAAACTTAACCTAACCTTACGCACTTGCCTTATTTAAAAGTAGGTACCTGTTTCTATACTCATAAGAAAATATTAATTACAAGCTTTTTAAGTACTCGATAAGAGATAAATGTTAGAGATTATTTTTTAATTTCTGTAATCTGTAAAAATGCGTAATAGAAGTGCAGAATTAATGGAGTCTAATTTAAAATTTTGGTTTCATTTCAGTATATCAATTTTTGACAGGTTCTCTTTTCTTCTAATTGACCAAGTCGTAAGAGCTTTCTCGAGGTAGGTTAACTATTAAAAATTTTATGGTAATATTCAATTTTCATATTTCAGATAGAAGATGGTGAGGTCAATCCCGAATGGACACTATTATACTATCTACGAAATAAATGTATCCTTTTTAATAAAAGTGTTGTTGCCAGGTCAACCTTATTCATAGCAAAAGCCATTCGTCTCGCTGTTTATACTACTTAATATCTCTTATAGTAAACCGTTATCTTAAATAAGAGATTATATAATGAAATTAATAACTTTGATTATGACGTTTCTAACAAAATCATTTTAATTGCTTGTTGATGTAATTAAACTGTATTGAACAGAAATTAAAATCTAATATATAAATATGTTAGTTCCTAAATAAATGAATCAAGGACAATAGTATCCTTTGCAATTAAAACTTTGCTAAGTTTACATAGAAAAAAAATTCTAGGGGTCATTTTAGGAGTATATTCGAAAAGCCGCTTTGTTTCGAAGATACAAAGCGATTAAAGTTGTTAAATAAAAGAAAGTGCCTCCGCTGCCGGCAACGCAGGTATTACCACTGTTCTACAACTGAAGTTTGTTAGCAATTGAATGGTGCTGTGGATATAGCATCTGGGTGTGATGCCATAGGTCCCGGGATCGAATCCCGTTTCGGCCACTTTTTCTTAATGACTTTTTAGTTTTCTTACGACTTTTTTTTAGTTTTTTATAACACTTTTATTTTTTTTTAAAGTAGATCGACTCAAAAAGGGCTGGTAAATAATAACTTGTGAAATGTTGAAACTCTGCAGTCCGTTTATCAAACATATCATTCTGCACATTGTTAACAGCCTCATTGAAAACAATCATGTTCCTGCATTGTGGAAAACAGCTGTAGGCATCCAGTGTGGCTTCAGAAAAGGTCTTAGTACAGCTACTGCACTAGCTTCCGTTATTGACGATGCAATAAGAGGGATCGACATAGGAATGGTAAATGTGCTTGTACTGCTGGATGATTCCAAGGCATTTGACACTCTGGACCATGGACTTCTATGTGCAAAGTTGAAATATTATGGATTTAACCCCGATGCTTTTAAACTACTAAAATCCTTTCGATCAAATCGTTCTCAGAGGGTTTCATGTAACGGTGTTGAGTCCAGCAGTTTAAGCATCCATTCTGGAGTGGCTCTGTCTTGTCACCTTTATTGTTTATAATTTACACTGTTAATATAATAACCTCCACAACTTACTGTAGAACACAGGCTTATGCCGATAATACACAGCTTTATTATTCTTTTCATGTGTTAGATACAGTTCAAGCGACTCACAATATTACTCATGATCTGGAAAATATCAGATCACTTTCAGAGGAACATAACTTAATTTTAAACTCTAAAATATCTCAATTAATGTGTATAGGTACTAGGGCTAAAAGAAGTTATGTGAAGAACAACTTG
Organism: Polydrusus tereticollis; assembly: GCA_963920685.1. NCBI lineage: Eukaryota > Metazoa > Arthropoda > Insecta > Coleoptera > Curculionidae > Polydrusus > Polydrusus tereticollis. The sequence goes on along the minus strand of OY987328.1, from coordinate 111,239,199 downwards.
AAACTGCAAGTTTTAAATACTCCTTTAAACTTTGTCAACTCTGCTAGGGACTTGGGCCTAATGGTCGATGAAGAAGTACGATTTCGTGAGCATATAAAAAATCTTAATCAAATAGCATATGCTAAACTCTCTGTGAAAGCTTGGTGTTATCACACTTCACCTTGCGACTTCATCTATGGGCCTTGTCTCTGCGAGGAGGACAGATACAAAGTGCAGAAAGTACAAAATACATGTTGTAGACTAATTTATGGTCTTCGCAAATATGATCACATTTCGCATAAAATAACTGAATGTAATTGGCTTAATATAAATAATCGCCGACTCCACCACCTTGGCAACTTCGTACACAAATCACTTAACTCACCCGACTCCTCTTATCTGGTAAAAAGTAAATTTATTCTTAGAACAACTGTACATAATAGGAACATCAGATTTAGGAATAGGTACACAATGCCACAATATTGAACAGCAATGTTTAAGAGAAGTTTTTCATTTAATGCCATTAGTTTGTATACCTCTCTGCCTAAGGAATTCAGATTATATAACATTAATAAATTTAAATTCAAATTCCGTAATCATTTGTTAAATAGACAATGATATGCTTTTGAAAACCTCGATGATTTTCTTGTTTTGAACGAATTAATCATGCTTATCCTACTTTTCTCTTTATTTTTGTGTTTTGTATTATATGTATTATGCTATGAGCCTACATTTGGTTAGGTAAGAGTAACCAGAAGGCTAGACTTCGCCAAACTAGGCTCTGCTCTATAGGATATCATTTGGTGCATGTATGTATGGACATGAGCCAACGTATAATCAGCAGATCCAAATCGAAATGTTGTACGCTAATAAGTCAACATTTACTGAATACTTGGGTAGAATTTCAAGAACAGTTGAAAATAGAAATGCAAGTAATAAGGGATTTTACGAGAAATGGAGCAGCAGTTAAAGAATTTCCGAATTTTCAAACACTTTCGTTAACTTAAATGAATAGTTTAAGGTTCAGTGAGTGTCTTTTTCTTTTAAAGTGAATTTTGGTTTAAGACATCTGGCGTTACAGAATAGAAAATTTCGAGACAACTGTAAGTTTGGTTCTTACATCCACCTATATGTTTATAGCGATGTACTATTACAGCGCTATATGGCGAAGTTACAGAATAGCACCACTAACTTAATGTCATAGATTTTCTATATTAAGTAATGCATAATATATGTCAATTAATAATACGCAAAATTCAATTAAAAACATTTGCGCAATTCCTTGAAAATAATAAAGTACGTGTATCGAAACCAAAATGAGTCTCGTTTGTAAAAAAATGTGAAAACAAGTTGAATATAGGAATAATATTTAATTAAATTGTATGGTTTAAGCAATACTTTTTGCGCAGCTGTAATAAAACTGAGTTCTTAATAGTTGCATCAGCTTCCCTGCTTGTTTAAAGAAAACGGAAATGGACACACGGTTCCCTGGTTGTGGTTTATCACAATAGGAAATAGACTAAAAGGCTTTCTGGTATTAAAAACCCATATATCAATATTTTGAACCAATGTATTATAACATTAACAATTTAATAAAATTTTCCAGTGTTTTTTTAAATTGAATTTTCAAAAATAATACGTAATAAAATTATAAAGGCTCCTTAACTTATCCTTTAGTACGCCTTTGTGGTACAAAACTGGGATGCGGCGAAGGAGGATGTGGTGCCTGCACCGTTATGGTCTCCAAATATGACCGAAAAAAACACAAAGAAGTGTATCCTTTTTTACCTATTTCTGCTTTTAATAAATCTGAACAAAATCAAATTTTAAATTATTGTAATATTATTTTGTAATCAACAAAAACATAAATAAACCGAAGAACAATGAAGGTTCGGCATCCATGTTTTTTCGAAAATATAAAAGAACACAGTGTAGCTCAGGATATGTGATTCAACAAGGAAAACAGGCCTAAAACCTCATAACTAAAATACAGTGTGTTCAGAATTGAAGTCACTATCGCCTATGACCTTGGTTTTAGGCAAATATGTTAGTAGTTTATTGTCACTTTAAGAGTGGTTCTGGTTTTTGAGATATTAGGGAAAAACTAAAATACATATTCCATTTTCCAAAATTTGACATAGCTTATTTTTGATAGTTTTAAAAATTTAAAAACATTTTCGTAGCCACTTTTTTATCATTTGTTTTTCTTATGGTGGCAATCTTGGATTTTTCGATGATTCGATTCAATTTTAAATTACCTTTCAATAATGTAATTGTTAACAAAATTTTAGGTCATTTGTTTAAAAATGATTATTTTCGCACAATGTTAAATTTGGCAATAATGTCAATATTATATACTTTTGTAAAAATACAAACAAGGAGAGTCAGGCCAATGTCGGTCATAAGACATTTCTGACAATTTTTTGAAAATTTTTTTTATATAGACCTTCCCAATATATTTTCATTTGCCGAATAAAATATATCTATAAATCGGTACCAAGAAATTAGTTTATTAAAAGAAATTATGTTTTGGTCAAAAGTGCCTGCCAGAAACGTTCTTACTGCTGTAGTGTTGTGTGCCGGGCAACCATCTTCTTGAAACCATACCGGAATTATTTAATTTCTTAATAAATTGAGGTTATCTTTCCCCAATCAAGGTTATAACCAAGATAAAGAGACCAAGAAGTTGATTTTGTAATAGGAAATATTTTATATTATTTAAATATTATTTTAAAAAAATTGATTAAATCATTTTATTATTATGCAGGATGTTTCATTATTATTGCGAAAAAATTAAAGATAAATTTTCCTGCTTAAAAATATGGAGAAAAGTTCCTATAATCTTATGTCCGGAAATGATTCGTTTCGGATATACAGGGCGTTAAAATTTTTAAGCGGAACAAAAAATATGTATGCCACTGCCGCTTTCTCTTTTGATACTACTGTTCTAAAACTCTGATATTGGCATAACGATATGCAATTTTTTTATTATTATTTTGCTCGAGAACCGCTACTCGTAGCGACTTCCACCAAGTATGCCTTTTTCACGTAAAAATATAGAAAAATCTATTTTCTACATAAAAATGTAATACGAGTACGTATAAAAAAGGAATCCACGACACTTTATCACTCGACTGTTCACCACACGACATCTCATTACGGGCACTTCATCACGGCGACATCCTATCACTACGACACTTCATCACATCCCATTTCATCGCTACGCCAATTCACCACACACAATTTCATCACATCAATTCGAAAAGTAGTATAGAATTACCTCTTAAGATTTAAATCATAGAATTCCCTAGTATTTATTTATTTCTTATTTTTTAAATAAAACCACCAAATAGCATTTGACAAAAATATATTAAAAGAATAGAAAATAGTAGGGACAGATATATTACATTAAATAATATACAAAAGTATTATTTCCGTGACAAAAATTGCAATTACAAACAAAATAGAGGAAATGTTATACATAAATCAAAACAAATATGACACTGTTCTGAGAAACATGAGGCGATTTTGTGTTTCATAATTGGCAATGATATTCTGTAGCCTAAGGCCATTTAGGAATGTTCAAATTGTAGGATGTGCGCACTTCTAAAAATGCATCCTCAATTTCTTGCAGTGGAAGGAGTGATACGGCACATAACATTTTAACACTTGTGGCTATGTCATCCGTGTTGCTTTCATACATATTTTTTAATCCGAGCGCTCCAACTTTTCTTAAGACAGCTTGAGAGAGGTGGAAAAAACATCCAGATATTTGTGCTGTAGGGAATACTTCTTGGAAGTCTGTAAGAATTCTTGTTGGTGCTGCCTCTGGTATTGAATTCTTCAGAGCAATAAATAGCCTTGAATATATTTCCTGTGATTTTCCTGGTAATAATGCCAGAACGCAAGGCCACGAGGTACTTTCTTCCTGTACGTGAATACTGTATAGCTGAAAGTATAAGTCTGGACAAACTCCCAAAGTCCCATCGGCTAACCAGCAGGTTTTTCTTTCTAAAAATTTCAGCAAATCGTTTTTCCCCAATTAATTATTCTATATCAGTGTATTCCCTGCCAGAATCAAAAAGAACGTATTGGGAATACATTTGTGGTATATCAAATTTCATGTCTCTGGGAACTGGAGTGGAATTCTCACTTTTTCTACTTCTTTGCAAAGTGCGAGCTAAAGTAGTTTTCTTTGGTAGAAAAACCTTAGCACCATCTGGGAGGTTCTCGACAATTTCAGCCATAGCTCGCTTGGGTGTCATACCAGGGCAGGTCATCAGTTCTTTCACTTCTGCAATGGCTTTGCTAGCCAGTGGTTGAAAAGGTGTAACACCATGCGTGTGATCTATAGGATGTTTAACAATTATATTCCCTCTTGTATAAACAATTGACTTGCATTTTGATGTTTGATGCTTCCTGCATCGCCAGTGGGTAGTATTTTCAGATGTCACTCGATGTTTAATATATTCGTGGGACTGGAAAATCAATGTCGAAACTCCCCGATAAGTTGATTTAAAAGAAAACATTCCCTCTTCCATCTTTTCAAATTACAGTAAATGAAGGTAAGTGTAATACTGAAGAAATTATCGATTTCGAGTTATATTTATATGAAACACACAACACATAAATCCACTAAATAATCCCTCATTAAGAAAATATTCAAAGAAATTATAAAAATCCTCATTTTACCTGCTTGCCTAACAATACCTGGACACAGATTATTTACTAATCACTTGGATAAATCCATCATTAATATTTTCACTAAAATTGGGGTCTTAAAATCCTAATTACTTTTGGTGGTTTTATTTAATAATGTTTCTCAGAACAGTGTCATATTTGTTTTGATTAATGTATAACATTTCCTCTATTTTGTTTGTAATTGCAATTTTTGTCACGGAAATAATACTTTAATAAATAAGAAATAAATAAATACTAAGTAATTCTATACTACTTTTCGAATTGATGTAATGAAATTGTGTGTGGTGAATTGGCGTAGTGATGAAATGGGATGTGATGAAGTGTCATTGTGATACGATGTCGCCGTGATGAAGTGTCCGTAATGAGATGTCGTGTGATGAACTGTCGAGTGATGGAGTGTCGGGGAACGATAAAAAAGTTATGCCTCCTCACAAGAGTAAAAAGACATGTAAGCAGCGCCCTCTACAAGTAGAAGCCATACTAACATTGAATTCGAATTTCGCATTTCCAAAGTTCCCTAGATACTAATTTTAGATCAAATATTGTCATTATTTCAAAAATTATTTAGAAAAAACAAAAATACAAATAAAGCATTTCCGGACATAGGTTTATAGAGCCTTTTCCATACTTTTTAGCTGGGAAACTCATCCTGAATTTGTTCTCAACATTAATCAAACACCCTACATAATAATATGATTTCTCTTATTTCTAATTTTACACAAAAATATCCATTTAAACGATTATTGCAAAGGAAAAAGTGTAACCAAGTTTCCCATTTTACGAAAACAAATCATTTTTAAAGAAATGACCTTGAAACGGCAATATAAACGGGATAAGAAAAGACAAATGTTAATTAAGGTTCCAGGAAATCGAAAGGTCGTAGCCAACATCTGACTAAATAATCTCGTTTTTCATAAAAAGTGACTTAAAGCGTGTTTAAAGATTTTAAACAATTTTAAAATTAAGAAACCTATGACAGATATTCAAAAATACAACATTTTAGTTTTTTCAGAATATCTCAAAAACTTAAAAAACCAGAACCGCCTCCAAAGTGCCAATAAACTATGCTAACACGGTTGCCTAAAGCTTTCCTTATTTAATGTGACCCTCTTGCTCTGATATTAAGCGAAATATCCAGATAAAGGCTCGAATTCCTGGCACACTATATTCAAAATTTCATTCGATTTTGTAATAAACAGAGTAAGTTAGAACTGAAACATGAAAAGTTGCCACCAAGTATTATGTATAAAATATAGGTCTTATCTACAAATAATAAATTCATATAATTCTTCCAAATTGACTTAAAAATAAGAAAAAGTTGCATCCTTGTGAAAAGAGATTGGATATTTTTACCTCACTTCAACATTTGGCCGGTTTATTTTTGTGTATTATTAAATGCAAAGACATGTCTTTGATTAAATGCAACCTTAACAGTAAAATTTAGTCATATACCAGTAAACGCCTGCCTATATCCAGTATGTGCGCTGCATGGTGCAGCAGTAACAACGGTGGAGGGGATTGGATCCACCAAATCCCGATTGCATCCAGTGCAGGAAAGGATAGCCAAGGCGCATGGGTCTCAATGTGGCTTTTGTACACCAGGTATACTGGAAATTTAGTTTTAGATCATTAAATTCGCAAGAAAAACAAAATGGATTAAAAATATTGTTGTGGGAGAATATCTGAATATACCCTAAGATTAAGGCGTTTCAACTTTATATGTTCTTAAAAAATGTCCCCTTTTACTGTAATTTCTGATTCTGATTAAAATTACTCATGTAGGTATGCCAAAAGTTTCTTTGGATATCTAGGTAATTAGTATATTTCATTAAAATGCTTGAAAATATGTTATAAGAAACAATAATTAATACTTAATATTGCAGTTATTAATGTAAGCTCTTAACAAAAAATAGAAACTAACGAAACGCATGGCAAAGTATTTACAATGAATGCGACCAACATTAAGTTACGCAATTGTAAAATATATTTTACTTACCTTAACTCACGGTTGTTAACATTTCATGTCCCAAGGTAAAGTTTCAAAAGTACGTTCATTTCAGCCATCGTCAAATAAAATACACATCACAATTGCACCAAACAGCAATGTCTTTGTTCTTTCGTAGCCTGCAAAAGGCGACATGAGCCGACATGTTATTTACTTCTGGGAAAACCTGGTTTAAATATCTAAAGTAAAATTTAATTCACTCAATTTTGGCAAAATAAATTTATTTTATAATTAACAATACCAAATTATTATTGCTATAACTGAACACTGAACGGTGTTGTAAATAAATTGAAATCCATTTAATACAATATTTATTAAAACAGTTCTTCAGTTAATAAGATTAGGAAGGCGTTGTCGGTGCAATTAAAAGTTAATTAAATGCACTATATATTTTTCAATTAAATGGTGTACTTTCCTGAATCCAACGAAGATCTTTTAAAATATTGTCTCAAGTTATATTTAGTTTAGTAAAATAGACTTTTATTTTAGTAAATAATTTTTTTTTAACTAAGTCGTTTAATAGCGGCAAGAAAGGAATTTCTCTCTGTGCATAATTTACAATTATTAATAAATAGAAAAAATTATTTATAGTGAAAAAATTTGAACAGAAGAAGAAATGATGGGACATATATCTTCAATCTGCCAAGATTTTTTAAAATCATGTATTTCCCAACTTATTTTAAATTCTTTAAATAATTAGTCCAATCGGGACTTGTTATACATTGTATATGACATGATAGCGATTGTATAAACTGAATTATTTTGAAGGTATTGTAATGTCAATGTACACACTTCTGAGACAAAATCCGAAACCCAGAATGGCAGACATGGAAGAAGCTTTTCAGGGGAACCTGTGTAGATGTACAGGATATAGACCAATCATAGAAGGGTACAAGACATTCACTGAAGAGTGGGAACTTTTACAAAACAGTCAAAAGTTACAAAATGGAGATAGTCAAAATGGCTGTGCGATGGGAAGCAAATGTTGCAAGTTAACTGGAAACTGGAACGGTTTTGAAAACGGTGACAGCGACTTACCAGTATCTTCACTGTATCAGGATGGTAAATATGATGATTTTATTTTAAATATGTAAACATATTTTTCTAAAACTATATTTAATATACAGGGTATTTCTTAACTACGGTACGAAACTTCAGAGGGTGCTGCGTAAGGTCGTTTTAAGAAAAAAAGTTCCTATGAACATATGTCCTGAGTTGCTTCGTTTCTGAGATTAAAAAAAAACGGTCATAAATATCCTTAAACCGATTTGGTTGAAATTTGGTTCAGTTATTTAAAGTAATAAGGCGCTTATTTAGCCCTAACTAGATTTAAATTGTTAGGTCCAGTGGCGTCTCAGTGGGCACCACAGTAAAATATTATTAAGAAGAAAAAGTACGCCACTGCCTTTTTTTTGTTTTTTTTTTATTTGTTCAGATTAAGCAACTACAAATGCAACTTTTTGGTCTCTTGTATTTTTTTCATTTCTGGCTTCGTTTGCGAGAAATAAAATAAAAATCACTTTAACTCATTTTGAAAGACAACATAAAATAACAACCAAAAATAAAAAACAAACAATTATTTCGGCCTTATATGAGCCGTAAATGAGCAAAATGTCCACCTTCTGATAAAATTCACGACTGCAATCGATTTGTCATCGATTGTCTGACACGTTCAAAAATACCTGGAGTTTTCCTTATGACATTGCAATTGTCAGTTATCCGATTTCTCAAGTCATTCATATACCTTTTACTTGTCTCGCAAACTTAATAAGTAATAACCAGCATTACAGGCTGGTTAAAAAATGTAAAATATTTTAAATATTTATCAATTTTTAAGGTTCTAATTCCTGTGCAAACGAAGATTGCTGCAAGCATAAACACGATGGTCTCAAGGATGATGAAAGACTTTTTAAAACCGAAGAGTTTACCCCTTATCATCCTTCTCAAGAACCAATATTCCCACCAGAGCTGAAGCTCAGTGAAAAATTTGACAAACAGTATTTAAAAATAGTAGGTAATAAAAGTGAACAAATTAAATTAAATAAATTGCTACTTAAACACACTACTTTGTAACAGTAACAATTGATAAAGATATTAACTTGGTAAACACTTGGTTTATGTAAACAATTACAATTTATAATTTCTAAAACTCGTGCTCTTCACTATGTAAAGAGACACGAAAGATCAAAAACATCAAACGCATATGATCGACCTATATCCTCCGCGCATTCACAGAAGATTCGTAAATATATATAATTACATATACTGTTCATATGCACAGTATGTGTTATGCCAGAAGTAGAACGATTTTTGGTCATAATTACCATCAAAAGTTTGTAACATCCAAAATTAAGTATACTTTCAATTACAAGTGTCTATCAACTTTTTTATTTACATGAAAAATGGAGAAAAGAACAAATTTGTTTTTCGCATTTGATTTTTTTTTAAATTTAGAGAATGACCTCTCGGCTGTAGCTACAGAAACTGGAATGGTTAATAATATGCGCAATGCAATCGTAATATTTGGAAATTAGTGGGTTAGGTTATTGCAATGTAATCAAGTGTTTCTACTACAGGCGTCGCGTTTTTATCGCCATTTTGCAGAAATTGTAATTCGTGTAAAAGTTCTGTTCCGTCTATATCTTTCTCGTTTCGATCTTTGTCAGTTAAGGTTTCTCCCAGTTCTTTACAAAAATTAAATTGATCTTGGTCAGAATATTTGCCGAGATCATCAACAGTTCACAAAAAATTAAAAACATCAGAATAACACGATATTAGTTTAAATCTTTCATGTACGGATGAAAGAGTAATGTCTAGCATTCCGAAAAAGCAATTTACTTTAAATTTCATTTTTTGATTTTCAATCGGCTGGTCGTCACCTTCGTAAGAAAATTGTTTTTTAATCTTTCGTGGCCTTAAGATTTCTGCGGATATAAATTTTGCATCAACTTCTAAGCAAGAAGCTAGTTCTTTGGCATCTACTAACAAGTCACTGAAGCCTTTGTCAGATCGATATTGTTTTACAGATTCAGTGAGGTTATTTAAACTTTCGCAAGCCTGGGAAATATTAAATGTTTTTGATTGCAGAATCTTAGTAACAACATCCACTTTACTTATAATCTTGTACCACAAGACTACCATTCACACAAACTCATAATTTTTAATTCTTTTACCTAGGGAGGTAGCTAGATGTTTTGTAGTATTGTCAAAATTATTTCCGGATAAAATTTTTATAAAGAGCATCGTAAATTTCGCCCAACTGAAATCTTATAGGGGTTCTGCTAGACCATCTAGTATCTCACAAAGGCTTTAAATGTTATTTTTTAAAACAGACCACCGATTGGTTGAGGCAAAAAAAAAATTATATATATAACTCTTGAACAGTTGAAAAAAAATTATACTAGAAATATTGGATTTTACAGCATCGTTTATGACAAGGTTCAAACTGTGGTTACAACAAGGTACAAACATTGCTCGTTGATTAATGTCTTAAATTCTTTTTTGTACTCCTTGATGTTTACCCTTCATATTTGAACCATTATCAAAACCTTGGCCGTGCATATTATAAATGTCTAAACCATATTTCTCTAAAGTTTTTAGTAAAAAGTTGGTTAAACCTTCACCTGTTCTTTGACACTAAATTTATTGTTTTTTAAATTGGCGTATCTTAAGCAAACAGAAATCTGCTTCTGGCGACTCACATCAGGAGTACAATCAAGTAATATAGAAAAATACTTTGCTTCCTTAACTTTAAAATACTATTTCTTATATTGTCACCTATTAATTTAATGGTTTCGTTTTGAATTTTATCTCCAAGGTAAAGTGGAATGTTTTTTTGAGATCTATTTATATGTGCAGACATGACTGGATCAAATTTTGCTATCATTTCTATACATTTTAAAAAATTTCCATTATTTCTTTCAAATAATTTGCTACTAAGACCACGAAAAGCCAAGTTTAGTTCAGCCAAATATTGAATAGTATAAATTATTCTTTCAATGACACTGCGCCAATGTTTAGTTTCATTTTTAAATAAATTTTGCATTTCCGAATCAACGGTTCGATTAGTTTTTAATCTTTCTAGTAAATCTGAACAGACACGTATAATCAGACAGTAGGAATGATGTTGGGAATTTCCGGCCGATCAGTATTCTCTCAGCAATACCAAAACTCTTCGGGCACTGCATTGAAATTGTACTAACTACAGTCTTTCAACAAATAATAATTAGTCAACAGCACGGATTTTGCTCTGACTTTTAATTCCTATTCCTCTACTGAAACTTCATGAATAAATCCTTTAAAAAGGGCACGTGCAATATATACAGATTTCAGTAAGGCTTTCGATAAGGTAAATCACGAAGTCCTGTTCTTCACGCTGTCCAACTACGGAATCTCAGGAATGCTGCTCTGATGGCTGCGTAAATTAGCGGCTATTTATCTAAACACTCAATGTCACCTTAGGAATTCTCCACTGTTTCCACTTAGGACCACTTCTATTTATCTTGTTTCTTAATGACCTGGGCGGTATGTTAAACACAAATCACGACGATATGAAGCTGTTCACTGTTCACACGAGTAACGTCGCCTCAAGACATGATCTCCTTACAAAGCGATATCGACCGATCGTTTCTTTATTGGTGCCAAATTAATTAACTTAACATCCACAAATATTGTTTTAAACGGCCAAAAAGAACAAGGGAGTTGTTCTCCCATCAGTACGCCATCAACAATGTTTATTTAAGTAAAGTGCATGTGGTGTGTACTTTGACACTCAGTTAACATTCACATAGCACTTTGAGAAGATAACTTTCAGAGCTAAGAGAGTGATCATGCAAGGATTTTAAAACTATGACACCTTTAAATACTTGTATATCTCTTTGATTAGATCTATTTTGGAATGATTTAACTTTGTTTGGTCGCCTCTCTATCAGATACATATAAATAGAGTGGAAAATATTCAGAATAATAATAATAAATTCATAAATTTGTCAGACATGTACTTCACAGATCAGAAATCAATTTAACCACAGTATACGGATTTAACTAACAATCGGGTTATGGCGTACCTAAATTTTTCTACTCTTGCCTGCAGAAGGGAGTACTACGATTTTAAATTATCCAACAATATTATTAAAAGTCCTGAATCTCTTAAAACTTTTTGCGTTCATATCCCAAGCTATCAGACTCGTCGCCACTCTCTTTTGCATAATACGCCCTACTGTAGAGCCAATTACTTACTAGATACATAGTCCCGTAGACAAAATTTTATCCAACGTCAATAAAAATTATTATAGACTAAGCTTTTTTAACTTCAATAGAACGATTTAAATTTAATGCTAAAAGGGATATCTTAGGTCCATCTAAGCTTGTAATTTATCTTGTAAATGTTGTACCACGTATGATGATGAATGATATTCTCAAGCTGTGAGTATAATTTTTTGCCATATGGATAATACATGGATAGTATTATAATGAAAGCCACATAATCAATCTTAAAAATCTTTTTAAGTTTTACATCGAGCTTTATTATGATATATTTTTCTGACGTTATAGTCGCTTTTATAAATATAAATATATGGCAATGGCAATGACAAGTATATGGCAAATTTATGGCAAAATGCAACTTTTGGTTCTATACTATATAAAAATCCATTAAACATTTTTTTAAAATCAATATTAGATAATGATCAAGATAAAAGCGCCTACATATTGAGAAAAAAAGGATCAATATCCATGCAAAGCTTAAAAAGTTATTTAGGATTAACTTTGAATAAAATTCTGTTTGACGGTTTTTCGTCCAACCCGTCTATATTAAGCTTAAAGCCAGAAACAGATGGATGACTGTGTGACGCAACCCCATGGCTGTCAAGTGGCTATCAAGACTATTAAGGTTTTGGGTGGCCCTACATATTAGCCCGTTTGTTTCTAGCCCTATGCACACATGACATTTTAGATCCGCTCATCTGATAATTTTTATTAACCGCATTACATTTTAGGTCCAAGAGTCACTTGGTTTCGGCCAACGTCCTTAGAGGAACTTCTTAATCTGGAGCATCAATACCCAGATGCTAAAATAGTGGTCGGAAATAGTGAAATTGGGGTAGAAACTAAATTTAAAAATATGTTGTATCCAGTGATAATACATCCCAGCCATATTACGGAACTTACGGAAATAAAGGAAACCAAAAAAGGTAGTTTAACAAAAACATAGTCTCAGTCTCAATTTTCTTTTATTACACAATTATACAGGGACATGTACCCCATGTCCAATCAGTATGTAATTCTTCGATATCTCATAATCTACCATAAATACAAAAAAAACTTTAAATATAAATATTAAGGGGTTGTTAAAGGTGTTTCACTAATAGTAAGACAACCTAAATTTAAATCTTTTATACTCGAAATTGGTGCCACTCTTTATTGTACACAGCGTGTAAAATGTCCCGGACCAGTCAATTATTTAGAAAATGGCGCACAATATACCAAAAAAAAACTTCCGGTATAAAAGTTGTAGGCCTTAAAAATATCTAAAAACCTAGGACAGCTGTAATTATACAGGGTGCCTCAAACAGTCATGGTAAATAAAACTTTGGTATATTTAAATGGAATGACCCTTTTTTAATCACGTTTCCTGATTCCTCTAAACGTTCTAAACAACAATTATGAAACATGTCATATGGCTAAACCCATTAGTTTAAGAAATAATTTGAGTTAAAGGACATAAATACAACAGGTAAGATATTACCTACATTTTGCATTTTTACAAGCTGGTACCAGAATGTTTTGCGTTAAAACTGTAAGAAAAAATGATAATTGTACTAAATGTACAGGGTCTTCCAACGAGGACTGAACAGGGGCTCATTTTTGAGCTTCCTTGTATTTAAAGAAAAATCCAAAATAGCCAATCGATGTACTTTTTCCTGCAGAATTCAAAAATTTATTTGAACCAGAAACAAAAGAGTTACGCTATGGATAAGGTGTTTTTTAAATGGAACATAGCTTTTTTTATACGATTTTTGGAATGAGTGATTTTTTTTTTGTCCGTTCTGATTAAAATATTTAATATTGTGACAGCTATTTTTATTAAATTTTAATGTTTTATCCAGTATAATTTAACTTTAACCTGTTTGAAACATACACTAGGTAATAAAGGTATAATCACCTTCGAATCCTTCAAAGTCAAAAAATTTGACAAATTTACTATAACTATTTTAGTATCCTCAAAAACCCAGCCACGCGGTTACTGAAAAATTGTACTGTGATCCAGTCTCTTTTAATAATTAAGGATTTTTAGAAGCCCAAAAATGATAATTTCTTTTTTCTATTGAATTTCCCATTTTTGCATAACATGTTTGTTATAGTTTCTGGATAAATTTTTATACTTTCCAACATCCAATTACAAAATTTAGTTCTTCTTTCCTCGTCACCGGCCCTAACTCTTTTTTTTCCGAGGGTCCGTCCTAGTGCCGGATGCACTTCGGCCAGGTGTGGCCCATTGTGCTCACCCTTGTTTGTTCTTACACACACTCATTGATTCCAGTTCCTTGCGCTAGTGTAGGAATTTCCTCTAGTTCTAGTCTTGGTTGCCCGAGTATTTGTTGCCTTTTCCGATCCAGTAACTCGCAGTGGCAGGTTCTGGACCAATGAATGTTTTCTCCGGCCTCTTTCTTGCAAGTTCGTCGGCCTTTTTGTTTTCTATAATACCTTTATGTTCCGGTGCCCATTGTAGTACTTCTTTGTTGGCTTTTGCCAGGGTCACTAATTCCTCTTGGCATTCCCATACCAGTCTTAATGTCACCTTATTGCGTGTTAGCGCTCTAAGGGCTGCTTGGCAGTCGGAGTATATGTGGATCCACTTATTAAAATAAGTCCTCCTATTGTCCTTAACTCTTGCACTTTTATGTATTTTTAAGGAAGGAAATTATTGCCTTTAATGAACCGTGTTCGAGAAAAAGAATAATAAACGAATTCAAGGTTTATTTTTAATAAAAAGAACCATGATTTCTATTTTGTTGCTCGGACAAAGTGTGATACGAAAGTCATTTTAAGTTGTTTAATCCGAAAAAATACAAGAATTTAAAAAAACGCAGTGATGTAATAATATGCACCTTAACGGAATTATTGAAAGACTGCATAAGAGTTTTCAACATGGGCTTCGTGAAATCTGATACACTCGCTGGTATCACAAATTGAGCACTGCTGAGCTATATACCCGCCACAATAACCCGGCCTTGGTCCTTATTACATCACAATTCACATCACGTGATTTTCTGTAGAACCGGAGTAGAATATACCAAGTTTTTCAGGTGTCCCCATAGGTAAAAATCCAACGGCTATAGGTCGAGAGATAGAGGAGGCCAGGCAATTGATCCTCCTCTGCCTATCAAACGGTTTGAATAGACGTTATTGAGGTACTCCCGCACACCAACGCTGAAATGAGGTGGTGCCCCATCGTGCATGAAGTACATGTTTAGGCGGATCAAGTACTAAATGCTCTAATAAATCCTGAAAAGCGTTCTGGAGCAACTTCACATAAAGTTGTCAATTCAAGCGTTCCGGTAAAACGAATGGTCAAATCAAAAGATTGGAACTGGTGTTAATGATGCGAAATAATAGTAGCATGACGATTTTTATCAACCCATACATATGTGTTGTCTAAATTGATGATACCATTTTTCAGGAATCAATTCATGTACTTTTTGCAAATGATATGAATATAAAAGTTGTTCTTAAAGAACTTCATGTATTATTGTTTTCGATGTATTAAACTGTGCTGATAATTTTCGAGTGCTCGTTGATGGAGTGTCATCTACAGCATTTAAAATATTTTCCTCTAATTGCGGCGTACGTACGGTTCTTCTCAGACCAGCATCAGTACAATTATTTCAAACTTTCCTACAATTATGAAGAAGGTCAATAATATGTATTACCTTATTAACTGGAACCGCCCACCTTTCTCCCTTAGATGTTGGTCAACTCGTTGAAATGTTGTCTGGTTTGGCATAGTGCGATTAGGAAAACTCTCATGACATGCATATCTGCATACTCAATATTCGAATTAATTCACAATTAAATTCACCACGAAATCCAAAAATCAGTAAATTAATATCGCATTATTAATATTTGCAACAACAATAAGTTATTTTGGTGCCTATAAATAAATAAAACGCACATTTTATGGTTGGTATTCTCAAATGATTTAATAATAATTCGGCAATCTCTAATGTGTCGACAGGTATAATCAATTATACGTTAAATACGTACTTTATCAAAATAAAAATAAAATACCTCCCTGTTACTGAGAGACGCTTGCAAACCAGCCCTTAATTGCTTTATGGGGGGTAAAGTCACCCGACCGTTATAAAGCAGGTAAAATCATGACCATTTATCTTGTGTCGGACTATAACAACTCAATTTTAAAAACTAGGCTATACGTTAACAGGAGAATTTATGTACCAATCACTTGGCCTTTCTTCCCAATCAAAATTTTAGTGTTGTTCGATAGGGCGTTGAATGTACAGGTTGACAGATAAAATCAAGAGGTTTCCCCCTTGAATTTTGACCGTTCGTATTTTTATCAACACTTAGTTAATTAAAGTTTTTTTTCCAGGTGTAAAAATTGGTGCGTCGGTTACGATAAATGAAGTAAAGGAATTTTTACAGAATCAAATTAAAAAACATCCCGAATACAAGACAAGAATATTTCAAAGCCTTGTCGAAATGTTTAACTGGTTTGCAGGTACACAATTACATCATCTATTAATTAATATTAAGATATTTTTATATTAGTTATTGCATTTAGGTAGTTATCAAACCCTAATGATATTAACAATTTCTTCATTAACACCGTTACACTATTATTAGCTATTATATAAATCCTGGTTCTAAAATTCCTAAACAACTTGAATTTTCAACTATCTTTGAAAACAAAATTTAAAAATATTTGTCACAAGTTAAAACACGAGCGGTTGTATCATATTGATTTTATAATTTTTTGATGTCCTTTTATTCTTATATATAATTGCCAATAAATTAATTTTTGCATAATTCACTCAGTGTTTCCCTTCGACTGGAAAATTGCGCATATAGTGCCCTTGCCTAGAATCAATAACCCAAAAACATACAGCGACCTTAGACCAATTTCTATCCAACCCTTTTTTTGTCAAAAGTTATTGAGGGCGTTTTAAAATATCAAATTGTTGCTTATGTGGAAAAATAAAAATAATTGACAGCACTCAGTGGCTTTAGGAGGGGACACGGATCTTCTGAATGTCACTGACGACATTTTTAGGTACGATATTGGTTCTGCTTGACTATTCAAAAGCCTTCAACACTATAAATCATCAAACCTTATTTATTAGTCATCTTAAGGTATCTTGGCTTTCACTAAGATTTGGTTAAATTAATACAAAGTTATTTAGAAAATCGCAACCAGAGGGTGATTCTGAACGGTGTAAAATCGAGATAACTAAACATAAACAGCGGTGTCCCGCAAAGGTCTATTTTAGGGTCATTATTATTTATTGTGTGCGCGTCGAAGTTTTCAGAATTTTTACAAAATTGCAATATCCAAAGATATGCAGTCAATACTAAGATTTACCACTCATTTCCGCCCTCTTTGACTAGATAGGGGTGCAAAACCGTAAATGATGACCTAAAAATTATTAAGAATGTTTGGCGAGACCTTTGCTTGAATCCTGATAAATCAATTGTACTTAATGTTTTTTGGCAGACCTATGGATATTAACAGACCTATGGATATTAAACGCCTATAGACTCCATTACTGCTGGAGTTAAAGTTTTGCTTGTAAAGACAGAAGCAAAAAATATGAGATTAATTTTAGCTCCGATTTGAAAAACATATATCCTTATGCATCCAATAGTCCATCGGCTGATTAAAAATTTTATATAATTCTAAGCACATTTCCAGCCAAGAAATTAAAAAAAAAGTTTTGTGTTACTCCATTGTTCTATCTATATATTTTAGTCATTGTAATGTGTCGTGGTCCGTGTTTAACGCTGAGCATATACAAGGAATTCAGATATATTGCTTGAGGTTTATCTATGGCATTCCCCGTAGACGCCCAAAAAGTCACAAACTTATAGAAGCTGAATGGCTGGATATGAAGACTAGAGGCATTTACAAAATAGTTGAACTTAAATATCCTCAGTACTTGTGCTTGTTCGGAGGCTAGAGACAATGATGTATCATAAATAATAGACGTGTTTGGGACTTCCATTGTCATTATTTACTTTTCTCACCATGTCACCATGTTTCAACTGTTAAACATCTCCAGTCGTTTTACCTCCAGTCACTCGACAAAAATATCTGGGTTATCATAACGCCGTTGATATAAAAAATCAGGAGAAATGTTGACGTATTATATCACTTTTATAACACTTTCACTTATTTACAGCCGGTGTAGAAATCGTCATTTTATAGTATTAGTCTACATACCAACAATCATTAAAATCGATTAGCAGGTTTTCACGTACTTTAGGAAAGACCAATATTTTTACAAATTTTTGACGCCCTTTACCGGCTAAACGAGACAATTTTGGATATACCATAGTCGGCTTAGATCGACCTATTTTGACATCAGGAGTCTGTCGTCAAAAGTTGTACACGTATTTTCCGGACACCCAACTATCTATTTTATAAGGATAAGGGTATAAATTAGCTAGCAGTCTTTGTTTAACTGCACTCTTGCCTTTTCGATGTATTATTATACCTGCCAAAGTATCACTGACATAATTGTATGTTATATTTTTTAGGTAAACAAATAAGATCGGTAGGAGCTCTAGGTGGAAATATAATGACCGGATCTCCTATCAGTGATGCAATTCCAATTTTAATGGCTGCTCGAGTTAAACTAGAAGTCGGCAGCAAAACAAAAAAGACTCGAATTGTAACTCTTGATGATAACTTTTTCATTGGTAAGAGTATATTTTAGTCAATAATGTAAACAACCACAGGCGAGGTCACAGTCAAAATGCGTTTTAAAAATTAAGTTCGAGAGGCTTGTACATAACCTTTAAAACGCATTTGGACTTTGACTTGGATCTGCTCTCTCACACAGAAAAAAACATATTCTCAAACAGAACATTTTGATATTTTCAGATATTTTTGCTTATATTTAAACTAGAAAATCTTAATTGAAGGAAACAAGTTTAAGTTAAACATATGAAAATATTTAAAACAAGATTTTCATATCTTCAATATATATTTTCACTTTAAGAAAGTTACTTTAAAACAAATATTTGCAAATTTCTATATGATTCGTTTATTTCTGTACTTTAAGGTTTGATACATTTTTACTGTGACTAAAAGTTAGTTTTAAAACAAAGATTAGTAGCTTCAAAATAAAGTATTATATTCTCCAAACAAGGCATCGTAACTATTTGGTATAAAATTTTGAAATACTCAATTTGAGCTGCTATTCGAAAGTATAATCTAAATGTGATAGTTTTAATAACCCAAAATACTTGTTCCTAGCTTTACAATTTTCGTCGTACTACGAAAGCAACCGAAATTTTCCCGAAGAGCATCGCGGGCGCGAATCGCGAGACAATCCAGTTATTGTGGTCCATGGTTTCGGTGGGTCGTGTGCTCACGCCTCAGTATTTGTTTAAACCTGTTTCAGTTGAAAACCTACGGAATTTTTGTGTGTGTCAAACTGTTCCATAAATTTTCGACGTTTCGCCAATAACGATTGCAAGTGGCATTTGTAGGGATTTTTTTACTCTATATGGCTGATTAGACAACTGACTAAATTATTTCAATGTCTACCAAATCGATTCATACATTCAGTGCTATAATCCCTTGTAGTTACAATCATTGAAGATGCCACGTGGAATCGTTTGTGAAACGTCGGAAAATAATGTAACAGTCTAAGGCCGTCTAATTCCAAGAATCATAACTTTCTTATTACAGGCTTTATTTGAATTTATGGTATTTTAATATTAGCAATATGAGTGCCTCAAACTGAATATTCCAATATGTTCAAAATAAACATATGATATGTGTATTTTGAAGGGTAGATATTTACAGTTTAAAACTATAAAAAATGCTCAATTTTAGTATAATATGCTTTCAAAATAACAAAAGGTCGCTTTGCTTTTAAAAAATAGTCTGTTACTTTTGATAGGTCGCAGGTTTAAAACTAAGATTTAATTTTTTCTAAAATCTTCAAAATAATGAAACCAAATACTTCTTTTAAAAAACTCATCATATTCCAGCTAAGTTACCTATCATGTTATGATTGAAGATATATATAATTAATTTAAATCAGGTTGTACAAGAATTTCCTATTCTCTTTTTAAAACGATATATTCTTGAGTATATACAAAGCTAACTTAGTCTTAAACTGAAACTAATAGTATTAAAACGAGTATTTCCTTTTTTCCGTGCACGTCAACTGGTGAACCAAGATAACTCCGCCACATTTGCAATTTATAAGGTGACTTCTGGGATAATCTGATAAATACCCTTCGATCAAATGGATAGACCAACAACAATATAAATTGTTTCAGGTTATAGAAAAAGTTGTCTGGATCCAGCCGAGATTTTGCTAGCGATATATGTACCCTTTTCAACACAACATCAATTTCTGAAGGCTTATAAGCAAGCTAAAAGAAAAGAAGATGACATAGCCATCGTAACGTTAGCAGTAAATGTAGTCCTGGAAAAAGACACCAACCTTATTTCTGATATACATTTTGGAGTAGGCGGCATGTCGTTTAAAACTATTTCCGCCCCCAAAACCGAGTCCAAACTAACTGGTTTGACTTGGACAAGGGAAGTGTTAGACTTAGCGCTTGATAGCCTTGTTGAAGACTTCCCACTTCCGCCTAGTGCGCCTGGAGGAATGGCTATGTATAGGAAAAGCCTTGTCTTAAGTTTATTTTTCAGGTACCTAATCTAGCACCTACAATTAGTAAAAACTAAGTTAATTAGTAATTTTGTTTAATTTTTAGAGCCTTCCTAGCTATTTCGGAAAAGTTACCAAATTTCAAATTAACTAGAGATGAACTAAGTGCCGCACATGAAATAAATGCATCTAAGGAATATAAAAGTTCACAGTACTTTCAGGTAAATTTTTTAATGTCTCTTGCATCAATCAGCACAAATATAATGGAAATAGGCTTAAATTTTCGTTATTTCAATCCTTGGACGCGCTTCGCAGCATTACGGCTCCTCAGCAAGGCTATAGAGTCTGACGAAAAGGATAGGGACCTTACAGTGCATTTCAACACATAGAGTAAGTATACATATGCGAGAAGTTGCACGTGGCGACATCTCGTGGCAATCGAGTTATCCACCCAGCCAGACCAGCGAGGTTTTAGGGAAGACCAATATATGTATATGATGTTAGGTGGCGCTGAAAGCCCATAGTCGGTATCTGCGAAACCGAAAATGCGATATAAAAGAAACAAGTTTGTCCCTTTTCTTTCCGTCGGACCCAATCCTTGGACGCGTTTTGAAAAATCGAATGAAAAAAAGGCTGTTCCATCTAAGAAAATGGTTAATGACGTCATAACTTCTTTATATATTATTTTCTCTCATCGAAAAATGGGCAATTAGAAATAAAGATAGACGGGTCCGAGCGTTTCTAAAATTTATTTTTCGTTTGGCATATATACCGAATTTATACGGAACTTTTGGCGGTCACTGTATTAATATTTATTTTCAATAACTACATTCATTTTCAGGGTTTTTTGTTCACAAAATTAAAATATAATTAAATAGAGGTACGTAGCAACATAACACCGTGACCGCCTCGTGAACCACAGAACATTTTTTGCTCGCATTCTTTCGACAGCTTCAGATAAATGTGTCGGGGTTTAGTTTTTCTTATTCTTAAGTTTAATTTCAACCCAAAAACGAGCAAACGACAGTATTTAGGTGGCTGTTTTTCGGTTACAGATTTATCCAAATTCAGAAGTATCCACTGATGCTCTGCAAAAGCCAATTGTTCACCTTTCTGCTATCAAGCAAGCAACTGGAGAAGCAATTTACATTGATGACATTCCTCAATTTGAAAATGAACTGTATCTTGCATACGTATTTAGTACAAGAACCCATGCAAAGGTCAGTTTAAAAATAAATATACAAGTTGTCCAGAAAAAATGTTTTGCCGCCCGTCAGATTCATAAATTTATTGTAAGAATGTTTTACAATTACTCATACTTTGACTCGCATATTATAATAAATAGTTTGCAGCTTAGAAATTAGAATTAATTTATTAGGTAGGTACCTAATTATTATAACATTGTCTGTATTCTGTAAATAATATATATCTATTACTTTCTTAGATTACTTCCATCGATTATTCAGAGGCCTTAGCCATGGAGGGAGTAGCCGGTACTGTATCAGCTGATGACCTATCAGAAAAAGCTAATCAAATTGGAACTTACATTAAAGATGAGAAAGTATTTTACACCAGAGAAGTTACCAGCCAAGGGCAAGTAATAGCAGCAATTTTAGCTAAGGATCAGTTGACTGCTCAAGAAGCTGCAAGAAAAGTGAAGGTAGAAATAAAAACTTTTCAATTTCTACATTCATAGTTTTTATAGTTTCACTTATATTAAGGACATGTACTAACCACTAGAATTTTTAATTAGAGCTACAGAGTTGCAGCACTGTCTAAAATATTTACTATTATATTTTTTAAATTGGCATTCTGCAATAATTTTTAATACTTCTGTATTCATTCATTGGCTGTTGAAAACCACTGTCATGCGCATTCCCGATTGTTCGCAGGATCCGGGTGGATGTATTCTTAAACCGAGATTACCATTGTTGATGGTTTACCATATGCAAATAGTTTATCCAGGAATAATTTTGTCAATTTAAGAATACACTCCCAGGAATATTTTTACTCTATCTTATAGATGAGATGCGAATCAAAATGCAAATTGCGGTATCACAGAGTGATACAAATTTGAGTGTATTTCGATTTTGAAAAGGTTTCGATCTCCCAAAATCAATAACGCGTCATAATCGATATTTCACCAATTAAGAAAGTCGTACCAGGCAATGATTTCTAGTTCATCTGCTTTGTCTCTGTCTAACATATTTCTTGTGCGGTTTAAATTTTATGTTAGACACGGACATAACAGACTGTCTTGATTGGTAAAGGATTGGTTGTGATAACATCATTTTTATGGGAAATCGAAATCTCATCAGTATTTAAAAAAACTAAGTTGATGAGGGTTGCCCGAGGATGAAACGTCGGATTTAAATTTGTAGAGCCAAAAAAGTTGTCATGCCAGAGTTCAAATTATTTCTAAATATCTCTTCAAATGAAATCGAGAAAATAAAAAATATTTTGCAAAATTTCGTTTTTTCCGCGTATAACCGGAAGAATTTTTTAATTACATTAATGACATTTTATTTAGCACTAAATTACGCAACTTTGTCTTAATTTGTTCGACTTTGTAATTCTTACGGTTTTCAAAATCCCAATACAAACAGGGTGGTCCAACGAAAACTTAACACCTCGATTTTCCTGCTTTAAAATGAAAATGTGGAAAATCGCTCGGACCCGTCGATTTCTGATTCGAGGGGGAATAACTTTTCCGCTTTTTTCGTCTCCGTAACTTCAACCCCCTAACGGGGGTGAGCACAACCCCCTAATTTTGAATAGGGATGAGGGGTGTTGCGATACCTCATTTTGAAGATCTTATCGAGTACTATCTGACCCTAAAATTTCGCTTCAAAATTTTCATCTTTAACAAAATGACAGCTAAAATAGTGGAAGACTACTTACTTTTGTGATTAGTTTATTAAATGCTGAAAATGGCCACCATTCACTTGCATGCAGTAAAGAACGCTGGTGTATGAGTAGAGAATGTGGAATTTACCTAGAGGATATTACTCTTATCAGACGCATTTGAATTATTTATTTATTTGTTAATTTTTTTTGTAAAAAAAAGTAAACGGACCATGTTTTTGATTTACCTTAGTCTATCGTGAATTTTTAAGAACGTTAAAACTGTGTCAAAGCGATTGTAACTTTGTAGTAGAATTAAAATGGTGTATTCCGTAGAAGAATGGGTGGAAATGATAAAATTATTTTTTAGAAATAACGACTCTGCGCGAGTAACAGCGGCTTTATTTAATGAACGACATCCTGAAAAAAATGTATCCGCTGCTTACGTTGTGCAACTGGTTGCCAAATTTGACGCTACTGGTTCAGTCGGAAACAAAAAGAGGGTGTATGAAAGAGACAAAGCGAGGGAAGTGGCTGTCTTAGGTCAAGTAGCAATGGATCCGACCCTTAGTACTAGGAAATTATCCGATGTATCTGGTGTTTCACGCACAACAATCATGAGAATCCTTAAACAACATAACTTCCATCCTTTTAAGATACGACTGGTTCAGGAACTGAATGAGGATGATTTCGATCGCCGACTCCAGTTCTGTGAAGTGGTCAGTGGAATTATTAACAATAATCCTAACTACATGTTCAATATCTGTTTCTCGGATGAGTGTTCATTTTACCTTAATGGCATTGTAAACAGGCATAACTGTCGGTATTGATCAGATGAAAATCCAAGATTATTTCGTGAAGTGCATACTCAGCATCCCCAAAAGTTAAATGTTTGGGCGGGCATTTATGGAAATCACATAATCGGCCCTTTTTTATACCCGGTAATCTCACTGGCCAAATTTATTTAGAACTATTAGAAAACGCTATTTATCCAGCCCTCGTTCAAGTATTGGAGAATGAAGAAGACCATGTAACGATTATTTTTCAACAAGATGGCGCACCACCTTATTTCGCTCAACCTGTGCGTCAGTTCTTAGATGAAAATTTTCCTCAGGCCTCGATTGGAAGAAGGGGACATATTGAGTGGTCACCCAGATCACCTGATCTGGCTCCACTGGACTTTTTTCTGTGGGGTCACCTGAAATCTAAGATTTACGCTACCCAGCCTGAGTCACTGGATGATTTGCGAATTCGGATCATTAATGAGTGCCGTCAAATTACACCAGAAATGTTGAGTAATGTACGTGAACGTTTTGAGCAAAATTTATTTTATTGCATGGAAGTGAATGGTGGCCATTTTTAGCATTTAATAAACTAATCACAAAAGTAAGTAATCTTCCACTATTTTAGCTGTCATTTCGTTAAAGATGAAAATTTTGAAGCGAAATTTTAGGGTCAGATAGTACTCGATAAAATCTTCAAAATGAGGTATCGCAACACCCCTCATCCCTATTCAAAATTAGGGGGTTGTGCTCACCCCCGTTAGGGGGTTAAAGTTACGGAGACGAAAAAAGCGAAAAAGTTATTCCCCCTCGAATCAGAAATCGACGGGTCCGAGGGATTTTCCACATTTTCATTTTAAAGCAGGAAAATCGAGGTGTTAAGTTTTCGTTGGACCACCCTGTATACTCTGTAGTAGCGTAAACTATAAGGTGTCCCACTTTAAATGTCCACAAACGTATATTTTTGTTATTACTGAATCGATCTTTTTGAATGTTGGAACGCTTGCGTATGGCCTTACAGCGCACGTTTTCACGCTTACAAGTTTAGTTAACTCAATGGCGTACGGTTTTATGGGGGTCTTCAACGAATCATTTAAAGAGTAAATTACCTCTAGCGCTAATTTTATCTCAAAACTAATAACAGGAATTGAATTGGCGTCCCTTGTATTCCTTTAACACAAAATTTCATCAAATTGCCACAACAGTGGCGTGCATATGATCATTTGTGTTTTTATTTTCTGCTAAAAATTTCTAATTATGATAGAAATCAATTAATAAATCTGTTTAAAAAAAAATAAAATGGTTTTAAGAGCGTGGCTGTGTTTTTTGCTATCAAATCTTGTAATTGCAGGTGTTCAGAAAGAAAAAGGCCTGATCTATGTACCTACAGTGGGAGAACTGCTCGATTATTTTCCAATTTTACAAGATATGGATAATTTATCAACTCAACTACTTTTTTTAATTTTTACCAACATAAAAACAACTAATCATACGCACGCCACTGGATGTGTCAATTTTATGGAATTTCATTCCGAGGTACGCCAAATCGAGTCCTGTTATTAGTTTTGAAATAAAATGGTCGCAAAAGGTATTAAACTCTTTAAATTATTCTTTTAAACCCCCCATAAATGCATACGCCAGTGAGTTAACTAACCGGAAGTAACCAAAACTTTAAGCGTTGGGATAAACACACCAAATTAAGAAAATAAATCTATTCAGTTATAACGAAAATATAAGTTTGTGCCCCATTATACATGAGACACCATTTATGCTGTATGTATATATTTTTTAATTAGGTTCAATATGAAGATCTTCAGCCAGTGTATATTACCATTGAAGATGCTATAAAACACAATTCCTTTTACGATGACGAATTTAATCTTCAAATTGAAAAGGGTGATGTTGAACAGGTGTTTAAAGAAGCTGAAAATATTCTTGAGGTGGGTATATCAGTTGGGATTTTATTACATTCTTAATTTTTTTACTTAAACATTTCAGGGAGAATGTAGAACTAGAGGTCAAAAACATTTTTATTTGGAAACACATACTTGTTTAGCTGTGCCCATGAGAGAAGACGATGAAATGGAAATATATTCTTCTTCCCAGCATCCAACAGAACTACAAGTAATTATGTTTAATATTTTATTACACTAATAAACTAGATACTTAAAAATGAACTAGGGGGAACTAATTCTTTTTGCATTTTTGTGGATATATATTTTGTAGCAGAAATCAGTGAGCTCGTCCAAGGTTGAATAGAGAATTTTCTCGACTTTGATGTGATGACCCTAATTTATTAGAATAGAATAGAATAGAATAGTAGCTTTATTTCAGATATAGTTTTCACAATACAGTAATATTATTAAGAAAGCATGAAATGAAATGGCGTCACAGAATAATATTAAGCTATAGGTATATTAAAACGAGTATTAAAATAATCATTTAGGCAATACGGTTCTAGGTCAATCAACAGTTTCTTGGTTTTCCTCTTACGTAATTTTCAATTACTTTCAAGTTGTTTCGCAATTTATTAAATATTTTGATGCAGTTGTAAGATGGATTTTTTTCACTTAAAGTTAGTCTATGAATAGGATAGTATATGTCTGCATTCCTAGTATGGTAAGTGGTGTTAGTATTAAAAGTTAGAAACTCATTTTTTTTTTATGTGAATATAAAAGGCATTCATGTAAATATAGGTCATAAACTGTTAATATTCCTAGTTCTTTAAATTTACCTCTGCACGAATCTATGAATCTCATATCAAGTATTAATCTAATAATTCTTTTTTGTACTACAAAGACTGATTATGTTGAGGAACTGACTCCCCAGAGGATGATGCCATATCTAATCTGAGATTCAAAGTTCGCATAGTACAGAATTTTTTTCACTTTATCTTCTACTTATTTGTTTAGAACTCTGAGTGCATAACAAACCTTATTTAATTTTTTCACCAAATAATCGATGTGATTTGACCATTTTAGAAATTCATCAATTATAATACCTAGGAATTTAGTCTGATCTACTGTGTCCACTTCTTGATTGTCTATACATATTATTGAACGTTTCTCTTTGAGTTTATTGGTGCGAAAAATCATAAGGTTTGTTTTGCTCTCGTTTACAGCTAGTTCATTCTTGTTAAACCATTCATTTCCTTGCAAATACAGCTCATTGCATTTTACTTCTAAGTTGTGTGGATCTACATCAGCAACCAGGAGATTGGTGTCATCCGCGTAGTTTGTAGTTGCAGAATCCTCCAATCCGCTCGCCACTGAACACAGATCGTTTATCATGATCAGGAATAATATAGGCCCGAGTATACTTTCCTGGGGCACCCCAACCTGATTTTGTAGCCACCTTGATCTAGCAAAGTTATTGTCTTTAGTGATTTCGACACATTGCCATCGATCTGAAAGGTACGAGGTTAGCCACCTCAAAGCACTTCTCATTATACCGTATTTTTTTAGCTTTTCTTTCAAATAATTTCTGTTAATGCAGTCAAAAGCTCCAGACAAATCGATGAAAAGCCCAGCGGCTAGTTTACTTTTTTCAAGAA
This sequence comes from Polydrusus tereticollis, assembly GCA_963920685.1. Taxonomy (NCBI): domain Eukaryota; kingdom Metazoa; phylum Arthropoda; class Insecta; order Coleoptera; family Curculionidae; genus Polydrusus; species Polydrusus tereticollis. The sequence goes on along the minus strand of OY987328.1, from coordinate 111,211,464 downwards.
ATTTCAGTATGTTTTTTGTAAATTGAAAAATTGCTGTTTGAGTTGACTTTCCTCGTAAATATGCATGTTGCGATGGACTAAAAAGATTACAATCATAAATAAAATTTAATAGTCTAAGGGACATTGGCCATTTCAAAGATTTTTGAAAAGCTATTTAGCAAACTTATGGGTCTGTAGTTTTCTAACTTTTCTGGGTATGTCTGTCATCAATGCCACTGCTAAGTTTATTTTTAAGTTTTTGAGATATTTCAACGATTTCCTCTGAAGTGAATGACAATTATAAGGCTATGTTTCTGTATTATTCAGGGGGGTTTAGAAAGTGTTGCACATTTTAAAATTTTTTTATGTGCTTCAAAGTTTGAGGTATTTTTTGAAAAGCTTCCGAGTTTCTGCCGAAACGTTTTTTAAATATTATTAAATGAACCAACTAGAATAACAGACAAATCAAGCACACCCATTGACCGAAATAAACGATACTGAAATAGTCAATCAGTGCGGCACAGTCTCAGCGAAGGGCATATCAGATCACAATCTGGTTTATGTTTGTTTAAATCTCCAATCAAACAGACCATCTCCCACAAAAATTAAATACCGTTGTTATAAAAATCTGAATTATAATACTTTTGAAACTGACCTGGTTAACCTACCCTGGTATAGTCTTTTCAGGGAACGTAGTATAGATAATAAAATCTCACTGTTTAATAAGCTACTTACAGATTTATTGGACAGACATGCACCGTTACGTGAAGTCATGGTCACTAAACCAAGGGCACCTTGGTTAAATGATAAAATCAAACATTTAAAAAACTTAGAGACAGATCATGGCAAAAATACAAAAGATCTAGATCCGATACTGAACGTGATAATTACAGGGCGCTACGTAATCATGTCGTTTCTGCTACTAGGCGTCAAAAAGAATCTAACTAGAATCATTGTTTCCCAAAATAATTCATCAAAAACTTGGAAAGCACTCACAAACTTAAATGTTCGTTGCAATAAATCCATTACGTTGCCTAAAATCTCACTGATCCAGAAAGCATTAACCAATACTTCGCATCTTTTCTGCAAAATCTTTCTGACAAATGTAACAACAGAATTGACTTTTATAATAACAGTTCACATAACCCTGAAAAAATATTTAGCTTCACGTTTGCAACAATAAATGACATTCACCTTATCTTTGTACCAACTGGCCAGCATCTCTGTTTTTAGTTATTATTTTTAAAACTTTTATACAGACATTCACATTCACACCAACATCCATGCCCTTGCCCAGATTCGAACTAGGGACCTATCGGTTGCCAGGCAAGCTCTCTCACCGAGGCCCGCCCACCTTACCCTAAATAGTATGAAAACGAACGCACAAGGAGTTGATGGTACTATGGTACATATCTGAAAATGTTGAAACTCTGCAGTCCGTTTATCGAACATATTATTCTGCAAAACAATCATATTCCTGCATTATGGAAAACAGCTGTAGGCATCCCTATTCCAAAATTAAATAACCCAAAAAACTTCTCAGATTTAAGAATAATTAGTATTTTGACGACAATTATTTCAAAAATTCTGGAAAAAGTCCTCTACAATCAGATTTTACCTTTTTTTAAAGAAAATAAAATAATTTCTGACTTCCACTGTGACTTCAGAAAAGATTTTAGTACAGCTACTACTTTCTGTTATTGACGATGCAGTAAGAACGGTCGACATAGGAATAGTAAATGTACTTGTACTGCTGGATTATTCCAAGACATTTGACACTCTGGACCATGAACTTCAATGTGCAAAGTTAAAATATTATGGATTTAACCCCGATGCTCTCAAACTACTACAATCCTTTCTATCAAATCGTTCTCAGAGGGTTTCATGTAACGGTGTTGAGTCCAGCAGTTTAAGCATCCATTCTGAAGTGCCTCAGGGCTCCGTCTTGTCACCTCTATTGTTTATAATTAATACTATTGATATAATAACCTTAACAACTTACTGTAGAGCACAGGCTTATGCTGATGATACACAGGCTTTATTATTCTTTTCATGTTTCAGATACAGTTCAAGCGACTCACATTATTACTCATGATCTGGAAAATATCAGAGCACTTTCAGAGGAACATAACTTAATTTTAAACTCTAAAAAATCTCAATTAGGTACTGTGTATAGGTACTAGGGCTAAAACAAGTTATGTGAAGAACAACTCGAAACTGCAAGTTTTAAATACTCCTTTAAACTTTGTCAACTCTGCTAGGGACTTGGACCTAATGGTCGATGAAGAAGTACGATTTCGTGAGCATATAAAAAATCTTAATCAAATAGCATATGCTCAACTCTCTGTGAAAGCTTGGTGTTATCACACTTCACCTATTGCGACTTCATCTATGGGCCTTGTGTCTCTGCGAGGAGGACAGATACAAAGTACAGAAAGTACAAAATACATGTTGTAGACTAATTTATGGTCTTCGCAAATTTGATCACATTTCGCATAAGATAACTGAATGCAATTGGCTTAATATGAATAATCGCCGACTCCACCTCCTTGGTAACTTCGTGGACATGTTACTTAACTCACCCGATTCTTCTAATCTGGTAAAAAGTAAATTTATTCCTAGAACAACTGTACCTACATAATAGGAACATCAAATTTAGGAATAGCTACACAATGCCACAACATCGACCAGCAATGTTTAAGAGAAGTTTTTCATTTAATGCCATTAGTTTATATAACTCTCTGCCTGAGGAATTCAGATTATATAACATTACCTAGTAAATTTAAATTCAAACTCCGTAATCATTTGGTAAATAGACAATGATAATATGGTTCTGAAAACCTCGATAATTTTCTTGTTTTGAACGAATTCATCATGCTTATCCTACTTTTTCTTTATTTTTTTGTTTTGTATTATATGTATTATACTATGAGCCTACCTTTGGTCAAGTAAGAGTAGCCAGAAGGCTAGGCTTCGCCAAACTAGGCTCTGCAGGGTCTACTCTTTGCGAGTCTGTAGCTGAGTTATTTGGGGATATAGGACAAAATGTTGCATGACCTTCTAACCCTATTTTGACCGATTTAATCGATCCCTAATTATTGATCATACCTTTAGGACACCCTGTATGTGCGACGTTCTTGTGGGTTGTAGCTTCCAAAACTATTTTTTTTTATTATTTACGTAATATATTATTTTAAAACACCCTACCTTTTATTGTTGTCCTTATTTAGCAGTATTCCTGAAGGTATGGAACTAAGCAGGTGAAAATCCACTTTATCTTTGAAAATGTTTTTTTCACACCATTACTTCAAAACGTCTTGTTACATTTTTATTTAGTTTAAAGTTAAATACGGATAAGCCTACTTTGTCGATTTAGGATTTTCCTTTATTTAAAGTACCGTATATACCGAAACATCAATGTTAGTCCACTCTACTACAAACAAAAGCATCAACGGTCACTACACAAAAACACACGAAAAATAAGGACAGTGAGACCTAATGGCGCAAATATAAGTACCCTTTATTGAAATTTAATACATAGTAGCTCAAGAAAAGTTTCCGCGCCCACGACTACCGACCGATCGACACTATTCCACCGAAAAGTAAACCGAGTTACGAGAAAACAAATGAATCATTCTTATAAAAACCTTTTTTTTTGTCTAGATATGTTTTGTCTTCAAATTTAGTGAAGGCGCATAGATTCTCTGAAACACAATTTTCAGAGAACTATTGTATTATACATTTATTGCAAAGAGCGTTTTTAATTTACCTTAAAGCCTCGTTTACACGGGTCGAGTAGTCGTTCAATTTACTTGAACAAGTAAAGTAAGCGCCACAAATGTAGCATTATCGTTTAGTTTTAAATGTCTGTATAAAAACTCCAGCAAAAAATATATCAAAGAAAACGACTATACCACCCGCTAATACTTTAAGAGTCAACGTGGACACCAAGAAAGTTATATTATAGGTACCATATTTCCTCTTATAAATATTCCATTTGCCTTTAAAGCCCATTTTCAGCTTCTCATTGGCTGAATTAGGCAGAAACTGATATCACCACGTTAAACTCAACCTATTGACAGTCTTTTTAATCGCTAGTAGCGAAGCGTCGATACGGCTGCGCTCTGTTCTTATCTACACTACGTTAAAAAGAGATAGATGCGAGGACGGCTCATGTCTGCACGAGATCGTACTAGGCTGCATTTGGCTTTTAAGTTCCAAGTAATGAACTCGCCGATACCTCACCTTCTTAGTCCAGGAAAATTGTCATTTTTCTGGGAACTAGAAGCGAACCAGCTGCAATTTTGCATGAGTGTAGGGTATCACAAGAAAAGCTTAACTCTGAATTTGCACTGTTCTTACCCCCTTAACTTCGGCGCTATCTTGGGGTTAAATCGGTTTCTCGCTTGTAACTTCTATTGTTTTTGTGCTATAAAAAAAATTAAGAAAGCATTTTGTAGGGGAAAACAATACTTTCGAAACCATGCCTCTAAAGTTTCATTAACTCATTTGTTTATACTAAAAGTTCCAATTTTTAAACAAAATAAGCATAATATTATCAGTTTTTTTGCTATTTCTAATTTCCTGTTACTCTGGTTAGAAAATTTCCTGAACAAACATTGTAGAGCAACAAATGCTCTACATTTTGTGTTCTAACATTTTTTTTGTTAAACTAATTATTTTTGTTGTGCCCTTAGTGTAAACCAACGTTTATCATTTCTCAAGTATTGTGTTCTTATAGCCAGAGACACATGAATCACTCACTCACAAAATATCTTATCTAAGTGTGAAATTGTATGGTTTAATTTAAAAATTAATATTTTTCTGACCTCGTGGCGTAAATCGATGATTCTAAAAACGCTTTGGCAGAACCTAGTAGGATAGCCAAAAAATACTCTCGAATAATTTTTCCGATTTTATTAGCACATCCAAAATTTTTTGAATTCTCAACCCTTTCTAAAATGCCCTGTATAATACAGAAACATAGCCTTTGTTAATCATAAATTAAGGTCATATCATAGTCGATAAAATTGTCTATCCAACCCTGGACAAGCAATCCCCCTGAAAAGATGCAAGCAAAATTTAGTTTCCTATTAATTTTCGAGTAATATATAAGAACTAACGTAAGCAGGAAAAAGTGAATGAAAAATAAAACTGCTTCATTGAAATATCATGCTTTTGGAGAGTCCGAAACAGTTTGTTTAAATTGTCGCACTGACGTACCACAGACTTTGATTTAAAAATAAAATGCATATCGCCAACAAAACAGCTTCATTTTGGTTTCACTCCCCGTAAGCTTTGCTTTTTTTGATACCAACATTCTGAAAATGACCTATCACTTCCCTTGCCTTTAGTGTTGATTAAATTCAACATTTTAGGGGTCGTCGGACAAGACTATCGTTTTTTATTTTAATTTGTTAATCAAATAAAAGACGAAAATTCACATTTTAAAATTAAAATATATTGAATAAGATAACGTTTTACCTCAGTTTCAACTTGGTTTTCCATATCATTGAGAGTTACCCAAAATTTTTGTCGTTGAAACAAGATATTTTATTTAAATCTTAAACAAATCAAACCAGAAGTTTTGTTTTTTAACAGATGACACTTACTCTGACATAATTTACACTAATTCAGTCTTTTTCTTTCAAGAATAATCACGAAGAACGGCAAAAACAATAGATAGATACAAAATCTTTCCGATCGATAATAAGTATAAGCCTTAACCTTAACCTCACTTTAAATTTAACAGCAAACACGAATTTGCTGACCCTATAGTCTTATATTGGATACCAAATACTGAGTGTGTTTGTTTAGTTGCCTATCTTAAAGCCTGAAATTTTTATTGCATGGCAAAGGACGACAAGCCGTCCTTGAGTTATAAACGATTTGAAAGGTAAAACTATTTATTTGATGGCGGTGTAGTTTGCGAGTAATCCACTATGACGTCCTGAGTTACAAGGGCGAATTAAAAAGTAGACCGGTTGTTCGTTGGCAGTTTGCGAGTCATTAAAATTGCAAATTGACGTAGCTAAATAATATATACTGTCTGTTTGACACTGGGTTGGTACTGCCGACCGCTCCTGAAAAGGCGACACTGATCTCAAAGACTCATTTGTTTAGTAAGAGATATGCTCCTAACCAAAAAGATTAAAAATCGCATTTCTGTTATATATGTTTTACTAAAATAACATTTTGTGTCAAGCCTTTAGAGTTCTTTTTATTTGGAGACTTTTATATTGTAGCATACTACTTCAGAAGTATTAGGAATCCCTCAACATAAAATAAGCGTTAAAGTGAAACGCTTGGGAGGGGGATTTGGAGGAAAGGAATGGAAAGCAACTATGACGTCATTACCAGTATCTATCGCAGCTAAAAAGTTTGATAGACCAGTCAGGTAAGTTTCATTTGTCTTACTCAAATATATTAATATGTTTCTAGGTGTAAATATTTGTACAGGGTTATCCAACCAAGACTGGACAAGGCGATTTTTTGACTTTTCCTGTACTTTTATAAAAAAACTGAAATAGCCATCTTAAGTCATTTTCTCCCGCGAATTCGAATATCTTCAGCAAAAAACAATTGAACATCAAACAAAAGTACTAGGCGTCACTTTGATATTTTTTTAAATGGGATGCCGTATTTTTAATGAGCTTATCCGATTTCTCATATAAATTTTGATCTAAAATGTTGGATTTTTAATTCAAAAACGCCTTTTTTCTTCAGTTTTAAATTCGGAAAATGTTCGTCTACCGTAAGATTAATACCTGATAGATGGATACCCGTTTCACCTGTTCACCCTTTAACCTGCTTTAAAGCGTCCGTCAGTTAGACAAAATAATCAAGTTTCAAATTTCTATATATTTTTCACGAATTAATTACAAATTTAGTAGTTTTTGCAAATCTATTATTGCTTACGTATAAAAAAAGTATGACATATTAGAAAAAACTATAAACTAAAGTGAATAACTTTAATCTCAATAATATAATTGTTCTATGTGTCCTCCATTATTTTCAAAACATGACCGATGCCCCCTTTAAAATCTCTCCAAAGAATCTCTTACAATATTTTGGTCCTGGTTAAGTCTATTAATTTCATTTATAATTTTTTGCTGAATGTCCTCCAGACTTCTGTTGGGTCGTTGATAAACTACATTTTTTAAATGACCCCATAAAAATGTATCCATTGGCGTGATATCGGGGCTATTTGGTGGCCAATGAATTGTTCCGTTACGGCCAATCCACTGATTGTAACGCTCGTTTAGGTATGTTACCACTTCTCGAACTGCATGAGGCGGAGCACCATCCTGCTGCCAAATGATATTGTTGTAGGCTTGCAATGGCAACCTTTCCAAGAAATCTTTGATATCGTTATGAAGAAAATGGAGGTATCTTTGGCCTGTTAAAGAGCCACGATAAAATAGTGGTCCAATAATTCGATTTTCTAACATCCCACACCAAACATTAAGTGAGCTCCAACCTTGAAACTTTATCATTTCATATCTATGAGGGTTAACTGCTGCCCGGTATCTTGTATTTTTCCGATTGTATACCCCCGATGTTGTAAATGACGCTTCGTCACTCCATAGAATTTTATTATATAAATTATAATCTTCGTCTTGCTCTCTCAGTGCAGCATTGAAGCAACAAATCGAAATCGCAGTTATTTTTGAAGCTGTGTTAAGTATTGAACGGGAAGGATGCAATATGGTTTTAGACCACATTTTTTTAAAGTTCTGTGAACTGTTCCATAGCTTACCCTCCGGAGCCCTGGACCATACCTTACTTCTCGTACCGCTTGCGGAATAGAACTCTTCGGATTTATAGTAAAATATTGAACAATAGCTCGATCCCTTATATTCCGTTTTTTCATCTTTCTTGGCTTATCTTTCAATGTCTTGCTTTCTTCAAATAGGGTCTTAATTCTGAGAATTGTATCCACTGAAATGTGTCTCTGGAAACTCTCAAAAAATGTTCTTTGTGTTTGTCGAGCATTCTCTCCACTTTTGTAATATAATTTTATTACATTTAGCCGTTCTTCTAAAGAATATTTCATTATTTGTAATTAATTCGTGAGAAATATATAGAAATTTGAAACTTGATTATTTTGTCTAACTGACGGACGCTTTAAAGCAGATTAAAGGGTGAACAGGTGAAACGGGTATCCATCTATCAGGTATTAATCTTACGGTAGACGAACATTTTCCGAATTTAAAACTGAAGAAAAAAGGCGTTTTTGAATTAAAAATCCAACATTTTAGATCAAAATTTATATGAGAAATCGGATAAGCTCATTAAAAATACGGCATCCCATTTAAAAAAATATCAAAGTGACCCCTAGTACTTTTGTTTGATGTTCAATTGTTTTTTGCTGAAGATATTCGAATTCGCGGGAGAAAATGACTTAAGATGGCTATTTTAGTTTTTTTATAAAAGTACAGGAAAAGTCAAAAAATCGCCTTGTCCAGTCTTGGTTGGATAATCCTGTACATATGTAGTGTTTTTTAGATTAATGCTAGACAGAAATGAAGATATGTTTATGCATGGTAGCAGAAACCCATTTTTAATTAAATACAAAGTGGGTTTTGATAATAATGGCAAAATCTTGGCAGTTGACTACAAAATATATATGAATGCTGGATATTCAATAGATTTTTCCTTTTTCGTAAGTGATTCTATTTAATTTTATCTACTTGCTTCTCTTTGTGATCTAATTTTAATTTTATATTCGGGGTTCTAAAAAATTTATTTTAAGATTTTGGAACGAGCAATGACCCATATGGAAAACGCATTTAATATGCCCATAATCCGCGGTAAAGGATTTTTGTGCAAGACAAATATACAGTCCAATACAGCTTTTAGAGGATTTGGAGCACCACAGATGAGTTTTGCTATTACTACAATGGCCGATGATATCGCTCTTTATCTTGGGTTAGATATAAGTGAAGTTAGCAAGATTAATTTGTATAAGGTAAGATGAGTATAAGATAAGATTAGTACATTCTCAAGTCACTCAGGTTCTCCAACGTCAGGATTTTATCCCCTGACATCTATTATTGACTGTGAACTATTCAGGTATTGTCGTTTGTAGAAATTTTTATAATTTTGGTTCGCTCATTCTGATTTAAAAGTTTTTATCCGCAAAGTTTTGGCGCCCTTGTCTAGTATATATCATAAAGTGCCTCTCTACTATGGATTTGGATTTGGACCAACAGAGTCTTGTATGTCGTGTTTTGTCTAGACCTCGTATGCAATTAGTGGATTTGTCGATACATCTGTGCGTCGGTAATAGCCTTTAATAATTATTATTTGAATTAAACCTCGAGTTCAGTCCTTGTTGAAATATAAATCCCAGGTATTTCACCTCCTGGCAGCAGTTCACTTGGACTCAATTGACTCGAAGCTTTGTCTCAGGTCTAAACACGGTGCTTCTTGAAAACAAAAGATGACCTTCATCTTTGCGCGATTCAGGCGAATCTTTCCAGCTATTTTTCCAGCTTTGTTACGTGACGCTGTATCCGGCTGACGACAATGTGCGGTGATTTAGAAGTTGAAGTAATTGCTGTATTGTCAGCGAAAAGATAGAGCTGCATAAATCTGCCTCGCGGAATATCACGAGTATAAATGCTATACAACATCGGAGAGAGAGGTGAGCCTTGCGGTCTCGTTAGACCTCCATTCTCAAAATAAGAGGCTACCACCTTGACTAAGTAGTTCTGAGTTCTGAGCCTTATCAATTTTAACAAGAGACCACTGTGTCAGACCTTGTCGAATGCTTTGCTCACGTCAAATAAAATCACTCCCGTGTGCGCCCTTTTATTAAAACCTTTCACGTCATTCGTGTCGTTTGACTCACTGTTTAATGTTGGAGCCGGAACCCACACTGTTCGGCTGGCAAAACGTTTCATATAAGCAGAAAGTCATTAATTCTACTCAAAATTAGCTTTTCAGCGATTATCCCTAGGCTCGACGGCGCTGTAGGGTCCTGTAGCGGGTGATTGATTGATTTAGAAATATGTAACGTCCATAAGACTCTTTCATCTCATTCCGCGTCATAAGTCGGGCTGAATTAATCGCAGAGATTGTCTGCGATCAATTTAGCTATCCTCAAGCCATCACATTATGAACTATTTTGGAATCTGCCCCGACTATGTTCAAGGGTTCAAACAAATACCTGAATAAACACACAATTTATTTTCTATGAAGGAAGGAGACAAAACTTACTATGGCCAAGTCTTGGAGAACTGTACAATTGAAAGGTGTTGGGAGGAATGTATGAAAATGTCAAACTATTCTGAGAGAAGAAAGAAAGTTCATGAATTTAATAGGTAATTAAATGAAAAACTATTTCAGATCCGAATGTATGTAATCTGTGTTTATAATTTTAGAAAAAACCGTTACAAAAAGCGCGGTTTAGCAATTGTTCCGAACAAACATGGTATTGGAATTCCCCAAGTATTCATGAACCAGGGTGCGGCTCTGCTAAATGTCTACAGCGATGGGTCGGTACTGTTACACCATGGAGGAGTTGAAATGGGACAAGGATTGTATACTAAAATGATTCAAATAGCCACAAGGTAAAGTAACAGCGATGAAGTCTAAGTTTCAAGCAAGCAATCGCCCATGTTATTGGACCGATGCACGCATGTCTAATTTAATGTCAAAATTAGCGGCCATGTTGCAGTGTAGATGCGAAATGCGCATGCGCGAATCCGGCTCATTAAAAAAATGTGTTCTTACATTTTTATTAAAGCTTTTTAAATATTTTAAAGTAGTAATTAAACAGAAACACCCAATGGTTTATAAACAACTTTAATTTAATAAAATTAAATTAAATATACTAAACAATACAATTGAATAAACAAATCTAAAGTACATAAAATAGGGTAACATCATTATAATAATAAACAGCCCCACATAAAAGAGACATACAATATTTGTATAATTAAATTATTTCTTTGAAACATAAATACCACATAGGAAGAATCAAAATCGGACTTTCATATACCATTAACCTAAGTAAAAATAAATGTGTATCATACATATACTCTTCTTGAACAGAATTAACAAAATAGTAGTTTGGACTCGGAGGACTGGAAACTGAAGATCTGGCTGGTTCGGTGTAACTATAAAGCCATGAAACAAAGGTATTACGGTATTACAGGGATATCGTAATGAAATTGATAGTGGGAATAGTCGTCGACAAGTAATATTTACAGTTTAAAAACATATATTGCAATCGAGGGGCACTGATTCAGTATATTACAACAAGTACCGAAGGTGAGACAAAAAGAAGGCACTGTACACCATTGACTTGGTTTTAAGAGTTAAATAGTCCCTGCATTTAAACATTGCTGAATACATAGGAGCAATTTTATCATATATATACAATACATGCTCTGCCCAATCTAATTTATCATAAACAATTAGCCCTAAATATTTGATTTTGAAGACTTGCTCTAATTTCATATTATTAATTATTGTAATATTAATTTCTTCTACATGTTTATTCTTTTGTTTAAATATCATGCTTTTTGTTTTGTTAATGTTTATTTAGAGCTTGTTAGAGTATAGCTAGTTTACATATATCCCTAGGTCACTGTTGATCTCACTACTAAGTTCGTCTGCACTATCTCCTATATAGGTTAGAGCCGTATCGTCCGCGAATTTACAGTAACGTGCTTTAAGACTTGCACATTTAAATTAAGAACGTACAAGGAGTACAACAGTGACCCATGCAAGGACGGATCCCTGGGGAACATTAAACTTATTTGATTTTATATCACTACTGGCACTATTTACTTTAACATACTGGTTTCTACCCTCAAGATAACTTCTTATTAGATTGAGCATTATTCCGGTAAATCCCATATTTTCCAATTTACTCAACGAAATATCCAAACATACCACATCAAAAGCCTTTCTCAAATCTACATAAACAACAACCACTATCTTTCCATTATCCAAGGCTCTAGAGATATAATTCACAAAGTCCGCCGTTGCGTATAAGGTACTACTATTTTATTGGTATTCATCTACTTTTATATGTTTCTGTATATGTGATAATATTCGTTTTTTAATTAATTTTTCTACGATTTTGGAGAAAACACTTGGTACAGATATTGGTCTATAGTTGCCTATACATTTTTTGCTCCCAGATTTAAATATCGGGCTAATTTTACTAATTTTTAAGTCCTCCGGAAATAGTCCATTTTTAAATACGTTATTAATTAACTTATTTAGGATTCTACCAGAGTTTCCCCAAATTGATTAGATCCTTAACCGTCACTTCATCGTGACCTGGTGAAGCATTTTTTTTAAGTCCAGTATGACTTCCATTATTTCATTTTTGTTGGTTAATTCAGTATCTATTTTACTCTGTGACGTAATTTCATTGCATAAGGCAATACCATCCGGTCTCACCAAATTAATTTCCCTATGAAGGTCATCAACAATATACCCTTAAATTAAAAAACACAAACTTAAAATAAGTTTGTGTATAGAGTTGTCCCTTATCCTGATACGTGTGGTTGCCACGAGATGTAGCCACGTGCTGCAACTCTCATTCGTCAACTTGCATTTCTGTGTTAAAGCACTTTGAGGTCCCTTACCTTTTCGTCAGACCCGGAGCCTTGCTGAGGAGCCGTAAACGGCGAAACGCGTCCAAGGATTGGGTCTGACGGAAAGGATAAGGGACAACTCTATACACAAACTTATTTTAAGTTTGTGTTTTTTAATTTAAACATGCTTTCGGTAGGCTGAACCGATACACTGGCTTCCAGCGACACCCAACGTAGTTTGCCCGCAATGGGCCGCCTTGCCAGCGTTTGAACCTATATGGATTCTCGCTGTCCTGGTTGGGTTGATACGTGTGGTTGCCACGAGATGTAGCCACGTGCTGCAACTCTCATTCGTCAACAATATACCCTCCTATTTTAGAAAAATAATCTTTGAAACTATTTACAATATCAAGTGGATTATTAATTTGTATAGTGTCTATTTCGAGACAGTTTACTTGTATTTCATTTTTTCTATTTTTAAAAAAGCTGTTGGCAAATTTCCAATGTTTTTTAACATTTGTACTCGTTTTTTCCCATTCTCCTCGGAAGTGAATATTTTTTAATGATTTTATTTTATAATTTATTTTTTCTAATTTTGAAATAAAGTGACACTTTTTAAAACTGATTGACATTATGAAATGTCTTACTTTTTGTAACTAGTTGCATAAAGTAAAATTTTATGCAATTGGTGACGAAAAATGTATTTCAAAATTAGTGACAAAAAGAATTATTCTATTTATTAAACTGTTATAATACAAGTTAAAAACATAAATTATAAATTAATTAATTATTATAAATATTGATAACACAATTATTGCAATTATTCAAATTAATTCCCGACGACATATTTTTTTCATTGCTCGAACTTGCTGTTATTTGGGAAGCGACGCACATTGCATTAGATGTTTCACCAAATATTTCTTGCGCTATAAGTTTTTTATTATTCATGGAATTTTCAACATATCCCTCCGCAACAGAGCTAGATTTCCAACCTCCGTGCCTCTTTAATTTTAAAAGATCAGCGCCACTGTCTGCTAGGAAAGTGGCAGAGCTTCTTCTGAAGCAGTGGTCAGTATATAGAACAGGATTTGAAAGACCAAGAAATTGCGCAATAACTTTAGGCAGACTGCTAAATGTGTTAATTCCCACAGGATTTCTGGTACATTTTCCATTCGCATATTTTACAAAAAATCTGTTGTGTTTACGAATCTGGGGACGCAACTTAATATATTTTCTTAATATTTCAACAAGATTCGTATTTTAAATGTCTCCAGTGGTAATTGCACACTGCCGTATAACTTTTGTTTTTGAAGGTGGGATATCAACTCGAAAATGGCTTCCTTCGTCTATAACATTTTCAATTGGAAGAAATGTTAATTCTGCTTTTCTGCATGCTCCTGCCATTCCAATTATCATTGCAACCTTAGCCATTAAGTATTCTTTGTCATCAGCTTCCAATAAAAATTTGGCAAAATCTTTTTTAATAAAAACTTTTGACTTTTTAGCACTGTACCCGTCCGCTTGCCTTTTAATATATGCTACCAAATTTGTATATTTTTTAATATCAATATTCCTTTTCAGATTTAGTTCAGACCTTAACATTGAGTAAAGTGTCCATAATGTGGAAACTTTTAGATCTTTCTTACCCTCAAAATATGCAAGTAAAACTTTCTCATTAACATGTTTAATTTTCTTCTCATCAGACCACGTAACAAATTTTTCGTATGCCAAATCATAAACTGCCTTTGACTTTTTGGGAATTACTGATAATAGAGCATTACCTGCTGCCTCTTCAATATCGCTTGGTAGCTCTTCAGAACTTGAATGACTCATTTTTTAAAAATAAAACTAAAAATATATCAATCTCGATAAAAACCTTCCGTCTAGACTTTTTTACAAAATGTCAAACTGACAACTAACATGAAGTAACAGCAACAATAGCTATTTATGCCATCAGTTATATGTCAAAATTAGAAAAACTAAATATATGTTTTCCAAATTTTTATCAATTTTATTAAATTTTATTTTTTTATTACTTTCTTCACTCACTTCGTTCGTTTCGCAAAAATCTCACGCGTTACACAAAACTAGGCATTTCGTAACTGATGGCATAAATAGCTATTTAATTGCTTTAAATTTAGACTCCAAAAACTTGTCATTGGGATTTTTAATTTTTCTTTTGTACAATTTGTCTCTCTCTCTCTATAATAGTGATGTTCGAGCAAATTTAACCAATAAATGATTAAAATGACTTACCTGCGACAAAAAAGAACCCATTCTCTGCAGAGAATTGACAAAAAATTAATAAAATTACAAAGAGGAGCCCTCAGCCACCATTTATAAAAAAAATTGGAATATTAGACTTACGTATAGTCTGAACTTTTAAGAGTAAGAGTGATATAACCACTTCAAATAACACATTGCAAAAAGGTAAACACGAGAAATGTCAAAGAGTATGGCGATTCTTTCTGCGGGTTTTGCAGTGTAGCTTTGTGACAGTTGTCATTCTTCTGCTTTGCTTTCTCCTATTTGGGTCTCACTGGGCTGGTTATGGGTAAGGTTAGTGTAAACATATTAACGATGGAACCATAAATTATTTAAAAGATAGCGAAAATACACTTACAGCGATCTTAAATGACCCATCGCCATATTGTTACCGTGTCACTAGTCACTAGTTGAAATGTAGGCCAACAAATATTTTAAAAAAATGACCTCCAATAACACTAACTTACTCCTAAAACCATATTTTTGTGTTATAACTAAATCCTAATAAATTAAAAAAAAAGAAACATTTGCGGACCTATGTTAAATACGAACTTGTTTCATATTTGTTATAATATAGAAACATACATTAAAATTTGTTAAAACCCCTGTATATTTAAACATATTTTGTATTTATACTACATACTAAGAATCTTTTATTTTTAGCAAATAAAAATTAATAAATAAAACGGTCTGTCGTATAATATTATATTATGAGTTAATTTTTTCAGGGTTTTAGAAATACCTATGGAACGAATCTTTACGAGTCACACAAATACTGGCATAGTGCCAAATACATTTGAGACCGCTGCCAGTTTGGGATCAGATTGGAATGGAGGGGCAGTACTGGTAAGAATATTATGTTCTTCCAACAAAAATTTATTTACTCCACTACATTCTTTCAAGTGATAAAATCATTATTTATTTTTCTTGTGGTCATTTTAGAATGCTTGCCTTAAAATTAAAGAAAGGTTAAAACCATTTAAGGAAGCCAATCCCAAAGGAAGCTGGGAAGAATGGGTACATGCAGCGTTTATGGATAGAGTTAGTTTACAAGCAACAGGTTAGTTCTGAGGAAAAATTAAGCGGCTTTTCCTAGTCGAAGTTTCTGCGATTTTGGGAGTAATGTTCATTAATAAAGTAATTTTTTAGGGTTTTATAAAACCGAGGATATAAACTACGATTGGGAGAAAAAAGAAGGAAATATGTATAATTATTTCACTTATGGAGCTGGATGCGCTGAAGTTGAGATCGATACACTAACTGGTGACCACAAAGTATTAAGGACTGATATTGTTATGGATATAGGTAATGATTTTTTTTCGACATTCTAGAGAAAATGCAAACCTAATTTTTATAATACTTAAATACAGGGTATCGCATAGTTAATGGAACACAGAGAAACTGAAGATTCCTTGGGTAAAAATATTGCGACTTGGTCAAACTTAGCTTAGATCAAAAGTTGATAATAACCTAGATACAGGTTGTCCAACTGAAAATTTTATTTTCGATTTTCCGAATTAATTTTATTTTATCATACAATTTGGTGATTGGGGGTTTATCGGTGCCAGAAATTTAAATTTGGTAAAAATTTTATGTAGATTGTAAAGGGCGCTCTCTGCAGCACTCAAGGTACATAGAAACAAGTGTAACTTTTTTGCGCTTTATCGTATTTATTTTTTTATTAAAAATATCAATTTTCTCATTGATTTTAGTACTTATACAAAAATAAATTAAATCAATCTAAAAAGAAACTTCACTGTTGTTAAACAAAAAAAATAAACAATTATCAAACCCTTATGTTCCTCCTACACTTACGAAAACTTTGTAGAACTGGCCACACCATAGTGATAGACCGTCGAGGCCCACTGGCAATTCAAAGTGCGAACTATTTTTTCCGAGTGGGAAAATTAATAGAGCAGCATATAAATTCAAATTTGTAACATGTAGAGACAATTTAATTTTAAAATTGAGCCTTTAATAGCTCACTATTAAATTAGTGGAGAAAGACTTTTTGACTTTTTTTCCCCTTTCCCTATATTTCAACTCCACTTCGAGAATGGACTATTTCTTTAAATTCAAATTTATATGCTTTAGAAAAGAACAGCAAATAGTTTAGGGCTCTGCAAATTGGGTGATCTCTTATCAGCTTTAAAATCAGTTGATGTTTGAGGTATGCGATATTGGGAATCGGGCAGTGGCGTGACTGGTTGAATCGATTTACTGTAATTTACATATTTCATTTTCTGCTATAACTGTGTGGATTTAGACAAGTAAGTTTTTACTTGATACCTATATTTTATTATATCAGTATAGCTTTTTGGCGATGATTTGAAACAGAAGGTTAATGTGAATTATCGCAGGAATACAGTAAGTCGATGCCAGAGTCGGCCATCGAAAGCGAAATAAGTCCGGAATTAAGAAACAAAGATTTACATATTCAATGTCAACGCATTATTTTAAATATGTACACGTATTTAAAAA
Organism: Polydrusus tereticollis; assembly: GCA_963920685.1. NCBI lineage: Eukaryota > Metazoa > Arthropoda > Insecta > Coleoptera > Curculionidae > Polydrusus > Polydrusus tereticollis. The sequence goes on along the minus strand of OY987328.1, from coordinate 111,194,179 downwards.
AAGAAAATTCGGGAAGAACTGAAATTCTATAAGAATGTACTTGTAATGGGTTAAAACAACTTGGGTTTTATAAGAATTTATAACGCAACTAATTTGGAGACTATAACCGGTCATTCCATAAAGCGCAAAAAAATAATTTAAAACGACTGACAATACTACAACTTTTACGAGAATAATATAGTACATAGTAGAAATATTGCGTGGTGTTTTGTTAAAATGTGGATTTAAAACATAAAAAATTAGATAATCTAATGGTGGTATCACTGCACTACGACAGGACTACTTGCGCAAAATAAAGGAGTGCAATAAATTCGATAAAATTATAATTCATTTAGACGAAACTTGATTTGATACTCATGATGTTGTATGAAGTATGGTTGGGTAGACAGTACAAATTGTATCTTTGGTAGACCGTGTTCGAAAGAAAAACGTGTTATCATGCCGGAAGCAAAGATGACTTTGTAACTAATGTGTTGCATTTGTCAGCAAAGGATACCACTCAATAATCAATCTTCAACTTTAAGCGCAGTTGTCTTTGATAACATTCGGCAGGTAATAACGAAATGAGCAACGATGTATGGAAAAATCGCGTAGCTCGTGTTATAAAAACATAAGATGGATATTCTGTTTCACCACCTATAGCGCCAGTAGTATAATCCAACCTGGAAACGATTCTACTTTTGAAAGTTCTGACGATACCAGTCATTAAATTGTTTATGAATTTTAAATAAATTATGTTCCTTTAACACGTATCTTAAAAACTTGTTATATTACAGAACGTTTACTGTGATTCTGCTGATGTGATCAATTTGTTGTTAAACTATATAAAGCGGATTCTAACTACTAACTGTATATTCCAACTAACATAGTACCTGCCCCTAATCTTTCTTGGCAAGAAAAACTCATAGCTCCTGGCGGTCCCGGCTGGACAAAGACTTTTTTAAATTGTTTTCGGCAAAATGAGCATTTTCTTTACCGAAAGATAATTTTAAAAATATTCTCTGTAGGCGAAGTCAGGGGTACAAACCTTTTATCGATATAAACTATGATGAACAAGCTGTAATATATATTATTTAATCATATTTAATAATTTACAACAATCCGCATTTTAATTATTTGGTACAAGCGACGCCTATTGTCAGGAGTTTAATGCTTCTTTATGTCATCAAATTAAGCTTGGAATAACTATATTATAATGGAGAACGTGCAAAGATTATTACACCTGAGCAGGAAGAGGAAATACTAGTTCGCGTGGCTGAGAACCCGGAAATTAGCACAAGACGTATGGCTGGAGATACTTCAGTAAGCGAGTCATCCACTTAACGAATTTTTAACCAAGATGGGCTTTATCCATACCACTTTACGCCTGTTCAGAATTTGTTTGATGTTGATCTTCCAGCCAGACTAGAATTTACCCATTTCTGTTCTACCCAGCAAAACGCTAGCCCAATGTTTCTGAATACACTTTATTCACCGATGAAGCGACATTTACACACACGAAGAGCTGTCTTCAATTTTAGAAATAAACAAGCGTGGAGTTTAGAAAGTCCCCATTTAGTAACCGAATGACATTTCCAGTATGAGTTTGGTGTGAACTTATTGGCAATTAGATATTGGGTCCAGTCAAGCTACCACCCAATTTAAACGGACAGCTCTATCTTAATTTTTAGAGCAAAGAGCGCCCTCTACAATCCACATCAATATGCTTAACAAATTAAATTTCTCGCCCAAAAAAAAACCTTTCACTTCCACACGAAATAGTATGTTAAAATATTGGTTAAAAAAAAAAGTTCATTAGGAAAATCGAAAATAAAATTTTCACTTGGACACCCTATATCTAGGTTATTATCAACTTTTAACTAAGCTAAATTTGATAGGGTGGGGCTGTGTACACTTTTTGAATTAAGGGTGAACAACAATCGTTTTGTGTATTAAGTGTATAATCTTCAAAAAATAGTAAAAAGCAGAGCAGAACAGGAACAATTCATTTATAAAATATCTTTTTTCATTAAGTAGTGAGCCATCAACACCACACTGTAAAAACTGATTACATAAAACAATTAACACGTAAAATTGTACATACTTTTAAATTTCAATCAATAACTATCATTTTTCCTTTTCTTTTTCATTTTTTCGCTCTAGGTGAGAACGAGGTTTCGAGTCGAAATTTGACGGTTATTTTTAAAACAATTATTTTGAAAATAACCATGTTACCATGTTTTTTTATTTACAATTTAATTATTTTAGGCGAAAGTTTGAATCCTGCCATCGACATAGGCCAGATAGAAGGAGCCTTTATGCAGGGATATGGTCTGTATACAATGGAAGAACAGCTATTTACTCCGACCGGCTCCCTTATCACTCGAGGTCCTGGCACGTATAAAATTCCTGGTTTCGGGGACATACCTGAAGAATTTAATGTGTCCCTGCTTAAAGGCAGTTCCAATCCTAGAGCCGTATTTTCATCAAAGGTAAGCAATGTAATACGAAACCACTTCAATCCTACATTTTTGTTCTAGCTTCTTTAATATTTAGACTTCTAAGAACATCTAAAGGTTTCTTCCTTTCGCCGGATTCGTCCCCATGCGCATTTGGCCGTATAACGGCTCTGAGGCTATATAGAATGCGACGAAAGGAAGTAACACCGGAGAGTCTACTTGACCCTGAAAAGTCGATGGAGAATGGCAGATGTAGCAATCGAGCGACACCTCCTGGCAATCAAATACATCACCTGGCCCGTCCGACAAGAATCAGTCAGAAAAGGAGAAGCAAACTTCTCCCGAGATCAGACGAGCCGGTCATTGTTTCGTTTCTGATATTTTCCATCGACTTTTCACGGTCAAGTAGACTCTCCGGTGTTGCCTCCTTCCATCGGACTCTATAGCCTCACTGATGAGCCGTTATATGGTGAAACGAAGAAATCTTTATATCTTCTAATTGTTGGTGCGGTCCGTAAACCGAACTGGCTCTTAATGCTGCGCACCTGGCGGCGAGTCCTGCAATAATGACCAGCTCGTCTGATCTTTGCAGGAGTTTGTTTCTCCGTTACTGACTGATTTTTGTCGGACGGGCCAGGTGATGCATTTGATTGCCAAGAAGTGTCGCTCGAATGCTACATCTTGCCATTCTTCATTTAGACTAATTGTTGTGTTCCATACATACAGGTACAAACATTTAATAGCAGTTCGAATCCTTCTTCTTTTATCAGATTAAAACTAAGAATTTTATTTTTTTCTTGCAGGCTATCGGTGAACCGCCATTGTTCTTATCCTGCTCAGCCGTATTTGCCATCAAAGACGCTATCAGAGCAGCCAGAAAGGAAAATGGAGTGTCCGAAACCTTCAAGTTGGATGCTCCAGCTACACCCGAGAAAATTCGTTTGGCGTGTCACGATGAAATTCTTGCAAAGGTAAGAAGGATCGTAAATATGTTTGATGGGTTCATATGCTAGTAAGATGTAAAGGGTATCTTGATTTCGATGAAATTGCGGGATACCTCCAAACTGAAATAGTAGAGAAGCTGCACGCTTGTATGAACACAAATATCTGGAACGCCGCCAGCTTCATCATACAACCCTTGCTTCCATCCCTCGTTGCCTTGGAGAAAGTAGGAACTTAAAGCGTTCTGGTGGTGGTGGTCGTCCAAGAACAACTCATACGGTTGAATTTGAAGAAGGAGTTCACACCATATGGGACCCTCTAAGTCAACGGTACAGGGTGTCTTACATGAACAACATCTCTACTCCTACCATTTACAACGCGTGCAAGCTTTAAATCCTGAAGATTGTCCAATCAATTAGCTTTTTGTCAATGATTTTTGGATCACAATTTAATAGAACGTCACTTCGGAAGACTAGTATTGTTTTCTGATGAGGCATGTTTCACGCGCGATGATTATTTAATTGTAGAAACAACCACATTTGGCATGATTCTCACGCTGTGGTCTCTAGAAGATACCAGCAACGACTTTCTGTATTCTGGATGTGGGCTGGTATTCTTGGACAGAATCTAATAGTTCACTTGCAGCCTACTCGTTTCAACGCAAGCATTTATCACAATTTTCTGCAAAATGTTTTGTCACTATTATTAGAAAATGCCCCTTTAGACGTTAGAAATAACATGTGGTTTTAACATGACGGGGACCACCACATTTTGGTTTGAACGTGCGGCAGTATCTGGATCAGCGATTTCCCCACCGATGGATTGGAAGAAGAGGTCCTGTGGCCTAGCCTGCACGTTCTCTCGATCGGAACACCCTGGATTTTTTCCTTTGGCGTTATCTAAAATCATTACTCTACGAAACGCCTATTCGTTATGAGCAAGAATAATGCCAATACACTACTTATAGAAGCTATTCTCGGAATATTCCATAGAGTCCGCGAGTCAATAAACATGCAATCTTTGTATTGAAGCAAATGGTCAACATTTTGAACAATTATTGTAAACCATCATTTCATGAGATAAAGTTCAACACGACCAAAAAGTGATTTATTAATGTCATCTTTTGTAAATGACTAAAACCATGTTTCTTTCGTTCCGCCATAACGGCTCATTTGCGGACACATGTTTATTAAACAAAAGAAGTTTGTTTTGATGTTATTTACCGCCCCCTTAAAGTTTGTCGGTATGTTTTTGGGACACCCTGTATTTTCATATAATTTATGTTGTTGTTGTAACTTATTTTTTACACAAATATATTTTTTTTAGATTCCAGTACCGCCTGAAGATGAACAATTCGTTCCTTGGAGTATTAATATTTAAATATATCAATAGAATTGTAAATATGTAAATTTATATCTTATAGTATATTTGGTGCAAGAGCAATAAAATATAGTTTAAATTGAATACTTGGCATTTTTATCAGTATTGGTTTGGTATACTGTATCGATAGGCCTGAACTTTAAACAGATAAACTCCAGGGCCTTAATAAGGTCATCTGAATAACTTTTTATCATAAAATACCTAGAGAGATAACTGAAAAGTACAATTACTTTTTGGTAGAGAGTATCTTTCAGTGGCGTGCGGTTCATGAAATCCATAGAAGCACCACTGCCCTGCTTTTATAGGGTGAAACAAAAATTGTTGCAGTATAAAGATTAAAAATTCCTAAACAAAATCCGGCCCTATCTCCCTCACCTGACTGCCAAGCGAAGCGCTCTATTACATGTCGTATATCATATGGAGACCATCGGGACGGACCGTGTTAGGTCGGTGCTCTTGGCTCTCGTGCTGGTACGTGATGCCATCAATTTCAAAGCCTTTGTTCTCATGCTTTGATTGCATCCGGCGAACTTATAAATTTGGCATTTGAACAGAACTACAGGAATGTGATATCCCTAGTAGCACACCAATTCTTAGGTTTTCGTTTATTTTAATTGTGATTGTATTGCTTTTGATTGTTAGATTACGTGAACCGGTAATCGATAGGTTTTGACAAACGATAGAAATAATAACGAAATTGTCAGGATTTTATATACAGTGTCCGCAAGAAAGTCCGCATGAAATGGGATTTTTTTTTTATTATTAGGTATACGTAAAAATTGAAAAAGCAGTTAGTTTTTGCTTACCTAAAAACCAAAAATGACGTATACTGAAGCAGCTGCACGACTTGCGTTACCTGTCAAATTTGACATTTTTAATAAAATAGGTATAAAAGTGCCCTTATTTATCAAAATACCGAAAAACTTCATTCGAGAAAGTTTTTTATTTAGGCATTTTTAGCCTCTGTACGAAATTTTGACAGTCTAATACAATTCCTCTTTTTTGCCAGTTTCTTGAAAATTTTGATCAACCCTCGTAGATTAACTTTTATGTAAAACCATTTGCCTTTACGTCATTTGTTATCTTAATTCAATTTTGTGTAAAATTTTTGTTTCCAATTATTTATTTTGCTTCAAAAACTGAAATTGTTATTGATCAGTATGTAATGTTTGATGCAAAGTTTATCTAATTACATCAGTTTTGCCAAAAACGACGTTTCTCATTTTTCTTAAGTTAGTAAACAGATGTACAAAAAGAAAATATTAGGAAGCTTTCGTTAAAATTTTACTTAATTAATATTGGATCAAAAAGAATACATATTAATCGCTGGAAACATTTTATTCAACAAAAATATAGTTTACAAGTAGGCGATGCATTCGTTGCTAAGGAACATTACATTCATTTGTTGTTTATTTAATTTCTGAAGCAAAAGTCTGAAATAAGACCTAATTGATTAGACCGCATTGTAATCAACAATAAAACTTTTAAATAATGTTAACAATAAAAGAAAAAATTGAGATTGATCTACTTTGTGGAGAAACCAATCGTCACAGAGACGTGGCTCAAATTTCTAACAACAGGGGTCCTAATAGAAACAAACAACAATCAACAGTTAGCAGAATTCTAACCAAGTGTAAACAAACAGGGTCAGTGGAAAACAGATTTAAAAAGAAGCATACGCCTTTGAGGAACACGGAGGAAGTGGAGTTATCTGTTTGGATGCTATTGAGCATGGACAAACTACTTTACCAGCTATTTCTGAAAGGACCGCCGTCAAGCAATCGAGCGTAAGAAATATTTTGCATAAAAACAAATTTCATGCTTTTAAACTGAAATTTATCAATACTTTAACAGGAAGAGATTTTGATGTTCGCTTTTACTTTTCAATATGGTTTCAAGGAGAAAGAGAGGAAGACTATTATTTTCCATATAATATTTTATGGACAGATGAGGAGACTTTTAGCTCTAATGGTGTTGTGAGCAGTGGCGGCTCGTCGTATAAAGCAACTGAGGCCGGGCCTCACATGTAAAATTAATAAATTATTTATTTAAATATAAAACGTTTTTTCACTAATTTCCAATCATTAAAAGTATCAAAACAATAGAACATTGAATTACCATCAAAGTTCAACATATTATCTTTTAGATTTAGCGCGCACCCCATCCAACATTAATTTTAAAAACTGAAATCGTTGCCCGACCGCATAAAAAGAAAATTGTAATCCCAAAAACTTGAGCTTCCTTTACGTCACAAATCGCTTATAAAACGCTATGCTCTCCAACCCGGCACCTCCACCGCTTTAATTGCGCACAACAGCAATAATAGCCAAATTTTGCAGGCGAGTGAGGCCCACTTATTTGGGCTAATATCGTATTATTTTTACAGTAGCTTGCAATGGCTTGCATGTTGCCAAATGTTGATTGAACAAGGACACTTATTGACTTAATTACTTATTATTTAAATGTTTTATTTTCAAAAACATAAAAAAATAAGTTAGAAATAATTGATAAATGTTTTCATTGTTCTATAAGATATTATTAATAAATATGCAATTAAATCCCAATAACAAAAAACAGATCAAAATTAAAGATTACAGGTGGGTGCCTAGGGCCTATTTGAAACTTGGCAATGTTTTATTGTTAGCAGGCTCATCTATATTTTCTTCTCGTAGGAACAGGTGTCGGCTTATTAGATTTAATTAGATTGTTGGAAAAGCCCTTTGCCGTTAGGTTACGAGTTACGACGCGTGCCATTCGTTTGTGATTGTTAACCTATCGTGATTTTAAATTTTCGAGGCGGGTCTGCGGGTTAAAATACTGACACCTAATTAATTTGTTTTCTTGTTGTGTTGGTGCACATACCGACTCCTAGAGTCGGTTGTGGTTGGTGATAGGAGGTAAGGTAAGGCAAGAGCCCTTTACATCAGGTGAGTAAGCCGATTTGCTTTTTATTTTAATAATTAATACAGTATTGCCATTGCCAAGGTCCAAGGTTTCGTTACATAATTTTTTTTTTGTGCTTTGCGCCTATTTTAATTTAAATTATGAATCCCTCTCACGATATTGTTTTCTCTTCGCTTGAAACCCCTTTCTCGCGAAGACCTAAGAGAGAAAAACCGCAAATTTTGGAGAGTCGACCAACACCAAAAATAACGGCAGTTTTTAGCGAAAAGAGGGTGGGTCGGGAAAGTTCGCGATCATTTCAAACTTCATGGTATGATAGTTACAAATGGCTTTGCGGGAGTTCATAAAAACAAAGTTTGTATTGCTGGCCGTGTATTTTATTGGGTAAAGCGAAGAATTCTTGGTGCTCAAAAGATGGGTTTAAAGACTTAAAAATTTTTTCTCGTAGTACCAAAATGCACGAGGCTTCTAAAGAGCACATAAAAAATTTTATGGCTGTAGTGCGATTAGAACAAAATAGGGCGACCATTCAGGATGCGTTAAAGGAAAACGCACGTTTAACACCCATATCCACCTGGATTTTTGTCTCTATTTCACATACCTATCTAGTAAATATTTATGTACATTGTAACAATTTTATAATATAATGAATCAATATTATTTATATATACCTAATTATTATATAAAATGAAGCAAAAACGTTTTAGATATTATTTTATCAAAAGCAACTTAATTTAGCTAAATTCGTAATATTTAAGGAAGTTTGACCCTGACCTTGCAAATTGAATATTTTTCTCGTGAAACCCAGTATTTCAAAATAATTATATTGCTGGTTGAATTCCTAACTAATCATTTTAAGCCAATGACCTTGAAATCGTGAAAAATGTTCGTCTGCGGCGCTATTTTGTGGCCTCACCCCTTTATACACCCACGAGCCGCCACTGTTTGTGAGCTCTCAGAACTGTAGATGGTGGGCTCAAGAAAATCCTCATTTCACCATTGAGTGCAAAGACCAGTACCGTTTCAAAACAAATGTGTTTTGTTGCATTTTAAATAATACAGTTATTGGACCGTTTTCCTTTCGCCAAAATTTAACAGGTGTGAGATAGCTCCAGTTTTTACAACATGAGCTTAGTGAAGTTTTGGATGAGATGCCGTTATGCGTAAGAAATAAATTGTGGTTTCAACTGGATGGAGCGCCCGTCCATAATACAATTGTTGTTAGAAATTGTTTAAACCAAATGTTTCGAGATAAAGTCATTGGTCCTGGTTTTGACTGTCATTGGCCGCCGAGGCCCCCGGACCTTACACTTCTTGATTTAAAAATGCCTAAATAAACGACTTTCTGGAATAAAGTTTTTCGATATTTTGATAAATAAGGGCATTTTTATACCTGTTTTATTAAAAATGTCAAATTTGACAGGTAACGCAAGTCGTGCAGCTGCTTCAGTATACGTCATTTTTGGTTTTTAGGTAAGCAAAAACTAACTGCTTTTTCAATTTTTACGTATACCTAATAATAAAAAAAAATCCCATTTGATGCGGACTTTCTTGCGGACACTGTATACGATTTATAGTAAAATTGGTATAAAAGACTTTTTATCACCAAACTTTGACGATAAGTTATCAGCCCGGATTCTGACGTAAAGACAATGGAATCCAGAAGTTTACAAAATAGATCGGATAGTAGATAAAATCATTCGGATTTCAAAGAATTTCCCAACACCGCCAGTAAAAATGTTACATATTGACATTAATTGCAAACAAAAATCCAAAAGCTCGCACGTCAGTAAGTTGTCAACCATCACAGAAATGAGGTTAAAATTGGAGGCAGCAAGAAAGCAGCAAGAAAACAATTTGAAACAGAAGAAACGAGAAAACTAGCAAATATGAAAGTTGAAATGTCATAAGTAAACAGCTATAAGAAAGTCAATACTGAATGATTGCAATGAGCAACATTTTACTAAAATGTATAAAGACAATAATCACAAACCTATAAATGTTTCTAATAACAATATTTAAAATTTTATTTTACGTTAAGCAAGAGATAAAGACATACCTTACTTTTCTGGAGTCATTCGAGAATCGCCTATATTTTTCATGATTCAACCACAAAAATTTTTGATTTGTCGTTACAAGAGAATCTTTACAGGTTACAATAATGCCTAACTGGAGATGCTAGGCCAGCTGTTCTAGAGAAAATAGCAAATAATGAGAGTAAACTAAATATATATAATCAGCCCAACTAGGATAGTGAGTATTCACACGCCAATGAGCCGTAGACGGCGAAACGTGTCCAAGGATTGGGTCTGATGGAAGGATAAGGGACAACTCTGTACACGAACTTGTTTTAAGTTGTTGTTTTCCAATATTTGGCTTTTAGTTGCGAAACCGACACATTGGCTTTCAGCGCCACCCCACGTAGTTGGCCCACGATGGACCGCCTTGCCAGCGTTTGAACCTATATAGATTCTCACTGTCCTGGATGGGTTGATGCATTTGGTTGTCTTGAGATGTAGCCACGTACTACAACTCTCGTCTATTTGAATAAAAGTTGGTGCATTATTTAATGAAGGTTCTACAGTGACGGTTCTATTGCCTATTTAAATGAATCAGAAGGACCTCCGACGGCGTTTAATCTTACCTTCTGCCTCCTGCGGGTCGTGCAAACAGTTTGGCTTTGAGGGGGGGGGGGTGCTCCACATACACAGTGGGTCCTGCTGGGCTAATGGCTAACTAACGTAAGCCTGGGGAGAGACGAAGTGCGACTCGTCTAAAGACCAACTGACCCAGAGCCTAGTGAGCGACTGGGGTTGTACCCAGGAGAAGTATTATAGCTGTTAAAATGACCAATAATTTTACTTTAACAAAGGAAAATTATATCTATGTTTTCATATCAAAAATATATTTTGCGACGGGGGTGGGGCGAAAATAGAGACTTTCTACTGTGAAAATGACTTTTTTGTACAACTGTCACTAAAAGTGACACTTTTAATGACAGTCAACAGTGTTAAAGGTGATTGTTTACGTGGAAGCGTGTTAAATAGTATATTATTAACCAAGGTTTAGACAGCCATCATTATTGCCCGAGCGGCGAGTTTAAATCACGAGGAGCGAAGCGACGAGGGATTTAAGACGCGAGGGCTATAATAAGCTGTCTAAACCGTGGTTAATATATTATTTTTTCCACTACTACAAACTTTTATATGAGATTTATCTTTATAGTATTAATAATTATAATAAATTATAGGTAGGTATAAGTATATTTTTTAATCAAGTTACCTGCGCTTTGGAATTGGCAAAATATTTTGTTGTTTTGTCAGGTGGCTTTGTCAATGTCAATTTGTGTTCATTTGTGTCATCAGATTTCACGAGTTTTGCGTTTTTTTAAAAAATGAGCGAAGAAAATGTTAGTGATAATATTATGTGTACACCTCCCGAATTAAGGATGGAAGCAGAAAAAATGTTGATTGTATCGATATTTTACAATATCAAGTAATCTAATATGTATTGATAATTATCTGGTTGCCTAACCACAATGAATTGATGTTGTAGAATTAAAAAATCAAGTTACCTGCGTTCAAACAAAATTCGGTTAAGGTCAAAGATCGGTCAATATTGGATTTCAATGGCTTATTATTGACCATGGTCAATAATGACTTATAAGGTAGAGAAAAACGATTTCTAGCGTTAATAATCGGTCAATAATGGCGATGTTATAGGTTAGTAGTGGAAAAAACAATATATTATTCTATGTCCTAAAGAGCAAAAATAATTTGGGGAGGTGGCCAAAAATTGGGCTTTTCTCATGTAAAATTACCTTTTAAAATATTTGACAAAATATTTCTAAGCCCTGGTATAAAAATTATAAAGGTAATTCTCAAAAAATCAGACAACCGACTTGCGGTTCTAAAGGGTCTGAATCTGGATGGCCAACGTCGGTACGTATTCCACACCCAAGATAAATCCAGAAAAAGTTTTATCCGCTAAAAACTACGTATGAAAAGAGTATGCCTGCGGCGTTTTACGACTCAAATCCTACGTATCGGTTCGCTAAGCTGACTACGGAATTATTAAATTCAGCAAGGGAATGTTTAACAAAATTCCTGCAAGAGAAGTTATTACACTATACAGAATGACAAAAAAGTCGTGCATAATGCCTGTAACTTTTAAATTACCTCGTATACGAAAAAGTGACCTGTATGTAAGTTGTTCAGTAAATTATTTCCCACATTTCTATCTGCATGAATTTTTTTCTCTCATTTCTGGTTTGGTTGCCATAGAGACTAACTTACCTTTTTTTAAATGGAACACCTTGCATATGATTACATATTTGGACTCTACTGGAAAAAGTCTGAATTTCTTGTATTTCAAATATTTACCTTCAAGCGTTTCTGAGATAATGACAGTTTAAAAATGAAAAATTTGGTTCATCTGAATGAGAAACAACGAGTTGAAATTTTAATAATGAGCGGTTATGGAAGTATGAAGAGATCGCAAGATCAGGTTTGTCAACTTTTCAATGACTGCTCTTCGAGGAAACGTATAGTAAAAAAAAATTGCCATTAGAAATACCAGTGAAGTGACGAAACTTCCATTATCGACGGTACGAGATATTATGCTAAAAGGACATTTTAAAACTTTAAAAGAAACGTTCGCAAAGATACCGGAAAAGTGAAGTGCGTAGATGATTGTGACAAAGATGTTATTGGCAGGAAAATATACCAAATGTACCGATGAAATGTTGTGCTCACGTTAGATTCTTTAAAAACATGGTTAACAACTGACGATACAACGATATCATGTAGCAGGACCAGTCTTACCTAAATACAGCCTCTTATTATAAATGTGGATCATAGTGATAGCGAGACTGAATAAGAATAGATTTAAACGTTTTATAATTGCAATTAAACCTTCTGTGTATATATGTAAATATATTTTTTTAAGTAGGCATATTAATTGTTATTATTACCTTCACCTAAATGCGTGCGAGCAGTTTCCCTTTTCCGCACGCAAACTTTTCATACTTGTTTTTATCGTATAATAAATTAATATACATACCGGGTGTTGCATCGTCGAGCGGGACATAGGAAATCCCATGTAATTTTAAATGGGGTCAATTATTGGCTTCCCTAATTATTTTAGAGAAAAATTCTATTTGGGTTTATTAAAGAGCACTAAAACCCACATTCAAAAGAATAACTTTAGATATTTTTGATGAGCCCGTTTACGGGTTATCGCCGATTTCTTTTTAACTATTTCTCCTTTTTATGGCCCCGTATTTGCGGGCACCAGTCAAGGTAAAAGATAACTGTCAAATAAAGTTGTCATTTTGAAATGTGTGCTTTATTGGTATAAAAACTCGTACATCGAAAATATTAGACATGAATTACACTTCTGAAGAAAAAATATTGATGATTAAATGGTATTATCAAGGAACTAGTTATCAAAATGTGTCAGACATGTTTGCTGCTCTGTATCCGAATAGACCGATACCTGCAAAATCTACAGTCGAAAGGACTATCAAGAAATTTGAGACAAAAGGCACCGTAATAAATACCTGCAGATGTGAAGAAAGGCAGGAACAAAGAAGAGATGCAAGAAATGATAGGGACTTGCAAGTTTTATTGTGCGTGGAAGAAAATGATGGGAAGATCAGCACAAGGAAACTTGAGGATGACATAGGATTAGATCACACCACAGCGTTACAAGCTTTGAAACGACATAAATATTATTAATACAAATATGAAAAGCACCAAGAGCTAAGAGATAGGGACGAAATACGGCGACAGGAGTTTTGTTTTGGTATGATGGAAAGAGCAAACATCGATAGGGATTTTTTAAAAAACATTTGTTTCACTGACGAATGCACATTTACCTTAAACAATGAACCCAATGTTCAAAATTATCGATATTGGAGCAAAGAAAACCAACACAGGTTTGTGGAAACAAGGACGCAATATCCACAAAAAGTTAATGTATGGGCTGGGATTTTCGGAGAAAATATTATCGGGCCACTATTTCTTACACGAAATTTAAATGCAGAATATTTTTTGGAACTACTTGAAGATCATATTTTACCTACTTTACATGATGCCGCCAGGGAAAATCAGGAAGTTTGGTACCAAATGGATGGCTGCCCGGCACATAGTACCCTGGCTGTCCGGGAATATTTAAACCGTGCTTTTAATGGAAATGTTATTGGCTTAAATCATACAGTAAATTGGCCAGCCAGGTCTCCTGATTTATCGCCAAATGATTTCTTTCTCTGGGGCCATTTAAAAAACAGAATATAAAAAGATAAAAAATACCCAAATCTAGACGAGTTAAAAAATGCTATTTCTGCCGAATGCAATAGAATAATTTCAGTTTACCAACTAGCGAATGTAAGAAGAGAATTTTATGATCGCCTCGGTTATTGTCTAGCAGTCAATGGAGGAATATTTGAACATCTTCTTAAATCCTAAAGTTCTAACAATTTAATAGTACCTACCTATTAATTAGTAAAATATTGAATTATGTAAAATGTCATAATTAACCTTGTAATTGGATACTTTATTTTAGTTTTATTCAGATTAATTTGTACTCATAAATACACCTTTAATATTTTCGATGTACGAGTTTTTATAACAATAAAGCACACATTTCAAAATGACAACTTTATTTGACAGTCAACTTTTACCTTGACTGGTGCCCGCAAATACGGGGCCATAAAAAGGAGAAATAGTTAAAAAGAAATCGGCGATAACCCGTAAACGGGCTCATCAAAAATATCTAAAGTTATTCTTTTGAATGTGGGTTTTAGTGCTCTTTAATAAACCTAAATAGAATTTTTCTCTAAAATAATTAGGGAAGCCAATAATTGACCCCATTTAAAATTACATGGGATTTCCTATGTCCCGCTCCACGATGCAACACCCGGTATAATATAAGTAATGGTAAAAATAAGCATAATAAACATTGCTACTTCAAGGTATTATACTATGGCTTTTCATTTAACTACAAAATCTGTTTCTGTGCAAAGCAGTACCCCTTATTTTATTTCATTTCAGTAATATAAACAGTGATGCCAGCTAGGGTCAGGTAGATTTCGCTGGTTGACACGCTCAGGGACAGTTTTATATGGGTAATTTTACCAAGAAATTCTTTAAAATCGCAGGTTTGGCAATCGAACAGGTAACGGGGTTACTTTGGGTGTTTACAATATAATAAAACTATTATTGCAGGTATTGTGTCAAACGAAATATGTTCGGATAGACTTTACCCATTATTTCATTTTATTTCAGTAATATAAACAGTGATGCCAGCTGGGGCCAGGTAGATTTCGCTGGTTGGCACGCTCAGCGACAGTTTTATATGGGTAATTTTACCAAGAAATTCTTTAAAATCGTAGGTTTGGCAATCGAACAGGTAACGGGGTTTCTTTGGGTGTTTACAATATAATTTATTGCAGTTATTAGGTCAAACGAAATATGTTCGGATGGACTTTAATTTTGTCAAGAAGTTTATTTTTATTAAATTATAAGCCACTTTATTTCAAGCATTTAAACCTAAAGTATTTAAATTTAGGTCGTGCCTTAAAACTCAATTAAGCAAACAACTCATTAACGAGTTAGTTATTTTTGATTAAAACTTTAATTTATTTCTTTGTTAAATCGGTAACTACATTTTAATTTCTGAATATATGCTACAACGACATTTTAAAATGAATTTTTCCGTCCTAAACTATAATTTCTCAATCAGTTTGTTCAGCTCTTATTCGGTGATATCTAACGAACAAACAACATTGTTATTATCAAAAGAAGTTAAAACATTAGCATAACCATTAGCCATTGGAAAAATATCTAATACTGTTAGTCAGTGGCGTAGAATAGAGACGTTATAAAAACCGACGGTTTTTTCTTAAAACTATTGGTAAAAAGATCCAGCATGTGATTTGAAATCCGTGTATTGGAAAATCGATATTTTTATTTTAACAATATTTACTTTCTTCGAGATTTAAGATAAAATAAACAAATAAAACAATCTTAATCAATATATTTATTCAATTACAAACTTGGGTCAAAATGGTATGTCCTTATTATCACAGATACCGGGTGTAAACAAAACTATTGTACAGAGCACCATAGAGTAAAAAAATATTTTATATACAGGGTGTCCATTTAGTGTGCCGGTGGACGATATCTCGTTAACGACCGCCTTAGGGAACAAAACTTTTATACAAAAGTTGTACAGGTTAACGCCGTGCACCTTTTAAAGATAATTTTAAATATACAGGTTGGCTCAAAAATCCAGGGTGGGCCAAACATATTTTTTTTTAAATGGAACACAATATATATTTTTTTGATTATTTTGAAGCCTTTAGTAGCCTATATTCTACATTAAAATATTTTGATCATCAAATGCGACGTTGTTAAGATATGAATTTTTCAATGGATTTTTGGCTAAAAATGATTTTACATAAAAATTGTTATAACATGTAAAATCACCTAACTGTTATTAGAATTGGTATAAGAACTACAGAGTATTCAACATTTTGGTCCAAACTTATTGAATTTAAAACCAAGTTTTCGTTTTTTCCTTAATTAAACATTTAACACAGTATTTTACGGTTTTTCCAAAAAAATATTTTAATTCCCTTTATTTTGATGACAATATCTGATACCTTATTTCAAAAAGTTGTTGAAGGACGCATGATTTCAAAAAATTATGTCTTAAAGAACCTTAATATTATGAACAACTTTGATGTTTGCTTATTCATTTTTAAATTAACTGTCGAAAAAATTGAGAACTTAATAAATTAATGTGTAATTCATATCTTAGTAGCTATAAATAAATTTTATTTCATACTGTATTGTAAAACACACCTTTACATATTTGAATTTAGTCCAGAAAATAAGGTTTTACAGCAATAAGTCCGGTAAAATTTTTTTACCGGACAAATCCTGTAAAATTTCTTTACCGGACTGAAATTTCTAAGTTTTAGTTTAATCAATGTCAAACACACAATGTTTCCACCAGTAAATATAAGCACTTTTCAAATATACGACGCAGAATAAAACTTCATTATAATTTCAAAACATAATTATAATTTTTAACAGAACAGTATGAAATAAAATATTGTACGTCATTCGTCCGGCAAATCCTTTACAGTATTCGTTTCGAAATTCCAGACTCGGCTCCTTCGTCGCCTCGTCTCGAAACATTTCACTCATACTGTAAAAGTTGATTTACCGGACTTATAACGTAAATATCTGTTACAGAAGAAACTTAAGACTATTACCTATCGAAAAGTATGTAAATCTGCAATTTTGAAAATATCTTTTACCAATATACGCCTTAAGTGTTTAAAGTGTCTACCATTTTGCAAAATGCAAGCGTTAATTCATTTAAGTCCCTCACATTTCTCAATATTAATGGGGTAAATAAAGTATCAATATTGTCGGTCGCAGTATACAGGGTGTTACATTTTCTTGAATCGGCTACAATTTTATCTTTCAGAACTTTTTTTTGGAGCTCCCTGTATGAATTCCGGTATGAAATTTAAACTCTCTGTTCCTTTGTTTAGCGTTCTGGTCTCTTGCACTATTCTCGTCTCTGTGACCGTTTTCGATTTATTTGCAAAAATAACCCTATGGAAATGGAAATGAAACACTTCAAGTTTTAAGACCGTCTTGGGCAATTGAGAGTTTATTCCAAGATGGCTCCGTGAAGCAAGTTCTATTACGAACGCTCTACGATTTTCAGGCCTTTTTGGGCAATTAGTGGTTCCTTTTTAAGTACAACTAATCAGCTAGCGATTCCGCGTTATCACCAAACTATTACTTTAATCATAAAATTACGTCTTCCGGATTTGCAGTTTCTTTTAAGACATTTTTAAGTACAGACCATATTTTCCTGCATTTATTCATTAATTCATTATTTGTTTATGGTGGCCCTTGAATAATCTCATTCAAAGGCAAAGTGTAACTTTCTTATATCTCTGGACAGGCTTTATCCCAAATTTAAATAAAGTATCTTTTAAACTAACCCTGTGGTGCACTGTACAATGATTTCGGGTACACTTGGTATAATATGATTAAGACTTGCACTTAGATGTACAATATTTAAATTATAGTAATAAAATTAGTCAAGAAACTGTATAAATTCCTAGAGAATGATAAAGGCAAACAAACAATAATAAAGTAGTCATTTCTATAGCAATTATAATATGACAAATTTCAAAATTCTTCAAAATTTGCAAAGTAAATTTCAATATCGCACGTACAACTTTTAATAGTTTATGTAAATAAAACAATGCAGTCTTCCTCCACAGTTTAATGATTATGGTAAATAAAAGGCTCCCTACATATTTCAAATGCTTAAGCACTCATCATCAGGGGATACTAGAAAACATAGTACGAATTTAAAAACGACCAATGAATATATACAGGGTTATGATAAAGAAACGGAGCAGCCTTTTATATGGAAAACCGCCCACTTAATCAAAAATCGCTTGGACCCGTCAAATTTATTTTTTTGAAATGCATTTTTTTTTAAACGTATTGTACAGGGTAGATCATAAAAGTGCTACATGTGTCAACTTTAATTTTTTTAATGAAACATATTTTATATTTTTACATTTTTATATTCTACAATCAATTCTAGACATTTTTCACTTATTGTCAGCCGTTTACGAAATATTAACAATTTTAAATTTTTTAACTATTTTAAAACAAAATAAACAAACAACAAAGAATGAAAAGAAACTATTTTATAAGATGTTGAAAATGTCCTCCACCAACTGTTCCGCAGTAGATCAATCGATCTAGAAATTCCTGTTGTACATTTAGTACTACTATTTCTCTTATTACTCGTCGAATAGACTACTTCAGTGTATCTACCGAGTTGGGTTTAAATTTATAAACTTAATTTTTGACGTAGCCCCATAAAAAAAAAGTCCAGTGGATTAAGATCAGGCGATCTGGGTGGCCACTCTATTGACCCCTGTCTACCTATCCACCGCCCCGAAAAATTGTATTTAAGTACTCCCTTAGATGAACAGCATAATGCGGGGAGCACCATCCTGTTGAAACCATAAGGTTAAACTTGGTGAATCAGGATCATTACCATCTGGAAATAGAGTGGCAAGAGCTGGAACCAGATTATTTTGAAGGAAATTTGGATATCTTTCTCCAGTGAGACTCTCATCAAAGAAAAATGGTCCGATTATCCTATTTTCAACAATGCCCGTCCAAACATTAACCTTTTCATTATACTGGGTGTGATTTTCGATGGACCAGTGAGGATTTTCCTGTGCCCAGTAGCTGTAGTTTTGTCTATTAACTGACCATTTAAACAAAAAGTAGCTTCATCTGAAAAACAAATTCTTTGGACAAATCTTGCGTTATTATCTGTTAGCTTAATCATTATTATTTCACAAAATTGGTCTTGCCTGTCAGGATCACCGTCCAATACCTCTTGTACAAATACTGGTTTGTATGGATGAAATTTCTCTTTTTGTAAAAATTTAGATACGGTGGTTTGGTGAATATCGTAGTCCCGTCCAAATTGTGTGCTTGAGCTATGAGAATCTTTCTGTAGTGATAATAATATGTTTATTTTTTCTTCTCGGATATACCAGAACGACCACTTTTAACACTATCTTTAATAGTACGGGAAGTTCTCCACTTACTTGCTACCCTAGACACTGTTGATTGGCCAATAGGCGGGCGTCTTGGGTATTTTTCATTAAACATATCACGGATCATCTTCGGCGAGGCGCATTTTGATGAATAATTGTTTTATATTCATTGGTCGTTTTTAACTTCGTACTATCCTTTCTAGTATCCCCTGATGATGAGTGCTTAGCACTTGAAACATGTAGGGAGCCTTTTATTTGCCATAATCATTAAACTGTGGAGGAAGACTGTATTGTTTTATTTACATTACATTAACTCCACTGAAAGTATGAACCATTTCTTCAATTTTTATAGTTTAATTATTAGAAAAATACATTAAACTTCTAATTTGCTAATATCCCGATGAGTTTAGAATAATTTAATAGTGACGGATGGACCATTTTATCTCATTTTTCGCCAACTTTCAAGTATTTCTAATTTTCTAGGTAATATTAACCATACAATACACACTGTATTTACGAGAATTGCAGTCTTCATAACCTAAATTTACAGAGTCATGGGTGGGACACAAATTACCCTTCTCTCTTGACCTGAAAGTCTATCTAGGTAATCTATAGCGTTAATGGTACATTACTACCCTACTTGAATAATGATGCTATTTTACAGTGATCTTGTGAAGTGTTGAGACATGATTTTGTGACGGGTGGGACGACTAAGCATTTTAATAAATAATAATACAGACATTTAAGCATCACAACTTATTATTTGCACATACTAAAAGGTCTGTACAAAACTCTAGTACAAAGTCCTAAAGTCGAAAAGTATATAGTTTCTGAAATGCAGGGCATCAAAAAGTGTTTTTTCTACTTTCTCTCAAACCCAAATATCCTAATAATAGCATAATTTCTACAAAACTTGGTTATGTGATTTTTTTTGGATACGAAATCCAGATCTGAAAATAGTTTTGCCTGGCAGAGGGCACCACCAGCAGAACTTAAGCTTTATTGCATTGACGGTATAAAGTAGTAAATTTTAAAAAAGTACGCCACCTATACACTATAAGTGTTGACCGCTGCCTTTATTTGCTTTGGCCAAACATAAATTGTTTATTGTATTTCAATAGGTTGCGTGGTTCAAAATATGTCAGTTTAAATAAAAGGCTTTTTCTCACACAAAATATATTTATTTACTTCTATTATATCGGTTACTCACCGTCACATTTGGTCTGCGTAGCAGCAAATACGGTTTTACTGTTACATCTTAATATTGTAACTACTTACTTCATTAGATCAGCTACACTATTTACAAACTATAATATCGGGATACAATACTACATTATCACACCTTCGAGAATTTATCGCATAAATTCCACGAATTGCCGACTGCTTTTTACAAAAGATAAACGGGATATAGTAATTACATTATTATATCTTCGGGATGACTCCGCGAATTGACCGACCTATTTCATGGCTTGAATGCCGTGAAAATCAACTAACCTCGCGTAAACACCGCGAGTGACACCGTCTGCTTCTCATGAAGGCTCATACGAATCTGATTTGTCAAAACATGTTGAGTTATATCGTCGCTCTTTCTCGTACACACAGTATCATCCTGTCATGCTGTTTCAATTAACACGTAAGTATATTTAGTTGCCTAACAATAATCCCTTCTTTTGTCACGTACGCTCATAACACCTCGGTTCATGGCGCGGCCGCTCGTCTGTTGATGCACATAAAATGCCGCCTTCCGCGAAGCTGGATTTCATCTTGGTTTTTCGCCTTTTTGCTTGCTTTATTTCGGCGCATATTCTCAGAAATTATTCTTGGCGGTTGAAAACTACGTTTTAGAATTTAAGTAAAGTTAACTGACTTCTGTTTTTGCTTTTTTCCATATGACTTTGTCGTTTCGATGCACCGAAGATAATTTAACAGATGGTAGACGGCGTCGTTGCCGTACTTTCTTTACTTTGAATTGACTTTTGTTATTAAATTATGCAACTAGATAACTGAACCTTTCCCCAACAATAAGTATATAAAATAACTAAACCACTTACTTATATTATAAATAAATGCATCCTAACAGGAATATTCCTAAATGCGTTTAAAGCAGCAGTAATTAAACCACTATTTAAATCTGGTAACAGAGATTACGCAGGTAACTATCGCCCTATTTCCCTTTCAAATTCATCGAAGATTTTCGAGAAAATTTAAAGATATTTCTGGGAGGCAGTTCGGATTCCAGGTCACCAGGTGGACAAGAGATGCTATAGTGTTTAAGTGAAAGAATGTATGAGTCCTTGGATTCAGGAATCCAGCAATATGTATTTTCGTCGATTTGGTGAAGGCATTCGATACGGTAAATCACTCGGGCCTTTTAGAAACATTAGATATCGTGGGTTTTAGGGAAATTGCATCTGAGCTCATGGAGAGCAGAGTGTCGCCATAGTATAAATTATTCACTTTTGCATTAAGAATTTGTGCTAACATTTTGTATATTGGCATAATAATATACGGGTGTCCGGAAACTACGTGTACATACAACGTTTGACGACAGACTCCTGACGTCAAAATAGGTCGATCTAAGTTGACTTAGTTATATCCAAAATTGTCTCGTTTAGCCGGTAAAGGGCGTCAAAAATTTGTTAAAATATTGTTTTTTTCTAAATTACGTGAAAACCTGCTAATCGATTTTAATGATTTTTAGTATGTAGACTAATACTATAAAATGACGTTTTCTAGTAGTATGGTGACTGGCTGTAAAAAAAGTGTTATAAAAGTGATATAATACGTCAACATTTCTCCTGATTTTTTATATCAACGGTGTTATGAGAACCCGGATATTCTTGTCGAGTGACTGGATGTATTTGGAAGCTATTTTACCTCTTGAATATTTTTCGTTGGATGAGCTGTCTTGCCAGAAAAAAATATTTTGACAGTAATAATAAAACAAAGTACAACAAAGTTGGAAGTATGTATTAAAAATATTGTCAGAAACTAAGTAAAACGAAAACATGACTTAAGCAAATGTGTAAAATGACCGCCATCTTGCTGAATACACTTATTAACACTCCTTTAAAAATGATATTGGGCCCTATTTAATGTCTCGGGGTTATTAAAATGGTTGCCTGCATTTAAAATCCGCGTCAATAAATCATTGCGTCTGTTTACCGGAGTCTTGTAAACTTCTGTTTTAATAGCGCCCCACAAAAAGAAGTCACACATATTTAACTCCGGAGAACGTGGTGGCCATTTTACTGGTGCATCATTGCCCCTTCCAATCCATCGGTTGGGATATTGATGGTGTAAGTATTGCCGAACAGCAACGGAAAAATTGGGCGGGGCACCATCATGCATATACCACATTTTTCTCCGAAGTAAAAGGGGCAAATTTTCCAGAAGAATTGGTAATGTGTCTTGCAAAAAATTTAAATAAATATTTCCATCTAACCTGTCTGGAATAACAATAGGACCAGTAAGGTAGCGATCAATAATACCTGCCTAAATATTTAATTTAAATTGATGCTGATGATGTGCAACTTTAATGGCATGTGGATTTTCATCGGAATAAATATGTTCGTTGTGCAGATTGGTTACTCCAGATCTTGTAGAGCACGCTTCGTCAGTAAACAATATTTTTCACAAAAATTTAGATCACGGAATCTTTTGTTTCTAATAAGTTGACAAAATGTAAGCCGCATGGGGGGATCAGGCGGTAAAAGTAAAAGTTCCTGGACTTTTTGCACGTGATATGGATGTAACAACTGTTCTTTTAAAACCTCATTGACAATCGTTTTGGGAACATGTAACTCACATTCTAAGCGACGGGTACTGGTACTTGGTTCTTCTTCAACTCTTTCCAGAATGTTCTCTTCTGTTTCCACAGTTCGAGTTGTTCGCATACGACCCCTGCCTTCAAAAATTTTCTCAAAGCTGAAAGTTTCCCGAAGATGACGCTCGATATTGGCAAATGTTTGGTGGTTTGGTATTCGACGGTTAGGAAATCTCTCCATGACTGGTGACAATTTGTCAATAATTGTCAAATTATTAAATGCCATATCAACAAGGTCACTAAAAAAATTATTGTTACAGGTAATTTGATTTTAATTTTATTACTAATGTTAATAATTGATGTATGCAGGTAATTGTAAATTTTTTTTTTCTGGCAAAATAGCTCATCCAACGAAAAATATTGAAGAGATAAAATAGCTTCCAAATACATTCAGTCATTCGACAAAAATATCCGGGTTGTCATAACGCTGTTGATATAAAAATCAGGAGTAATGTTGACGTATTATATCACTTTTATAACACTTCCACTTATTTACAGCCGGTGACAATACTACAAGAAAACGTCATTTTATAGTATTAGTCTAAATACTAAAAATCATTAAAATCGATTAGCAGGTTTTTACGTAATTTAGGAAAAATAAATATGTTTACAAATTTTTGACGCCCTTTACCGGCTAAACGAGAGAATTTTGGATATAACTAAGTCGGTTTAGATCGACCTATTTTGACGTCTGGGGTCTATCGTCAAACGTTGTATACGTATGTAACTATTATTAAATTAATGTAGCTTACAAATCCTGTTTTCAAATTAATTTTTCTGTTTTTTTCTTTCAAATGAAGGAGTTGGCTTTGATATTCGAACCTATATTACTCATGAATCTAATTATAAAATACTTAAATTTAAATCAAATATGAATTTTTGTGACGCTACTGTTTAAGTCACGAACAATTTATTTGGTTCTTTCCAACTATTTGGTGTTAATGCACTGCGCAATGCACCAATAAGCTGTTAAGAATGTAATTAGTTATTTTTCGTTTAGTAACTGAATTGTGTAAACTGTGAACAGAAGAAAAAATTGTGGGGGCATTTTAACACCTAACTTAACAATTTAAAAAACTTTGAGACATGGTTATTGTTGATGATAAAAGTGCACTAAACGATACTTTAGTTTTCTATGTTAATGGAAAAAAGGTATAATTTCAAGAAATAATATTTAATATTTGAAAATTTTATGTTTTTAGAAATACGTTTTTATGTTCCCTATACGCTCTTATCAGTTTAGAATAAAAAATTTAAAGTATTAAATTACATTTTAATTAAAATTGATACTAGACGTTATTCTTTAGATTTAAAAAGCAGTAATCACTTGAGTTTGCAAACGTACTCTCTACAACAACTATACTACAAAATGTTTAAAATTTTCTTTTAATTTTTACAGTATCTAGCAACGAGTTTATATAGAATTCATAACAGAAAACTGTTTATAGCTAATCTAAGTTTTTTTTAGATTTCTAAGCAGGTCCTATTTTAAAAATAATTTTTTTATAAGCGATGATAAAATAACTATTGTCATATTGTTATCCTAAATGTCTTAATAATTTTGAGTACATACATAATTAGGTGTAAAATATACATACTTTCCAAATGTTTATAATAACAAAAATATAATTATCTATTTATTAGACATATATAACATCTATATTTGATAATCCGAGCATTGCGTGGGGTAATGACGCTAATGATTGTTATTAAAATTTTGAACATCGGGTGTAAACGAAATAATTATACAGAGTACCAAAATTAAAATGAGCGTCACCGTCATTTCCGATTTTACCCGAAGTTACACCAATTTTGATTTTTTAAAGACAAAAAACACACTTAAACATACATAAATAGCAAATGTAAATAGTCTTATCTATTTTCTATTATTTAATGTCAAAATCTAACACGTCCTTAACCTTCTAAAAGCATTTTGGAATCATGTTACGTTTTGTCCCAGATTCAAAAATGTTTGTTAAAACGTAATAATTATTAAATACGATAAACTAGGGTGAAATGGTGGAACAAATTTATAAGCTTAAAAATCAGTTTAAAAGGTTTTATTTAATAAATTTACTCCTACAATAAAATGTTCATTTGACATTTGCATTTTTATCACTTTGACATCGATAAAAAGGTGCATCCTTTTTTATCGCGATAAACCCCTCTCCAGCTAAAAATTAAATGGTAAAAACTTCTCCAGCTCAAAATCGAGTACCTAGCTTTTCATTTTCATTGCTCGGCAACCTGACATATTGTTACAAATTAATTTGATGCTGTCAAGTATTTTTTTAGTGATGTATTATTTTTTTTTAGTATCTATTCATGCCAAAATTTGTGAGTTTCTCTAGCTAAAAATCACTCGATCTTTCTTTTAAGATCGGATAAACTTTTATTTTTTAAACTCAAACTAGACCACTTTTTAGCAATTTAAACTCGAACAAACGGAAATAGATAAAAACGCGACAGCGAAGCTGTTTGTTCTCGTTGAATTTCTAAGCAATCTAGTTTTCGTAAAAAATAAAAGTTTATCCGATAAAAAAAGCTCTTGTGGTTTTACGTATGATAAATTCACTCCTACAATAAAATGTCCATTTGACATTTGCATTTTTATCACTTTGACATCGATAAAAAAGGTGCATCCTTTTTTAACGCGGTAAAACCCTCTCAAGCTAAAAATTAAATGGTAAAAGCCTCTCCAGCTCAAAATCGAGTAGCTTTTCTTTTTTATTGCTCGGCAACCTGACATATTGTTACAAATTAATTTGATGCTGTCAAACTTTTTTTAGTGAAGTATTATTTTTTTTTTAGTATTTATTTATTCATGCCAAAATTCGTGAATTTCTCTAGCTAAAATTCACTCGATCTTTCTTTTAAGATCGGATAAACTTTTATTTTTTAAACTCAAACTAGACCACTTTTTAGCAATTTAAACTCGAACAAACGGAAATAGATAAAAACGCGACAGCGAAGCTGTTTGTTCTCGTTGAATTTCTAAGCAATCTAGTTTTCGTAAAAAATAAAAGTTTATCCGATAAAAAAAGCTCTTGTGGTTTTACGTATGATAAATTCACTCCTACAATAAAATGTCCATTTGACATTTGCATTTTTATCACTTTGACATCGATAAAAAAGGTGCATCCTTTTTTAACGCGGTAAAACCCTCTCAAGCTAAAAATTAAATGGTAAAAGCCTCTCCAGCTCAAAATCGAGTAGCTTTTCTTTTTCATTGCTCGGCAACCTGACATATTGTTACAAATTAATTTGATGCTGTCAAACTTTTTTTAGTGAAGTATTATTTTTTTTTAGTATTTATTTATTCATGCCAAAATTCGTGAATTTCTCTAGCTAAAATTCACTCGATCTTTCTTTTAAGATCGGATAAACTTTTATTTTTTAAACTCAAACTAGACCACTTTTTAGCAATTTAAACTCGAACAAACGGAAATAGATAAAAACGCGACAGCGAAGCTGTTTGTTCTCGTTGAATTTCTAAGCAATCTAGTTTTCGTAAAAAATAAAAGTTTATCCGATAAAAAAAGCTCTTGTGGTTTTACGTATGATAAATTCACTCCTACAATAAAATGTCCATTTGACATTTGCATTTTTATCACTTTGACATCGATAAAAAAGGTGCATCCTTTTTTAACGCGGTAAAACCCTCTCAAGCTAAAAATTAAATGGTAAAAGCCTCTCCAGCTCAAAATCGAGTAGCTTTTCTTTTTCATTGCTCGGCAACCTGACATATTGTTACAAATTAATTTGATGCTGTCAAACTTTTTTTAGTGAAGTATTATTTTTTTTTAGTATTTATTTATTCATGCCAAAATTCGTGAATTTCTCTAGCTAAAATTCACTCGATCTTTCTTTTAAGATCGGATAAACTTTTATTTTTTAAACTCAAACTAGACCACTTTTTAGCAATTTAAACTCGAACAAACGGAAATAGATAAAAACGCGACAGCGAAGCTGTTTGTTCTCGTTGAATTTCTAAGCAATCTAGTTTTCGTAAAAAATAAAAGTTTATCCGATAAAAAAAGCTCTTGTGGTTTTACGTATGATAAATTCACTCCTACAATAAAATGTCCATTTGACATTTGCATTTTTATCACTTTGACATCGATAAAAAAGGTGCATCCTTTTTTAACGCGGTAAAACCCTCTCAAGCTAAAAATTAAATGGTAAAAGCCTCTCCAGCTCAAAATCGAGTAGCTTTTCTTTTTCATTGCTCGGCAACCTGACATATTGTTACAAATTAATTTGATGCTGTCAAACTTTTTTTAGTGAAGTATTATTTTTTTTTAGTATTTATTTATTCATGCCAAAATTCGTGAAATTCTCTAGCTAAAATTCACTCGATCTTTCTTTTAAGATCGGATAAACTTTTATTTTTTAAACTCAAACTAGACCACTTTTTAGCAATTTAAACTCGAACAAACGGAAATAGATAAAAACGCGACAGCGAAGCTGTTTGTTCTCGTTGAATTTCTAAGCAATCTAGTTTTCGTAAAAAATAAAAGTTTATCCGATAAAAAAAGCTCTTGTGGTTTTACGTATGATAAATTCACTCCTACAATAAAATGTCCATTTGACATTTGCATTTTTATCACTTTGACATCGATAAAAAAGGTGCATCCTTTTTTAACGCGGTAAAACCCTCTCAAGCTAAAAATTAAATGGTAAAAGCCTCTCCAGCTCAAAATCGAGTAGCTTTTCTTTTTTATTGCTCGGCAACCTGACATATTGTTACAAATTAATTTGATGCTGTCAAACTTTTTTTAGTGAAGTATTATTTTTTTTTAGTATTTATTTATTCATGCCAAAATTCGTGAATTTCTCTAGCTAAAATTCACTCGATCTTTCTTTTAAGATCGGATAAACTTTTATTTTTTAAACTCAAACTAGACCACTTTTTAGCAATTTAAACTCGAACAAACGGAAATAGATAAAAACGCGACAGCGAAGCTGTTTGTTCTCGTTGAATTTCTAAGCAATCTAGTTTTCGTAAAAAATAAAAGTTTATCCGATAAAAAAAGCTCTTGTGGTTTTACGTATGATAAATTCACTCCTACAATAAAATGTCCATTTGACATTTGCATTTTTATCACTTTGACATCGATAAAAAAGGTGCATCCTTTTTTAACGCGGTAAAACCCTCTCAAGCTAAAAATTAAATGGTAAAAGCCTCTCCAGCTCAAAATCGAGTAGCTTTTCTTTTTCATTGCTCGGCAACCTGACATATTGTTACAAATTAATTTGATGCTGTCAAACTTTTTTTAGTGAAGTATTATTTTTTTTTAGTATTTATTTATTCATGCCAAAATTCGTGAATTTCTCTAGCTAAAATTCACTCGATCTTTCTTTTAAGATCGGATAAACTTTTATTTTTTAAACTCAAACTAGACCACTTTTTAGCAATTTAAACTCGAACAAACGGAAATAGATAAAAACGCGACAGCGAAGCTGTTTGTTCTCGTTGAATTTCTAAGCAATCTAGTTTTCGTAAAAAATAAAAGTTTATCCGATAAAAAAAGCTCTTGTGGTTTTACGTATGATAAATTCACTCCTACAATAAAATGTCCATTTGACATTTGCATTTTTATCACTTTGACATCGATAAAAAAGGTGCATCCTTTTTTAACGCGGTAAAACCCTCTCAAGCTAAAAATTAAATGGTAAAAGCCTCTCCAGCTCAAAATCGAGTAGCTTTTCTTTTTTATTGCTCGGCAACCTGACATATTGTTACAAATTAATTTGATGCTGTCAAACTTTTTTTAGTGAAGTATTATTTTTTTTTAGTATTTATTTATTCATGCCAAAATTCGTGAATTTCTCTAGCTAAAATTCACTCGATCTTTCTTTTAAGATCGGATAAACTTTTATTTTTTAAACTCAAACTAGACCACTTTTTAGCAATTTAAACTCGAACAAACGGAAATAGATAAAAACGCGACAGCGAAGCTGTTTGTTCTCGTTGAATTTCTAAGCAATCTAGTTTTCGTAAAAAATAAAAGTTTATCCGATAAAAAAAGCTCTTGTGGTTTTACGTATGATAAATTCACTCCTACAATAAAATGTCCATTTGACATTTGCATTTTTATCACTTTGACATCGATAAAAAAGGTGCATCCTTTTTTAACGCGGTAAAACCCTCTCAAGCTAAAAATTAAATGGTAAAAGCCTCTCCAGCTCAAAATCGAGTAGCTTTTCTTTTTCATTGCTCGGCAACCTGACATATTGTTACAAATTAATTTGATGCTGTCAAACTTTTTTTAGTGAAGTATTATTTTTTTTTAGTATTTATTTATTCATGCCAAAATTCGTGAATTTCTCTAGCTAAAATTCACTCGATCTTTCTTTTAAGATCGGATAAACTTTTATTTTTTAAACTCAAACTAGACCACTTTTTAGCAATTTAAACTCGAACAAACGGAAATAGATAAAAACGCGACAGCGAAGCTGTTTGTTCTCGTTGAATTTCTAAGCAATCTAGTTTTCGTAAAAAATAAAAGTTTATCCGATAAAAAAAGCTCTTGTGGTTTTACGTATGATAAATTCACTCCTACAATAAAATGTCCATTTGACATTTGCATTTTTATCACTTTGACATCGATAAAAAAGGTGCATCCTTTTTTAACGCGGTAAAACCCTCTCAAGCTAAAAATTAAATGGTAAAAGCCTCTCCAGCTCAAAATCGAGTAGCTTTTCTTTTTCATTGCTCGGCAACCTGACATATTGTTACAAATTAATTTGATGCTGTCAAACTTTTTTTAGTGAAGTATTATTTTTTTTTAGTATTTATTTATTCATGCCAAAATTCGTGAATTTCTCTAGCTAAAATTCACTCGATCTTTCTTTTAAGATCGGATAAACTTTTATTTTTTAAACTCAAACTAGACCACTTTTTAGCAATTTAAACTCGAACAAACGGAAATAGATAAAAACGCGACAGCGAAGCTGTTTGTTCTCGTTGAATTTCTAAGCAATCTAGTTTTCGTAAAAAATAAAAGTTTATCCGATAAAAAAAGCTCTTGTGGTTTTACGTATGATAAATTCACTCCTACAATAAAATGTCCATTTGACATTTGCATTTTTATCACTTTGACATCGATAAAAAAGGTGCATCCTTTTTTAACGCGGTAAAACCCTCTCAAGCTAAAAATTAAATGGTAAAAGCCTCTCCAGCTCAAAATCGAGTAGCTTTTCTTTTTTATTGCTCGGCAACCTGACATATTGTTACAAATTAATTTGATGCTGTCAAACTTTTTTTAGTGAAGTATTATTTTTTTTTAGTATTTATTTATTCATGCCAAAATTCGTGAATTTCTCTAGCTAAAATTCACTCGATCTTTCTTTTAAGATCGGATAAACTTTTATTTTTTAAACTCAAACTAGACCACTTTTTAGCAATTTAAACTCGAACAAACGGAAATAGATAAAAACGCGACAGCGAAGCTGTTTGTTCTCGTTGAATTTCTAAGCAATCTAGTTTTCGTAAAAAATAAAAGTTTATCCGATAAAAAAAGCTCTTGTGGTTTTACGTATGATAAATTCACTCCTACAATAAAATGTCCATTTGACATTTGCATTTTTATCACTTTGACATCGATAAAAAAGGTGCATCCTTTTTTAACGCGGTAAAACCCTCTCAAGCTAAAAATTAAATGGTAAAAGCCTCTCCAGCTCAAAATCGAGTAGCTTTTCTTTTTCATTGCTCGGCAACCTGACATATTGTTACAAATTAATTTGATGCTGTCAAACTTTTTTTAGTGAAGTATTATTTTTTTTTAGTATTTATTTATTCATGCCAAAATTCGTGAATTTCTCTAGCTAAAATTCACTCGATCTTTCTTTTAAGATCGGATAAACTTTTATTTTTTAAACTCAAACTAGACCACTTTTTAGCAATTTAAACTCGAACAAACGGAAATAGATAAAAACGCGACAGCGAAGCTGTTTGTTCTCGTTGAATTTCTAAGCAATCTAGTTTTCGTAAAAAATAAAAGTTTATCCGATAAAAAAAGCTCTTGTGGTTTTACGTATGATAAATTCACTCCTACAATAAAATGTCCATTTGACATTTGCATTTTTATCACTTTGACATCGATAAAAAAGGTGCATCCTTTTTTAACGCGGTAAAACCCTCTCAAGCTAAAAATTAAATGGTAAAAGCCTCTCCAGCTCAAAATCGAGTAGCTTTTCTTTTTCATTGCTCGGCAACCTGACATATTGTTACAAATTAATTTGATGCTGTCAAACTTTTTTTAGTGAAGTATTATTTTTTTTTAGTATTTATTTATTCATGCCAAAATTCGTGAATTTCTCTAGCTAAAATTCACTCGATCTTTCTTTTAAGATCGGATAAACTTTTATTTTTTAAACTCAAACTAGACCACTTTTTAGCAATTTAAACTCGAACAAACGGAAATAGATAAAAACGCGACAGCGAAGCTGTTTGTTCTCGTTGAATTTCTAAGCAATCTAGTTTTCGTAAAAAATAAAAGTTTATCCGATAAAAAAAGCTCTTGTGGTTTTACGTATGATAAATTCACTCCTACAATAAAATGTCCATTTGACATTTGCATTTTTATCACTTTGACATCGATAAAAAAGGTGCATCCTTTTTTAACGCGGTAAAACCCTCTCAAGCTAAAAATTAAATGGTAAAAGCCTCTCCAGCTCAAAATCGAGTAGCTTTTCTTTTTCATTGCTCGGCAACCTGACATATTGTTACAAATTAATTTGATGCTGTCAAACTTTTTTTAGTGAAGTATTATTTTTTTTTAGTATTTATTTATTCATGCCAAAATTCGTGAATTTCTCTAGCTAAAATTCACTCGATCTTTCTTTTAAGATCGGATAAACTTTTATTTTTTAAACTCAAACTAGACCACTTTTTAGCAATTTAAACTCGAACAAACGGAAATAGATAAAAACGCGACAGCGAAGCTGTTTGTTCTCGTTGAATTTCTAAGCAATCTAGTTTTCGTAAAAAATAAAAGTTTATCCGATAAAAAAAGCTCTTGTGGTTTTACGTATGATAAATTCACTCCTACAATAAAATGTCCATTTGACATTTGCATTTTTATCACTTTGACATCGATAAAAAAGGTGCATCCTTTTTTAACGCGGTAAAACCCTCTCAAGCTAAAAATTAAATGGTAAAAGCCTCTCCAGCTCAAAATCGAGTAGCTTTTCTTTTTCATTGCTCGGCAACCTGACATATTGTTACAAATTAATTTGATGCTGTCAAACTTTTTTTAGTGAAGTATTATTTTTTTTTAGTATTTACTTATTCATGCCAAAATTCGTGAATTTCTCTAGCTAAAATTCACTCGATCTTTCTTTTAAGATCGGATAAACTTTTATTTTTTAAACTCAAACTAGACCACTTTTTAGCAATTTAAACTCGAACAAACGGAAATAGATAAAAACGCGACAGCGAAGCTGTTTGTTCTCGTTGAATTTCTAAGCAATCTAGTTTTCGTAAAAAATAAAAGTTTATCCGATAAAAAAAGCTCTTGTGGTTTTACGTATGATAAATTCACTCCTACAATAAAATGTCCATTTGACATTTGCATTTTTATCACTTTGACATCGATAAAAAAGGTGCATCCTTTTTTAACGCGGTAAAACCCTCTCAAGCTAAAAATTAAATGGTAAAAGCCTCTCCAGCTCAAAATCGAGTAGCTTTTCTTTTTCATTGCTCGGCAACCTGACATATTGTTACAAATTAATTTGATGCTGTCAAACTTTTTTTAGTGAAGTATTATTTTTTTTTTTAGTATTTATTTATTCATGCCAAAATTCGTGAATTTCTCTAGCTAAAATTCACTCGATCTTTCTTTTAAGATCGGATAAACTTTTATTTTTTAAACTCAAACTAGACCACTTTTTAGCAATTTAAACTCGAACAAACGGAAGTAGATAAAAACGCGACAGCGAAGCTGTTTGTTCTCGTTGAATTTCTAAGCAATCTAGTTTTCGTAAAAAATAAAAGTTTATCCGATAAAAAAAGCTCTTGTGGTTTTACGTATGATAAATTCACTCCTACAATAAAATGTCCATTTGACATTTGCATTTTTATCACTTTGACATCGATAAAAAAGGTGCATCCTTTTTTAACGCGGTAAAACCCTCTCAAGCTAAAAATTAAATGGTAAAAGCCTCTCCAGCTCAAAATCGAGTAGCTTTTCTTTTTCATTGCTCGGCAACCTGACATATTGTTACAAATTAATTTGATGCTGTCAAACTTTTTTTAGTAAAGTATTATTTTTTTTTAGTATTTATTTATTCATGCCAAAATTCGTGAATTTCTCTAGCTAAAATTCACTCGATCTTTCTTTTAAGATCGGATAAACTTTTATTTTTTAAACTCAAACTAGACCACTTTTTAGCAATTTAAACTCGAACAAACGGAAATAGATAAAAACGCGACAGCGAAGCTGTTTGTTCTCGTTGAATTTCTAAGCAATCTAGTTTTCGTAAAAAATAAAAGTTTATCCGATAAAAAAAGCTCTTGTGGTTTTACGTATGATAAATTCACTCCTACAATAAAATGTCCATTTGACATTTGCATTTTTATCACTTTGACATCGATAAAAAAGGTGCATCCTTTTTTAACGCGGTAAAACCCTCTCAAGCTAAAAATTAAATGGTAAAAGCCTCTCCAGCTCAAAATCGAGTAGCTTTTCTTTTTCATTGCTCTGCAACCTGACATATTGTTACAAATTAATTTGATGCTGTCAAACTTTTTTTAGTGAAGTATTATTTTTTTTTAGTATTTATTTATTCATGCCAAAATTCGTGAATTTCTCTAGCTAAACTTCACTCGATCTTTCTTTTAAGATCGGATAAACTTTTATTTTTTAAACTCAAACTAGATCACTTTTTAGCAATTTAAACTCGAACAAACGGTAATATTATTTCGTTTGTTCTCGTTAAATTTTTGAGCAACCTAGTTTTCGTAAAAAATAAAAGTTTATCCGATAAAAAAAAAGCTCTTGTGGTTTTACGTATGAAAAAACTCGATATGAAAATGATGGTGTTTTTACTAAGATAATAACCTATTTCTAATAATAAATAAACAGTTTCCTCAACGAATGCGATATCGACTGTGCGACACGTCAGATCCGGAGTACCTAGTGCTCCCTTCTTGCGCCCCCTCTGTACAATATCTATACTAGCGATATACGCAAATTCGCTCAAACACAATTATACCTGTTTGCTGACGATACCGCAATAACCGCCACCGTCAAACAGCCCAGGTTGGTCAGCTCAAAGCTGCAACGCCACATAAAACATATCGAGGCGTGGTTACATAAATGAAAAATTCTCGTTGGTTATGCTAAAACACAAGCCATCTACTTCTCGAGAGGCAGAAGTAAATTTCATAAAACGAGACTGCAAGTGAAGAGCTAATGTTAATTAATGTTCTGCAATGAACTCCTAAAATCGAGATCCGCCAAACAGCAACACTGCATGTATAAGAAACTGGAATAAAAGTCTGGAAGACTAATTTAATAAACTAGCATGATTCCAGTTGTCCCAGTAGTAGGTACAATGATTTTGTTTAAACCCGTTATTTTAAAATAATCCAAATACACAAAGAAAAGCAAACGATTTACGATAGACGACAATTTTCAAGTATTGTCATGAATAACAAAAATAATCAAATTCGTAGTATTATTCATCAAATCTTCAACAATTATTTTCTACAACCTAGATTAGGTCTTTTATTGGTATGCTTGTTTATGAAGCGTTCTCTTAAACTACTTATCAGTGTCTTTCTCTTTTAGCTAGAAGATTCAAATGTAGATCCAGAGTGGACTTTATTGTATTATTTAAGAACAAAACGTATCCTTTTCATTCTTTAGCTATTTTTTATCCCATAATAGTATATTATTAACCAAGGTTTAGACAGCCATCATTATTGCCCGAGCGGCAAGTTTAAATCACGAGGAGCGAAGCGACGAGGGATTTAAGACGCGAGGGCTATAAGCTGTCTAAACCGTGGTTAATATAATATTTTTTCCACTACTACAAACTTTTATAAGACATTTATCTTTATAGTATTAATAATTATAAAAAATTATAGGTAGGTATAAGTATATTTTTTAATCAAGTTACCTGCGCTTTGGAATTGGCAAAATACTTTGTTGTTTTGTCAGGTGGCTTTGTTAATGTCAATTTTTGTTCATTTATGTCATCAAGTTTCACGAGCTTTCCGTGTGAGCGAGGAAAATGTTAGTGATATTATTATGTGGACACCTCCAGAATTAAGGATGGAAGCAGAAAAAATGTTGATTGTATCGATATTTCACAAAATCAAGCATCTCTAATAATCTAATATGTATTGATAATTATCTGGTTGCCTAACCACAATGAATTCATGTTAGAGAATCAAAAAATCAAGTTACCTGAGTTCAAATAGATTCTTGAAGATCGGTCAATAATGGATTTCAATGCCTTATTATTGGCCATGGTCAATAATAACTTATAAGGTAGAGAAAAACGATTTCTAACGTTAATAATCGGTCAATAATGGCGATGTTATAGGTTAGTAGTGGAAAATAGTATATTATTAACCAATGTTTAGACAGCCATCATTATTGCCCGAGCGGCAAGTTTAAATCACGAGGAGCGGAGCGATGTCAATAATAACTTACAAGGTAGAAAAAAACGATTTCTAACGTTAATAATCGGTCAATAATGGCGATGTTATAGGTTAGTAGTGGAAATAGTATATTATTAACCAAGGTTTAGACAGCCATCATTATTGCCCGAGCGGCAAGTTTAAATCACGAGGAGCGGAGCGACGAGGGATTTAAGACGCGAGGGCTATAAGCTGTCTAAACCGTGGTTAATATAATATTTTTTCCACTACTACAAACTTTTATAAGACATTTATCTTTATAGTATTAATAATTATAAAAAATTATAGGTAGGTATAAGTATATTTTTTAATCAAGTTACCATGGTCAATAATAACTTAAAAGGTAGAGAAAGATTATTTCTAACGTTAATAATCGGTCAATAATGGCAATGTTATAGGTTAGTAGTGGAAAAAAATTGTTTTCGTGCATTGACTAGCGATACATTCGCAAAATTAATACACACAAAAAAAAAACAGAATATTCCGTTTAAGTAGATATTTTTTTTCAAACGTGTTTACTAAATATAAAGATATATTATGTGCTTAGTAGCTTCTGTAATATGAGTTAATATTTTAGTTTTAAATAACATATAAACTTTTTCAAATATATAGTTAGTATTTATTTTATTTTAGAGTATAGATTTCAAACAAGGATACTATAAACTTTAAGTTTTAAAATTTTAAAAGAAGCAAAATAAAAGCTTTCCTTGATGATGTAGATTTACTCAATTTAAATATATCATTTGACTATTTCTTTGAAACGTAAAGTCATGGTATTCTCGAAACAAAATTATTTATTAAATTTAAAAATTAATTTTCTTCAATTGAGTATACCTATATTACAAATATAATCTATTTAAGTGGCCATGTTTTTCCTTCTTAATATCTAAATTCTCAAAATAAAGAATAAAATAAGAATATACAGGGTGTTACTTAATGATAAGCCCTAATTCCAAGGGGGTATTCCTGCACCAAATTTAAGTAGAAAAGTTCATATAAGCATGTGTCCTATAAAGTCTGGTTTTCAAAATACAGGGTGTCAAAATTTAAAGAAAGAATTTGTTTTTTATTAATACCTCCAAGATCCTCCTGCCGATTATGGTGAAACTTGGTAGTGTTGTTCGTTGTGATAGGACACTAAGCTATTACTAACTAGATGATAATTTTAAGTTCCAGTGGTGTCCCGGGGGGCAGCCTCACGAATAATATTGACAGGAAAATGTACGCCACTGACTTGCTTAAAGAATATATATTGTTCTCGAGTTAACCAGCTGAAAATACAACTTTTTTATCTCTTGATATTCTTTCGTATCTTACTTCGCTTTCGATAAAAAAAATAGAAGCCACTGCATTGCATATATCGAAAAATTTCTCTTGGAAACGAAGTAAGATACGAAAAAATATCTAGAGACAAAAAAGTATTTTTAGCTGCTTAACCCGAAAACAATATGAAACTTTTTAAACAAGCCAGTGGCATACATTTTATTATCAACATTTTTTGTGAGACTACCCCCCGGAACGCCACTGGAACTCATAATTATCATCTAGTTAGTGCTAACTTAGTGTATTATCACAACGAATAGCACTGCCAAATTTCACCAAAATCGGCAAAAGGTTCTTTGAGATATTGATAAAAAAAACAATTTTTCTTTTAAATTTTTCAAATTGAATTTGATTGAGGAATGCGCCCTTGAAATTGTGGCCTATCATTAAGTAACACCCTGTATTGTTGCTTTTAATCTTATAACAATAAAACAAAATACTTTTATACCTACTTAAAAAAATATATTTACGTGTATGTACAGACTGTCCACGGATAGGGTTTACAATAGCACAAATGGATGAAACATTTCATTTTTCGGGAAAAAGTCATTTTTAATAAAAAAGTTTTGCTTGTAAAAAAAATTGAATTGCATTTTTGAGAGAAAATTTTGATTTTTTATACAGGGTTCGAAAAAACTTCAAAAACATGATTTTTCTCCAAGAGTAAACTATCTTTATTTTTCATTTTTGACCAAAATGCCAATTAGAAAACTTATTTAGAATAACGTTTGCAACTTAAATCCGAGATTTAAAAGAAATCTTGGATTTCTTTAGTTTTTTCGATTTTTAGAGGTAAATGAAAATTTTTTTTGGATAGCATTAGCGGTCGAAATACATACATTATCAATGACTTACAGAGGGGCATCAAAAAATTTCAAAAACTGATTTGTGGTGTTACCCGAAATATGTATTTTGAATTACATAAATGAAATGACCCCGGAAATATCACAACAAAGTCTTAAAATAACAACAAAAAATAATATTATAATTTGCTATTCCAACACCCCCCCCCCCCCCCCTCCATATTCAACACATTTTTCCAGCTGTAAACGAATGTGGTCAAAACTTCTTCGAATTTCTTCAATGGAAATTGTTTGAACAGCTTCAACAATTCGCTGTTTTAGAAGCTGTACGTCGTTCTCAATTGGACGGGAGTACACTAA
Source organism: Polydrusus tereticollis (assembly GCA_963920685.1). Taxonomy (NCBI): domain Eukaryota; kingdom Metazoa; phylum Arthropoda; class Insecta; order Coleoptera; family Curculionidae; genus Polydrusus; species Polydrusus tereticollis. Next base: position 111,155,925 of record OY987328.1, on the reverse strand, counting down.
TTGTTTGAGGCGCCCCCAAAGATAAGCAATTCCTTGGGGGCCACAGAACCGGACCATTCCGACCAATCCATCTGTGGCCAAATGTATTATCAAGCCATTCCCTCACTTCAATTGCGAAATGCGCAGGGCATCCATCTTATTGAAAGTACATTTCGTTCCTAAATTGGAGAGGCAATTCTTCATGGTTGTCAGAAAAGAATGTTTCCTACATTTCAAGGTAACTCCTACGGTTACACGTGTTTTCAAAAAAGTTTAGGCCAATAATGCCATAATGTGAAATCGCACACCAGACATTCACTTTTTTGTAATATTGTCTTCTAGCAGGAATTCTAAAACTGGGATTATTTTTGCTCCAGTATCTAATATGCGCAGAAGACACTTTCCCGTTTGTTGAAAACGTCGATTCATCGGAGAAGATGATAAATTTATGAAAATTACTGTTTCCACTTACAATTTTGTCTTCGACCCAAAGACAAAAATCCAAACGTTTGGCTTCGTCTCCTTCTTCCAACGTTTGATTAAAAGTTGGCTTAAATGGGAATATTTTGTTTGCCTTTAAAATATTCCGAATGTGTGATTTTTTTACTACATCAAGTTCTTGAGCTCGGTTTCTTAATGAGAGGGTAGGATTGTCAGCAACAGACTGCAATACGATTGGGGAAGCTGCGTCATTCTGATCATAGTTTTTTTTTTTAATTGGAAACTGAACCAGTTCGCTGAAATTTTCTTAATAATTTATGAAGTCCCATTTTTGAGACGTAAACGTTAGGATATCTTTGATTAAATTTTTCTATCACAAAATTGTAAGATTATTCGCCCGCACCGTAACATTGAACTAAATAAACCCTTTGTTCTAAGGTCAACGTTTTCAAAACACATCAAATTCTATTTGACAACTTCAAATTTGCCCCATACGTAAAGCAAAGTAATGAAAAGGTAAAAAAAATCCTTGTTTTTACAAAAGATGGTAGGAATGCATTTAAAATTTTAAAATAAGATACACACCACCCATTATAAAAATAGAGTTTATTAAAATTTTATATTAATATTTTTATTGAGCAGCAAAATTTTCATTTACCTCCAAAAATTGAAAAAACTAAAAAAATCGAAGATTTATTTTAAATCTCGGATTTAAATTACAAACGTTAATCTAAATAAGTTTTCTAATTGGCATTTTGGTCAAAAATGAAAAATAAAGGTAGTTTACTCTTGGAGAAAAATCATGTTTTTGAAGTTTTTTCGAACCCTGTATAAAAAATCAAAATTTTCTCTTCGTAAATTGCATTTTATTTACAAGCAAAAGTTTTTATCAAGAATTACTTTTTCCCGAAAAATGAAATTTTTCGTCCATTTGTGCTATTGTAAACCCTATCCGTGGACAGTCTGTATATACACAGAAGGTTTAATTGTAATTATAAAACGTTTCAATCTATTTTTTTTCCTAATTCGAGAATTTTTAAGACATGGCTAACCGATTTTTTCCAACTTTCATCTGGAATTTCACCGAAAACTTTCTTTATTAGCTCTATTACATGCCACTAAGAGTAAGTGTGCTATTTTCAGTTCGCATTTTCGGGGGTAAGTGCACAAGTGCATCAAAATTACCGATAATTTTTGAATGAAATGTGTTTTTATATAATTGCAAGAGTTTGTTTTCATATTTTCGCGAAAAAGCCCGACTCAGCAGGAGGAGGGCATTTTCGTAAAATATGAAAACAAACGATTGCAATTTGTAAAAAAAACACATTGAATAAAAAATTTATCTGGTTATTTTTATGCACGAGTGTAATTTATTTAAATATTTCCCAAATTAATTAAGAACTCGAATCAAGTAAATTTAAATATTTTATCCCAATGCAAAGAGATAGTTATTAACAATTCTTGACAAAATGAAAGGAAAACATTCGTTGACATTGACTTTTTTGTCTGCTGTCACTCAATAAAATGACGTTAATTGTCAGAATATTACATTTTTTGACGTTTGTTAACAATAAAATCCCGCTTTGACGTTTCGTCAACAATATAAACTTGCGATGCAATTTTCGATTTCTGGCAGTGCTGTTTTCGCTGTACTTTTGCGAAAATTGCATTTCTCTTATGGGAACTTTAACATATGAGGAAAATATTCGCTGTAATTTTGCGAAAATTGCATTTCTCTTATGGGAACTTTAACATATGAGGGAAATATTCAATAGTAATATGTTAAGTGCATGTAAAATTGCTGAAAATCATGCATAAAGGTTTGTTGCCCTAGAAACAGCTTGAATGCATTTTTATTGTTATTTACCAAAAAGTGCCCGACCGAAGGGAGGGCACTTTTTAAGGTAAATAACAATAAAAATGCATGAAAGCTGTTTCTTTAGGGCAACAAGTCTGAGTGCATGATTATCAAGCCATTTTACATGCACGAAATATATTTTTTAGACTATTTCCTGAATGAAAAACTAGTAGGTGCAGAAATATAAGACAACATTTTTATTTCGAGCAATACAAAGTATTACAATTGAAAACACAATTATTATAATAGATGCTCCGAAACGAATCATTTTGATAAATTGACGCGAAATTGTCAAAGCAGAAATTTCAACTTGTTGTGACAGTGACGGTTATTCTCGTAGGTAACCAACAATGAAAAACCAGAAGAGTGCAATTTTCAGCTCAATCGCGACCGAGGGCTGATTTTCACCGAAAATCAAGTGAAAAGCGCATTGTAGTTACAGTATATGAGGGAAATAGTCGATGTAATTTGATGCCACATGTTTTCAATAGGGTTAAAATGCAATAATAGGGTGGCAGTCGCAGCACATTGTGACCCATTTCTTCTGCCATTTTATCACATACATACTCTTTTTTAATAGTAACTGCCTTTAACACTTTCAACAGCTGTTTTTTACTATACGTTTCCTCGAAGTCCAGGCTTGAATCCTTTATATTTTTTGCCGACAGTAATAAACAATTAGGGATCCATCCATTCTCCCAACCTGCACGAATTATTGTTATTCGTTTTCCTTTGTTTGTAGGGGCTTTATTTTGAAATTTCTTAGTTGAATCAACCCATCCCTTTTTGACAGTCTTATGAATGTCAAACCACGTTTCATCCAGATAAACTATTGAACGTTTTTCGGATCTAAACTTTTTTATTTCCCTAAGGTACAGAAATCTCATTTTTCTTCATCTTTCGGACTCCATAATAATTTCTCTCTTGTTTATTGTCTTGTACTTAAATCCCATCTCTTGTAAAGCGCGGTGAAGACTTGTACTGCTACATGATATCGTTGCATCGTCAGTTGTTAACCGTGTTTTTAAAGAATCTAACGTGGGCACAACATTTTCTCGATACATTTGGTATATTTTCCTGCGAATAACATCTTTGGCAGAATCATCTACGCACTTCATTTTTCCGGTGTCTTTGCGAATTTTTCTTTTAAAACGCTCTTTAATAACGATTCACATATATTTTTTACGATCACTTTGGCGTCAGAAGATAAATGCTTCCTGGAATGTTTAGGGTAGCTAGATATCGCATTAGCTGAAGATTCCCAAGGTCTCCACATACAAAGTAAAAAGTAAAATAGATAGGTACTAATCTATTTCGAATATTATGTTTACTATTTATACAGTGACCGGCAGAAAGTGCGCAGCATATGGGAAAAGTTTCTATCTATGAATTTAGTAAATTTAATTTTTTTCAGAAAAGTTCTGCATATCGTCAAACCAAGATAACACTCAACAAATCCGGTAGAAGTCTTATGGTATACGAGGGAGAGTCAAAAATTGAAAATTCCGGTAAGAGTAAATTGCCCCCACTTTTCATTTTAGAAAAAAAAATCTATTAAGAAATATTGTTTCAATTTGGAAGATATGCTCAAATACCAAGTTTCGCTTATGCAAATAAAATCCGTACTAATAATATCTTCAATTTTTAATTTTTTTCTTATACCGATCAAAATTAATATCTAAATCAAGAGAAAACTTGTACTTTTATGTATTAATATAAAATTTGGAAGGTGCTTTAAGTTAAAGTGTATAACAAAATATTAGTTAGATTAAATTATTTTGTTTGCTCAAAAAATAAAATACGGTGTGCAGCAAAAATATTTAATATTTTTATATTTTTATTTTAAAATGCCATAAAATTGTTAAAACTAACTAATCTGACATACTATTTACGGTTATGAAAAATGGAGGTACTTTACTCTTACCGGAATTATCAATTTTTGACTCTCCCTCGTATACCATAAGACTTTTACCGGATTTGTTGGGTGATATTTTGGTTTGAGGATATGCAGAACTTTTCTGAAATAAAATTAATTTACTAAATTCGTAGATAAAAAAATTTCCAATATGCTGCGCACTTTCTGCCGGTCACTGTTTAAGCTATATAAACAGGTACCTCTAACTAAAAAGTTTTGAGAAATATCCTAATAATTAAGTTGTTTCTAGAAAACCTTAATTAGACAGTTTATTAATTTTGATAACAAATCAAGTAATGTACCTATCTATTGTTAATATAAACTGGCATTAAATTTTAATTTTTTATTAGTTAATACGTCCCTGCGAAAGCGAAAGCCGAGTTTATGAGGTGTTTTATTGCAGTCATTAAGCCAAACGAAATATGTTGGGAAGTACTTTAATTATTACTCTAGTTATTTTAAATATGGAGAGTAGTTGACAGACCAGTCCAGAGCCAATGTAAACAATGCTTTGGGTATTTTTTCTTCCGTTTTATTTTTTTTCCTAAACTTTTTCAAAGTACGTTTATGTGGAACAAAACTAGGCTGTGGCGAAGGAGGATGTGGAGCATGTACCGTCATGGTATCCAGATATGACAGGACAAGACAGAAAGAAATGTATCCTTTAATAAATTTTGAAAATTTAAGATTATTCTAGTCGATTTTTCTTAGGACCTTTCCCTTAATAAATCATTTAGTCACATTCCTGTAAACGCATGTCTAGCTCCAGTATGTTCGATGCATGGACTAGCCATAACTACCGTAGAGGGTATTGGATCCACCAGCTCCCGATTGCATCCAGTACAGGAAAGGATTGCCAAAGCCCACGGGTCTCAATGCGGATTCTGCTCACCAGGTGATATTTAGTCAACTAAAAAGTTCGAACAGTATTTTGATGTGGCCATTTATGTACCTCTCAAGGTATGGTTATGTCAATGTACACTCTCCTTAGACAAACTTCAAAACCACATATGAAAGACCTAGAAGAAGCTTTCCAAGGGAATCTGTGTCGATGTACTGGATACAGACCAATTATAGAAGGCTTCAAAACTTTTACCGAAGAGTGGGAGGAAAAAAGAAATGGTTCTCTTGTAAATGGCGTCAATGCCAGTAATGGCATTTGTGGTTTGGGAGATAAATGTTGCAAGGCTCAAAATGGTAATTAAAAGGACTATTGCCTCCTATAAAAGTAACATATATCTGCTTTTTAGGCAAAGAGGAAGACGACTTGGACGAGAGACTTTTTAAAACTGAAGAATTTGTACCATACCATCCAACCCAAGAGCCCATTTTTCCTTCAGAGCTGAAAATTAGCGATAAGTATGACAAGCAGTATCTACTAATAAAAGGACCTAATATTACTTGGTAAACAAATAATTTACAGCCAGAGTCAAAATGTCTCTTTAAAGATTGCCCAGGCAATGTAATGAAATAAATTTCTATTTTTAGGCATAGACCTACATCATTCCGAGATCTTCTAGAACTAAAATCAAAATATCCAGATGCTAAAATTGTAGTAGGAAATACTGAAATTGGAGTAGAAACAAAATTTAAAAGGATGGTATATCCTGTAATAATACAGCCAACAGCAATTAAGGAATTATCTACTATTGAAGAAACATTAAAAGGAGTTAAGTAAGTAGGTTTTACTAATTCGTTTTCGCCATCTACATTTTTACAATACGATTTTAGAGTGGGGGCGTCTGTTACTTTAACAGAAATGAGCGACTTTTTAAAGAAACAAATCCAAAAACACCGCGAAGAGAACACTAGAATATTTAAAGCTATTGTGGAAATGCTGTATTGGTTCGCTGGAAAGCAGATTCGAAGTGTTGGAACTATTGGAGGTTAGTTGATCGGTCCATCTTCAGTAAATAAGCAATTTGATCAATAAATTTATCTACAGGTAACATTATGACTGGCAGCCCCATTTCTGATATGCTACCAATTCTGATGGCTACAAAGGTTGAGTTGGAGGTCCAGAATAAGAAAACTGGTCCTAGAACCGTCACTCTTGATAATAATTTTTTTACAGGTAAGAATCAGAGATAAAACCTGTTTTTAGTTAAAGTCTTTTATGTTTTCAAATTTAAGGTTATAGACAAACGATTCTTAATCCCGAAGATATTCTTTATGCAATCCACATACCCTTCACAGATAAGAATCAGTATTTTCAAGCTTACAAGCAAGCAAGGAGACGAGAAGATGATATAGCAATAGTCAACGCTGCTGTTAACGTTGTTTTTAAAGAAAATTCCAATATAATTTCAAATATAGGTTTTGGATTTGGTGGTATGAGTTTCAAAACTGTAGCTGCGCCAAAATCTGAAGAATATTTGAAAGGTAACGTTGATTAACATTTTTTTTTGTTTTATGACTATGGTTAAACCAACTGGCCAATATTTCACTACTTGTGTAATTCATTTTGAAAAGCTTCACATTTTGACAACTAAACACCTTACTAATTAACGTCGGTATGCGATGTCTTTTCACCTTTTTCTGTTTTATGCTTCTGAAAATGTTACTCTTTTGCTCGAGAACGGTTACTCGTAAACGACTTGTATACTTTTTCCAAAGTCAGTTTCATGAATAAAAACTCGATAAAAAGGCTTCGACCGGGCTTCAAAGGGACCGGCATCATAATCGGGGTTGTCAGATCTTTTTTTAACTTAAAGTTTTTATTATTTAAAGTGTTCTTTTGTATCAGTATTTAATTGATAGTCAATAACTTTCTTGTAAACTAGTTTGCAAATCTACTTTGAACCAAGAAATTTCCAATGTCAAAGAAAGAAAGAACAAGCCAAATGGGTAGCCTGTCGAAGTTCCTCTACAGTTCTGTGCCTGGTCTTGTATATCTTGCTCTGCAAAAACCCTCACAGAAAGAAGTCCAACACCGATAGATCGGGCAATCGTGGTGGCCATCTTACAGCTCTATTTGTGCCTATCCATCTTTGTGGAAAATTATTTTGTAGAAAAGCCCTTACTAATTGAGAGTTATGACTCGGCGCACCGTCTTGTTGGAAATGTATAGCATATAACTGGGCAAGGGGAACGATTTCTAATAACTCGGGTATAACGTCTTCCAAGATTTCCAGATATCTATTTGCCGTAAGACCTCCCTCATAAATACGGTAAGTTATTTGATTACCTAATATGAAGCAAGAAACATCAAATCCAAAGCGCCCTTGCTGCTCCCTTTCGAAAATAACATGTTAATTTTCTTCAGACTAATGTCTTGTATTATGTCGGTTAAAAATTCCGGCACTAGAAATGTGGCTCTCATCGGACCAGATTACCAATTTTCCAAAATTGGCATTGGTCCGGATTTGTTCTGTATACCAAGATTAATCGCCGATCTGCATCTCCAGGATGTAAATTTTGCACAATTTTAAATTTGTATGGATGGTATTTATATTTTCTTAAAATTTTTTGTGGCCGACTTTTATCTATACCAATTTTCTTTTCTATATTTCTACAGGAAGTTGAAAGAGTAACGGTTGAAATAAGCCAAAACATTTACTTCATCTTTTTCTCTATTTTCCTTATTGTATGTTTTAGGCCGAGGCTGTGTAAAGGTTTCATGTTCAATTAAATTTTTCTTTAGAATGGAAAATTTATCTGGAAATGGCTGCCTTCTTTCAGGATATCTATAAAATGATGATGATAATCATAAGAAGCTGCTTAAACAAACACTCCGCATAACTATAAACATGGTCGTTGTAGAAATTTTCGATCGCAAATGATAATATACCTACCTATTGAAATATATATCGGCAGCTGCATGTGGGTTTTCATGGCTTTGTATAAATGATACCAGCATATCGTATTTTTCATAATTCTCATACTTTTGGGCCATCGTTAAAATTTAACAATAACACTTAATAAATAAATTATCAGTAACTTTTTAAACTCTAATGACATAAATACAATTCTGCATGACAAGAGCTAAACGCCATTATGAAACTTTTGTTTTATGGCCTGGATAAGTCAAGGTCATAGTAGATGTTTTTGTTTATTTAGAAAACTACTTTTTACCAGGGGCGGCTCGTCAATAAGTGCGCCCGTGCGCCCGTGCGCGCGCACTGCCTAAGAAAGCCAAACACCAAGCAAAAATAAAATTTATATAAAAAAAATATCAAGAAAACTTGTATATAAGAATGGCGAATGCGAAAGACTTCAAGCGCGACGGCAGCGTGCACTTACATCTACTGATTGAAATGGTCTGCCGTCATAGAAAAAAGAAAACTTTGTTTCTTTTTGCTATGTCTGCCGTGTTATGTTAAATGGATTTTCCCTGTGTGGATTGATCGGGAATATTCGGTTAATCGCCCGATGAAAGGGCGTCGCCGTGCGCTATCTGAATACACACTTCAATAATTTAATATGATTGTTTTAGAGTTTTTTTACGCGATTAGAGAAGTTTGAAGTTTATTGACGGTGTGGGTTAATCTGTGACGGTGTTGTGGGTGTTTTTTTGTTGTTGTAATTTAATAATGGTTAGTAGTTCGGATTGTTTCACACGAAGTGTTATAGTTATGGACCAAAATTCTGTTGAGAACATTCTAAATAACTTTTCGGCAATCGATTTCCAAAGGAAAATTGAAATAAAAATCCCATTTAAAAACCGCGTTTTTTTTTTGATATTCTTCTGGGATAAAAAGCACAAAGAAAATCGATACAAAGGTAAAAAGAGGCGTGGCACCTCGAAAATTTTTCGCCTGAGGCGCACGCCCTAAAATGAATGTCACGAGCCGCCACTGCTTTTTACTATTGTAAGCCTTATAGTTTGATTTAAAATTTTTAAACTTTTAATGCTAACAAATTGCAAAAAATTTTAAATCAAACTATAAGGTAATATTCATGGTGTATTGTATCATCAATAATTTATTTTTATTAAAACCAAATCCAAGGCCTACTGTCAATTTAAAGCTTGTTATTTAAAAAATATAAATTTCTACCGTCCTGGTAAAACAAAGTGCCAACTATTATACATTTTTGGAAAGCTCTCAGTAAGCAGAATGCAACTGAGAATAAATATACAAGGTGTTCCATTTAAAAAAACACAACTTTGGTATATTTCTCAAAAATGGGGATACTTGGAAAAATATTAACTACGCCACTGAATTCTACGTAAAAAACTGTATAACACCCCCTTTTTTATATTTTCGATAGGGTATAAGATAACTAAAATACAAGGGGTGTCTGAAAATGCACCGTTTTCAATTTCGCCCTGTATCTCATAAACCAAGATGGTCATGATACATCCGTTTAGGGCATCGTTTGTTTCACAAAAAAGTGGCACAGGTTTGCGAAAACGCATCATTCTATCTGTACTAATAACGGAGATACCCGTCAAAAGTGTCGAAAAGTAGACACCCTGTACCTCAGAAATAGTATTTTTACAAAAATATTTTTAATCAAACTAAAAGAAATTTCACTGATAAACAAAAAAAAATAAACAATTACAAACCCTTATGTTCCTCTCATACTTATACAGAACTGGCAACACTCTAGCGATAGATCGTCGAGGCTCACCAGCAATTTAAAGTGCGAACTGAGACTCCGACTGAGAAGATTAATAGAGCAGCATAGAAATACAAATTTATATGCTGTAGATAAGAACAGTAAATAGTTAAAGGTTCTGCCAATTGGGTGATCCCTTATCAGCTTTAAAATCAGTTGATTTTTGAGGTATGCGATATTGCGAATAGGACAGCGGCGTGGCTGGTTGAAACGATTTACTGTAATTTCATTTTTTGCTATAACTGTGTTGTTTTAGACAAGTAAGGTTTTACTCGGTACCTTTATTTTAATATATCAGTATGGCTTTTGGCGACAAATTGAAACAGAAGGCCAAGGTAAATTATCGCAGGAATATAATGAGTCGGTGCCAGAGTCGGCCATCGAAAGCGAAATACGTCCGGAATTAAGAAACAAAGATTGACATGTTCAATGTCAACGCATTATTTTAAATATGCACGCGTGTTTAAAAAAGAATCCGGGTAAAACTGAAAATACGCTTTGTACAAGAATGTACTTGTAATGAATTAACAGAACTTGGGTTTAATAAGAATTTATAAAGCGCAAACCAATAAATCAAAAATTCAAAACAGCTGACAATACTACAAGGGATTTTATTCTGCGAACTATTTACAACTTTTACGATCATAATATAGTGCCAGCTTTAGAACTGGTTCGCGGTAAATTGCTAGGTTACAAGTTACAACAACATTGCGTAATATTTTGTAAAAATGTGGCTTTAAACATAGAAAATTAAATAATCTAAAACTACGACAGGACTATTTGCACAAAATAAAATATGAATCCGATAAAAGTATAATTTATTTATATGAAACTTGGTTTGATACTCATGATCTTCTTAAGTATGGTTGGGTAGACAGTACAAATTGTACTTTTGGTACACCGTGTTCGAGAGCAAAACGCGTTATCTTGCCGGAGGTAAAGATGGTTTTGTACCTAATGTGTTGTTGCTCTTGTCAGCGAAGAATATCACTCAGTAATCAATCTCCAACTTTAAGCGTAGTTGTCCTTGATAATATTCGGCGGGTAATAACGAAATGAATAGCGATGTATGGAAAAATTGCGTAGCTCATGTTATAAAAATAAAAAATGGATATTCTGTTTCACCACCTATAGCGCCAGTAGTAATCTAACCTGGAAATGATTCTACCTCTGAAAATTCTGACGATTCCAATCATTAAATTGTTTATGAATTTTAAATTAATTATGTTCGTTTAACACGTGTCTTAAAAACTTGTTATATTACAGAACGTTTACTGTGATTCTGCTGATGCGATCAATTTATTGTTAAAATACATATAGTGAATTCTACTAAACTATATATTCCAACTAACATAGTACCTCCCTCTATCCTTTCTTGGCAAGGAAAACTCATTCCTCCTAGCGGTCCGGGCTGGACGAAGATAATTTTTTCAAATTATTTTCGGCAAAATAAACATTTCTTTTTACCGAAAGACCATTCTAGAAATATTAAGTGCACGTGTTCTTTGCAGGCGAAGTCACGGGTATAAACCTCTTATCGATATACTATATATTAACTTGCTTTTGGCAAAATTAGCATTTTTCTTTACAGAAAGACCATTTTACGAATACTCTCTGCAAGCGAAGTCACGGGTACAAACCTTTTATCGATATATACTATAATGAACAAGCTATAATATATACTATTTAATCATATTAAAAATTTACAGCAATCGGCAATTTAACTATTTGGTAGAAGCGACGCCTATGGTCAGGAGTTTAACGCTTTTTTATGTCATCAAATTAAGCTTGAAACAACTATACCAAGTATGCCTTTTTCACGCAAAAACGATGAGAAATCTATTATTTTGCTTAAACATGTAATTATAAAAAAGTTATGACTCCTCAAAAGAGTAAAAAGACATTTAGGTGGCGCCCTCTACAAATGAAAGCCAGACTAACATCAAATTCGGCATATCAGAAAACCCCTAGACACCAGTCTGTTGCTATTGTAATATTCTACTTTTTGAGTAATATTTTTTTTTCTGTTCAGGTGTATTTTATTTTTTTTTTACTTTTTTTACTTTAGTTGTTTTTTCCCCTTTTTTTTAGAGCTTTATATTTCTTTTCATAATAAATTTGTATAATTGTTTGTATATTATATTAATATTATTATTGACCATTAAATGTTCCAGGTTAAATGGAACTTGAACATAATTTTTTAAGTTATTAAACAGTCTATTTAGAGACAGCTGATGCATACTACACCCAAGTATGGCGTGTTCTAAATTTGCCATCTCAACACATTCGCAGTAGTGAGCCTCTAGTCCTATTATTTTTTTATGCGTTGGATACAATGCATGATCTGCGCACAAAATAAATGGTTCTAATGAAACTTTTTTATTTATTTTCGGGAACAACCTTCTAGTATTACCTTTGTTTAATTAGTTACAGTTACTGCCAATTGTCATACATTCGTTTCCTAGAAATTATAAAAATGTCTGTGTAGGGAATGTAAAAATCAGAAACAAAGCTTATTTTAATTTATTTTGTCCCAATACTCTATACATGACATTATCATAGTCCAGGATATACGAAGAACGCGGCGATAAATATACATTTCGAACATTCGCAACAATACCGAGAATATGTGGCATCCAATCATTCGAATTCTGAGTGAAAGGGTGAGTTCATTCCTGCAGAATAAATTTTTCATGCTAATGAATGTTGTTCTGGCTTCGAAGGTGTATTTCCTTTTTGGAATCCCATTCGTTGTTAACATTTGTTCCGAGGTATCTTAAGCTAGGCAGCTTGGTTTTATCTCGATATTATCGGCGGCCCTAGTCCAAACCTCTCACTGACATGTACAACATAGTCCATTATACCTTGGAGATCTTAATATTGTGCACCAATATAAAAGATCATCAGCGTATTGCAAATTATTAATTATGGGGACTTCATTTACTGCTATTCCACCCAAAGTAGCACCAAGTGCATCACCAAATAAAATCGCGTCGCAGTAAAAATAAAAGATGAAGACGCGAGAGAATACATCCCGGCCTATAAGCCCTTTCTGATGTTAATGCTTTCTGATATTTCTCCTTCCAATCTGACCTGAACTATCTATTTCTAGTGTAGTTCTATTATAAAGTGAGCATCTCTCTCATTAATGTCTTTGTGCCTCATGTACCTGTAACAATAAACAATGGAAAGCAGCTACGACTTTGTCAACTACATTATATATAATTAAAGTACATTGTTTTTACAGGCAAGCCATGGAACAAATCAACCTTAGAAGAGGCTTACTCCACACTACTAGAAGATTTACCTCTGGATCTGTCGGCTCCTGGTGGTATGATCCGATACAGAAAATCTTTGGTTCTGAGCCTTTTCACTAAAGCTTTCATTGCTATTTCAAAGGAGCTTCAGAAGAACTCAATAAAAGTTGATGTTGACATTACTGAATTGAGTGGAGGCGCAGGTATATCTGAGCTGGCGGAACAAAAAAGTTCTCAGTATTTTACTGTGGTACCCGATACACAAGACAGGCATGATGCACTTGCAAGACCTATTGGTAAGAAATTTTCCATTTTCCTCGTCGAAGGGCGACGTCCATTTTTAATATTTGAGTAATAATAATTATTCATAAATTAGTGAAGGAAAAATAACATATGGTTTGTTCCTCTGAGCAAACAAATAAACAACATCATTTTCCATTCACAGTTCATACTTCTGCCTTTAAACAAGCAACAGGGGAAGCAGTATACTGTGACGACATATCATTTTTCGAAAATGAGCTCTACCTGGCGTTTGTTACAAGTACCAGACCACATGCAAAGATTTTGGCAGTTGACACTTCCGCTGCAGAAGAACTAGTTGGGGTGCATGGATATGTGGGCATTGAAGATATTGGAGAAAGTCACAATGGCTGGGGAAGTATCATTCACGATGAAAAAGTGTTTTATCATGATGTGGTAACAAGTCAGGGGCAGATTATTGGTAAAAACGCTATTTGAATTTGTATATGATATATTAAAAGCAACATATTTGTAGGTGGAATTGTTGCAAAAGATCAAGCAACTGCCCAAAAAGCAGCAAAATTGGTTAAAGTAGAATACGAAGATTTGACGCCAGTAATAATAACAATTGATGATGCTATCCTTCATAGATCCTTTTTTCATGATCCTTTAAAAGTAATTAGGTCTGGCGGAGATGTAGAAAATGTAAGTAAGAAGTTTCAAAAACATGTTTATTTATAGTTCTGAATGTGGTTAGAAAAATTATGTTTTTAGAGCAAACCAACAATATCCTTGATTTCCAAATTAATTCAGGTTAGTTCAGGTTTCTTATTCTTTAGGTTTTTAAAGAGGCTCCTCATATTTTAAAAGGGCAGTGTCGCATGGGTGGTCAAGAACATTTTTATTTCGAAACTCAGAGTGTCATAGCTGTGCCAAAAAGAGAGGATGACGAAATGGAACTATATTCATCTTCACAGAACCCTGCAGAAGTACAGGTAACATCTTTTTTTGTCCCAAAAAGTAACATCTTAGACAATTCCTAGGGGTTTCGGACAGTTATCTGTTTCTGCAACAATGTCCATTATCCAATATTATTTCCAAAATTAACTTTGTAACTAGAACCCGTATCTCCAAGTTTATTAAAAAATGCATGTAATAAGTGAAATTAAGTAATTGGGTTGTTATTCAACAGATTTGACTAATTAAGTTCAAAAAATGTTTAGATAAACATTGATTGCAACAAAATATTGAACAACGTTGTATGTTGCCGACATCAATGAATTAACTTAAATTGAATATGGATAACCCCTTATCTCATAGTATGTAATTAATAAAGTTATGATGACATTGTAAATATATGATGTAGGTATTACATGATAAATACATTTAAAAAGAAAACAATAATAACAACAAGATAGGCCAACATATGTATTTCCTACCGATCACCATCAATATAACTTTATATCGGCTTGGTTACGATTAGCGTAAACAAAGTCAGATTCTACGTCACATCACAACAATTCGGCTTATCTCGGAAAAAGAAGAAAACAATAAACTACCGTTTTAAGACGTCATTGAACAGAAAAACAGTGATACCATCCAAACATCGGTATACAGGAAGCAAACCCACATACGTCAGTACCTTAATTATGCCTCAGATCATTCAAATAGCACCAAACATGGAATAATAAAAACACTTGTCGACGGGGCATTTACTCTCTGCAACTCCCAGGAAGCTCTTTCACAAGAGCTCAACAACGTCAAAAAGGACCTCAACGCAAATGGCTATTCCACGAGACTAGTAGACCAGACCATCAAGAAGCATCAGAATCACACGAGTAGACAGAAGGATGACGTCGAAGCTAGACCCAGCATAAATGTGTCGTATATCAAAAGAATCTCCGAAAATCTCGAAGGTTTGGATAACAATACAACATTCGAACAAAGATTCCTTGAGAAGCCACCTGGCGAAGACTAAACCTACTAAATTGTCAGATGCAAAAACAATACTCAAGGAAGAAAGCTGGCAAAAGAGGAAATTCATAGAAGTGGCTGTCATATTCTAGAATCCTGACTGCTTCAGTAAACTCTCTTTAGACCAATATTTGAAAACCCTTGTTAAGTAAATGTAAGTTTAGATTAAGACCGTCGCCTGAAGATGACTGGAGATGTTCACCAGTCGAAACGTTGTGAGAAAAATAAATAATGACATTGGAAGTCCAAAACACATTTATCATTCATAAACAAAGTCGTAACTCCCGTGGGATATTATTAGGGGGAATGAGGATATAAAAAATAATGTATAAAATTGCAATGTCGTTGGATTTTTCTGTCAGCTTTACCATCAATTGTTAAAGTTGGTTAAAATAGGCTACGCCCTCATTTATTTGTTTTTGAAATTAATTTGGCCGATAACGTCACTAATAACTTTGATTATTGTGAGCGTCACAGAACAATAAAGGTTAGGTTAGGTTAGCATTGTGTAGTGAGTTACGTTAGCGGCCTATAAGAATAAACTAAAACTTGGCATAAATTTAACCCGTTGAAAGTGCTAAATAAAAGAAATCTAAAGGCATTATTAAAGTTAGACAGATAGCTCTTACCAAAAAATTTTAAAAATAGGTCCTTTATATGCTAACTGAGAAGTCATCATTCCCTCTATCTTTTATGGTTAACAACTATGAATTTTAAAACACAATATACATTTATACGAAACATTTCTGACAGCAATGGAGTATTCACAAACTACCAAATCAGCTGAATACAAAATAAAATAAGTTTTGTTGAAAATATGCTAGGAGAACAGTTTCGTTGACATCCCCTGTTTGATCCACTGAAGGTGTATATTTCTTGTTGTAAATGGCTTTACTTTCATTTAGAAGTAGGATTCTTCTTGCTTCTTCTGCTTTTCTTAATAGCTCCTCTATTTTAATAAAAACTGATAAGAACGTTCGCCGAAACACTCATTATATACGTTATAAATAAGTCATAGCATACAATAGACAACGTCTTCTAGTGAGTAGTAGCCTTTATACAAATATACCAAAAAACTAACGCATGCAAAAATATAATTATACTATTTTAAACATAATTAAGAAAATACTAAAGTCAGTAAGAAATAAGATTGTCTATGTACCTCAGGAATTAATAATAATGATAATAAGTTTATTTCAAATAGTTACAATATAATAAACATGTTAATATATTCTTAAATAAACTTATTCATAAATTCTCCAGAAGACGTGCTTGTTAGGGGAAAATCTTATTTAATTAGTTGGTGTTAAATATCCTAGTACAATTGCCGCCCCTCGGAACAGAAACTTATTTGCTCTCAGTAATTAGCACCCCAATTACAATTCCCTTGACATATAAATAACTATTAAACCTTTAAGGTCTTTTTCTTTCAAGAGGAATAAGAATATATAAATTTATATTTTAAAATATCATCAAGCAGCAATTACAATATGTGCACAAATTTATTATTATTTAGAGATGATATAGGTATAGACAAGACAGACTCACATCCTAACTGACAGCCACGCGGCACTACACTCAGGGACTTAAATACACAGCAGTAAGCTCCTCAGTCATAAATAAGTGTAATTATACAATAATAACCCTGATAATCCTAGAAAGGGTACCCAAGGAATAGCAGAAAATGAAGCAGTGGATATCTCGCCAAAAGGGAAGCGGAAGTTACCTCAATTGGCCCTAAACCATAGTGTATAAAGCACCAGCTAGAAAATACTGCATGAAACTAGCAGGGAAAAAGAATTAACCTCATATTGACAACAGAACCTTTTGCAGGTCACCGCCAATTGAAGAGGCACCTAGATATACACAGTGTGTCCCAAAATCAAGGTAAAGGGTAGTCCACGTGAGATGATCCTATACCTTTTCTCGGAAACTGTAAAAGTTACAAGAAAAAGTTCCATAGCTAGCAACGCCTTATGCGTAATCTAACTCTAAAGTCAAAATCGTCATTTTAAAACATGGATTACACATATATACAGGGTCGTTGGTATGTATGGAAACGGTCGATTATTTCTTAAAGTAAAACAGTTAGCAAAAAATATTTAAGACAAAAGTTTCAGGGTTTCTAAAGGTCTATAAGAATTTAAAAAGAATAAGTATACAGGATGAGTCAGAAAACCGTAGACAAACAAAGTTACTTTTTTTTAAACGGAACACCCTATATCTTAGAATATTTTTGGATTTTACATAAAATAGCAATTATTTTCCAATAAGTGCATTATAAGTTTAAACTTGTAGTTTCCGAGATATCGACTTTTGAAAAATTACATTTTTGAACTTTGACAGCTTCTAGCTTTCTAACGGTACGTCTTAGAGTGAAACGGCTTACATCTTAATTTCTTATTATCTTCCTAAAAGTGGCAACTTCCGGTTAATCCTGATGTTACTCAAAAACCGGAAATACAGTACTTCTGATTTAACCGGAAGTTGATGTTTTTGGGAAGATAATGAAAAAGTAAGATAGGGGCATGTAAGCCGTTTCACTCTAAGACGTACCGTTAGAAAGCTAGAAGCTGTCAAAGTTCAAAAATGTAATTTTTCAAAAGTCGATATCTCGGAAACTATTAGGTTTAGGCTTATAATGCACTTATTAAAAAATAATTGTTATTTCATGCAAAATCCAAAAATATTCTAAGATATAGGGTGTTCCATTTAAAAAAAAGTAACTTTGCTTCTCTACGGTTTTCTGACTAATCCAGTATACTTATTTGTTTAGAATTCTAATAGACCTTAAAAAACCCCAGAACTTTTGTCTAAAATATTTTTTGCTAACTGTTATACTTTAAGAAATAATCGACCGTTTCCATACATACCAACGACCCTGTATGTAAATCATATATTATGTGAATCAGGTAAAGTGGAGGAGACGACCTCTTAACAGCACTAAGTGAGAAAGGACTCTCACACTTCGAGGAAGGCTACACGGAACCTGGAGAAATATACCTAACGCTCCCATCAGCAGTATCCTGAACTTCACCAGATTTACTCATTTGATGGAGTATAGAAACCAAAAGGAGCACAATAGGCCAAGAGTTCCACTGCAGTACAGTTAGAACAAGCGAGATACATTTACGCAGCTCTATCTTTTCGCTGACGAAACAGCAATTACTTCTACTACTAAATCACCGCGAATTGTCGTCAGCCGGATACAGCGTCACATAATCGAGCTGGAAAAATGGCTTTCGGCTTGGAAGACTCGCTTGAATCTCGCCAAGACGAAGGTCATCTTCTTTTTAAAAAGCACCGTCCGCAGGCCTGAAACAAGGCTACGGGTCAATGGAGTCCAAGTGAACTGGTACCAGGAGGTGAAATACCTGGAACTTATTTTCGACAAAAGCTGAGTTGGAGGCAAAATTCAATTAATAGAATAAAACTTGCATTGCGACAGTTGGGCTTTATCTACCCCCTGCTTCATAGGCGGAATAGACTTGCTAATAGGGCTAAGGTCAACCTCTACAAGGTATTGGTCAGGCCGGTTCTAACTTATGGTGCCCCTACGTGGTGCAACATAAGCAGAACGGAGCTTAAGAAGTTCCAGGTGATTCAGAACAAGGCGCTGAAAATCATCGCGAACGCGCCGAGATACATTATGAATGTAGTGTTACATAATGACTTTCAGATGTTGACAATTAACGACTTTTTCTTGAAAAGTATTAGAAATTATTGCGGACGTACAGACGTATCGACAAATCAACTTATTACCGACTCACATACAAGATCGAGACAAATCGGGACGTACAAGTTACCTAAAGACTGGCTTCCTGTTGGTCCAAATCCCATCCCACAATAGTAGGGAGGCACTAAAATTAACATGAACAAATATTATATATTTAACAAAAAGGCGCCAAAATTCTTTCAAAATAACTTCTAAATTAAATCCGTAAGAAGCACAAACATCCAAGCAAGCAGCTAATTACAAATTTTTACAAACCATAGAGCTATATAGTAATAACAAATGATCAATAGATGTTAAAGGAGATCCTCTTGGGAGATCCTCTTGACGTAAAGAAACATTAAAGAACCTAGACAACCAATTTAAATAGATAAATCATCGCTGAAATAACAAAATCCACACTTTGATTTTTTGGGAGTGATTCAGGGTGTCGGCTTTGAGGTCCTTTCATCGTTTGCAAAAAGTGTTTTGCCAACTGCTCTGTCATTTCAATTTGATTTAATATTAATTTAGACTTTGTTTTTTTCATTATATAGAAACTTGTAGCGCACGTACTGGGCGTCCATCAAAACAAGATCATCTGCAAAGTCAAACGTCTCGGTGGTGGCTTTGGTGGAAAGGAAAGCAAGGCAGCCATGATAGCCTTACCCACAGCCGTAGCAGCCAGGAAATTCAACCGACCAATTAGATGCATGCTAGATAGAGACGAAGATATGGTTATGACGGGGGGCAGACATCCATTCCTAATGAAATACAAGGTGGCATTTAATGAAACAGGGATGATATTGGGTTGTGAAGTGGAGATTTATTCGAATGGGGGTTACTCGCATGATTTGTCAATGGGGGTAAGTTGATTATTCGCTAGTGGGGCACCCCTTATAAATTATAAATTGCTTTATAGGTATGTGAAAGGGCGATGACTCATTTTGAAAATGCCTACCATATTCCTGCGTGTAAAGTCACTGGATACATATGTAAGACAAACCTTCCCTCAAACACCGCTTACAGGGGGTTCGGGGCACCTCAAGGAATGTTTTTGGCAGAAACCATGGCACAAGATATTGCTGACTTTCTGGGAATAGATCGAATTCAAGTTAGCGAGGTAAACAGGAAGAAATCAAAAATTGCAATAAAGTGAAAAATTGTATTTGTTGTAGATAAATTTATATAAACCAGGAAATCTGACACCTTATAATCAGAAGTTAGAAAATTGCACAGCACGCAAATGCTGGAATGAATGTATCAGTATGTCAAGGTTCTATCAAAAGAAAGCAGACATTAAGGCCTACAATAGGTAAGTTCTTGCTATGGTAAGGAGCTTGTTTGAACTGCATTTAAATGG
This sequence comes from Polydrusus tereticollis, assembly GCA_963920685.1. Lineage (NCBI taxonomy): Eukaryota > Metazoa > Arthropoda > Insecta > Coleoptera > Curculionidae > Polydrusus > Polydrusus tereticollis. The sequence continues at coordinate 111,135,624 of OY987328.1, read as the reverse complement.
GAGCCCCAGGAAAAAGATTGTGGTGCCACAGGGTCGCCAGTTTGTTCTTTGCTTATTCAACTGCTTTTCTAAGTGGTTTCTTATTATTTAGTCAACATCGCTATAAGAAAAGAGGCATGAGCTTACTACCTACAAAATTCGGCGTAGCATTTGGAGTAGCTTTTTTAAATCAAGGAGGCGCCTTGGTTAATGTGTACGTTGACGGTTCCGTTCTGGTACATCATGGAGGTAATAGTAAAATTGATACATCTCCATTGCCAACTTTGAATTATTTTTTATTTAGGTATAGAAATGGGTCAAGGTTTATACACAAAAATGATTCAGGTTGCAAGTAGAGCCTTGGAAATATCCCCGGATAAAATCCATACGAGTAGCACCACTACGGAGATAGTACCAAATACAAGTCCCACTGCTGCCAGTACTGGTAGCGATTTAAATGGAATGGCAGTGTTGGTCAGTTAAATGCAATTACCATTTTATAGCAGCAAATTAATGATCAAGTTTTCTTAAAGCGTACAAGTTCCTTAGATATAAGGTTTAATGATTTTAGGATGCCTGCAATATACTAAAAGAGAGGTTAAAGCCATATAAAGAAGAAAACCCAAAAGGCCAGTGGGAAGACTGGGTTAAAAGTGCCTATTTTGACAGGTAATATTTGGGTATATACAGGGTAATGATAAAGAAACGGATCAGCCTTTTATATGGAAAACAGCCCACTTAATCAAAAATCGCTCGGACCCGTCAAATTAATTTTTTTGAAATGCATTTTTTTTTTGAAAAAGGGTGTTGTAAAGGGTAGATCATAAAAGTGCTACATGTGTCAACTTTAATTTTTTTAATGAAACATTTTGTATATTTTCAGATTTTTATATTCTACAATCAGTCCTAGACATTTTTCATTAATCATGCCCTATAATTATCTTCAGCCGTTTACGAGATATTAACAATTTTAATTTTTTTAATAATTTTAAAACAAAATAAACAAACAACAAAGAATGAAAAGAAACTATTTTATAAGATGTTGAAAATGTCCTCCACCAACTGTTCTGCAGTAGATCAATCGATCTAGAAATTCCTGTTGTACATTTAGTGCTACTTGTGGAGATATTTCTCTTATTACTCGTCGAATAGACTCCTTCAGTGTATCTACCGAGATCGGCGATCTGGGTGGCCACTCTATTGACCCCCGTCTACCTATCCACCGCCCCGGAAAAATTTGTATTTAAGTACTCCCTTACATGAACAGCATAATACGGGAGAGCACCATCCTGTTGAAATCATAAGGTTAAACTTGGTAAATCAAGATCATTATCATCTGGAAACAAAGTGGCAAGAGCCGGAACCAGATTATTTTGAAGGATATTTAGATATCTTCCTCCAGCGAGACTCTCATTAAAGAAGAATGGTCCGATTATCCTATTTTCAACAATGCCCGCCCAAACATTAACATTTTCATTATACTGGGTGTGATTTTCTATGAACCAGTGAGGATTTTTCTGTGCCCAGTATCTGTAGTTTTGTCTATTAACCTGACCATTTAAACAAAACGTAGCTTCATCTGAAAAACAAATTCTTTGGACAAATATTGCGTTGTTATCTGTTAACTCAATCATTATTTCATAAAATTGGTCTCGCCTATCAGGATCATCGTCCAATAACTCTTGTACAAACACTGGTTTGTATGGATGAAACTTCTCTTTTTGTAAAAATTTAGATACGGTGGTTTGGTGAATATCCTAGTCCCGTCCAAGTTGTGTGCTTGAGCTATGAGAATCTTCCTGTAGTGATAATAATATATTTATTTTTCTCTCCTCGGATATACCAGGACGACCACTTTAACACTATCTTTAATAGTACGGGAAGTTCTCCACTTACTTGCTCTACCCTAGACACTGTTGATTGGCCAGTGGACAGGCAATTTGGGTATTTTTCATTAAACATATTACGGACTTCCCTATGACTTCTACTGTTATCTCCACAACCCAACATAATCATAATTTCAATGCGATCATCTTCGGCGAGGCGCATTTTGATGAAATATCAGCAGAGCAAAATTCAAATTTGATTAACATTCACTGTCATTTTTTGACGTCTCAAACTTAAATAAGAAATTGTCATAGTCAAAAGATTGTGACTTAAGTTCAGAACGTTGCTATGTCGAGAAACATACCAATGGTGCATACCAGCATTAAAGTGTTAATATTTCGTAAACGGCTGAAGATAAGTATAGGGCATGATTAATGAAAAATGTCTAGAATTGATCGTAGAATATGAGAATGTAAAAATATACAATATGTTTCATTAAAAAAATTAAAGTTGACACATGTAGCACTTTTATGATCTACCCTGTACAACATCTTTTAAAAAAAAAATGCATTTCAAAAACATAAATCTGATTTTTGATTAAGTTGGCGGTTTTCCATATAACAGGCTGATCCATTTGTGACTTCTTAATATTGAGTATTTGTCGTGAAATGTAACAGTGTAAATTTAATAGGGCTTTCGAAAAACTTTTAGAGTAAGTCTGTCAGCTCAAGGTTTCTACAAGGCACCAAATTTAGGACACAACTGGGACACCAACGAGGGAAACCTATATTCCTATTTCACTTATGGAGCAGCATGTTCAGAAGTTGAAATAGATACCTTAACTGGAGACCACAAAGTATTAAGAACTGACATTGTTATGGATATAGGTATAACGACTATTATGAAATTAGTAAATGATTCATACAAATTTTGCATTTCTAGAAGGTTCGTCGTTTCCCTGTCTGGATTTGAACAAAGGGAAAAGTCGAGCGTTCTAAAAATGTAAAATCTTGCCGTTTGTTGACATTGGTTTTCGGTCAACAACCGATGAGAGGAGCGTTTGACGTCGCCTTGTGGTGACTCTTTCTATTGTGATTAACGATCTTTGCAGGTTCCCTTTCTGACTTATAATATTTTATTTTTCATCTATCAATTATTTACTTATAATACCTTAGAAACGGTTGCTATAAACATCATCATAATATCATAGGAAATATTAGCGGGCGATAAAGTTCATAATGCCCGGTGATTTTCGTAATGCCCGGTAATTTTTTTTTGTTTGTTTAATGGCTCTGGTTGTATCAATTGGCCAGCATCTCTCTTTGTATACGCTAATGAGCTTTTTGTTTTTCCCTTTACAAAATTTACTGAGATTTATTTTACAATCTACTTCTACTCCTAAGTACTTAATCCTATTTAATTGATGCATTGCAATGTTGTATTTTTATTTTTTTTCATTTCTTTAATATCTAGATATACTATCTTTTCTTTTGCGACTCGATTGCTGAGTTTCTCGATCTGCACGCGGATTCCTGTTCCATTTCAACATTAATTAACATATTTTCTTTTTCGTTAACAGAGCTAGCTATCATTTTCCTCTATATAAACCTCCGCTACGCTAGTACTCTTCCACTTTCCGTTTAGCTTAGGGGTTGCAAGGGAAGCATCACCCTCGATAAGAAGTGTGAACGAGGTCCGACGTAGGCATGTCCTGTATATTCCTTGGCGTTTTCTAAAAGAAATTTTGCTTTTACTATTTCGGTATGTAAGGAAAAATCTGCGTTCCTTAATTCCGTTTGGCCTTAATGCAAGGTACTGTCTAACCAATTTTAAGGCATCTGTTTGATCTCCTTCGATTATAGTAAAACTTTTTGGCGTAGTAGTTTAGTTTCTGGTACCTTGATAAGCATAACAGGCCCTCCTCAATATGATAAATGGTAATTTTTAACATCTCATCCCGTCTTATGTCGTCAAAATCTCCCATTACGAGTGCCACTTTATGCAGCAGGAAAAATAATTTAAAATTGTTATTACCAATGAGCAAAAGGGTCACAAACCAATTCCTGAAAGTAAGCCAGGATTACTGTTTCAATAATCACCGTAATTTGGTTTTTTACTTTCCGTTGCAGAAAATTTCATACTCCTTGTCGTGCAGGGCTTTAGACTTTGCCGGTAATGAGTTTTTCTTAGCTTTTTTAGCATTTTCTAAAATATTTTCTGGAATTTCCATATTTTCGTTTATAAAACGTAAAAGCCGCTTAAAATAGACAACCCTTAGCAATCGTCAAACTTATTTCATGACAACCGATCAAAGGTCACCACTATACAGGGTGATTTCTAAGGTGATACTTTTTTTTCATTTGCGTATACAACTACTTAAAAGAAACTACTTTTCCAAATAACTTTTTTTAAATAACTCAAAAGTAAAGGAGATATTTTGATACACATGAGCCATTTTTACTTTGAAACACTCCCAAACTAACTGAAATCTATCACGCGATGAACTGACAACAAATTGCTTCACTGCTTGACATAATGAAAAAATAAACCAACAAAAAAAATTATCAGCAGTCGTGTCGTAGGCTTTTTACATTAGCGTATCTCCTTTATCTTTGAGTTATTTAATAGATATTTACGTTATAAGTCCGGTAAATCAACTTTTACAGTATGAGTGAAATGTTTCGAGACGAGGCGACGAAGGAGCCGAGTCTGGAATTTTGAAACGAATACTGTAAAGGATTTGCCGGACGAATGACGTACTAGATATTTACGTTATAAGTCCGGTAAATCAACTTTGACAGTATGAGTGAAATGTTTCGAGACGAGGCGACGAAGGAGCCGAGTCTGGAATTCTGAAACGAATACTGTAAAGGATTTGCCGGACGAATGACGTACTAGATATTTACGTTATAAGTCCGGTAAATCAACTTTGACAGTATGAGTGAAATGTGGAATTTTGAAACGAATACTGTAAAGGATTTGCCGGACGAATGACGTACAATATTTTATTTCATACTGTTCTGTTGAAAATTATAATTATGTTTTGAAATTATAATGAAGTTTTATTCTGCGTCGTATATTTGAAAAGTGCTTATATTTACTGGTGGAAACATTGTATGTTTGACATTGATTAAACTAAAACTTACAAATTTCAGTCCGGTAAAGAAATTTTACAGGACTAGTCCGGTAAAAAAATTTTACAGGACTTATTGATGTAAAACCTTATTTTCTGGACTAACTTCAAATATGTAAAGGTGTGTTTTACAATACAGTATGAAATAAAATATTTTATTTCATACTGTTCTGTTGAAAATTATAATTATGTTTTGAAATTATAATGAAGTTTTATTCTGCGTCGTATATTTGAAAAGTGCTTACATTTACTGGTGGAAACATTGTGTGTTTGACATTGATTAAACTAAAACTTACAAATTTCAGTCCGGTAAAAAAATTTTACAGGACTAGTGCGGTAAAAAAATTTTACCGGACTTATTGCTGTAAAACCTTATTTTCTGGACTAAATTCAAATATGTAAAGGTGTGTTTTACAATACAGTATGAAATAAAATATTTTATTTCATACTGTTCTGTTGAAAATTATAATTATGTTTTGAAATTATAATGAAGTTTTATTCTGCGTCGTATATTTGAAAAGTGCTTATATTTACTGGTGGAAACATTGTGTGTTTGACATTGATTAAACTAAAACTTACAAATTTCAGTCCGGTAAAGAAATTTTACAGGACTATTGCGGTAAAAAAATTTTACCGGACTTATTGCTGTAAAACCTTATTTTCTGGACTAAATTCAAATATGTAAAGGTGTGTTTTACAATACAGTATGAAATAAAAAAAGTTATTTAAAAAAGTTGTTGTATACACAGTTGAAAAAAAAGTATCACCTTATAAATTAACCTGTATACTAAAAATTGGCGAAAATAATTAAACAAAAATGCACAAGTTTAACTATTTATATTTTAAAATTAATGAAAAATAAAGTATTGTATACACCACAGGCGTTACTAAACTATAATGCCCGGAAGGCGAAAGCAACTAGCCCGAGGGCCTTTGGCCCGAGGGATAGTTTTTGCCTTGGTACATAAATAACTATTATAAGTTCCTATTGGTTTCATTTAAATTTCAATTTTAGGTGAAAGCTTAAATCCAGCCATCGACATAGGACAAATAGAAGGTGCTTTTATGCAAGGCTATGGCCTGTTCGTATTAGAGGAGCTCGTATATTCTCCCACAGGAACGCTGTTTACCAGAGGTCCTGGAACTTATAAATTACCTGGGTTTGGAGATATACCTGCAGAATTTAATGTTTCTTTATTGAAAGGAGTATCTAATCCGAGAGCTGTGTATTCTTCTAAGGTAAAAAATATGCCCGGTTGTTTTTACTACACCTTGTTTTAATTTTAATGTTTCATGTCGTCTAAAATGATTCAATGTAGATGACTAAAAACATGTAGTTGAATAGTTACTTAAACTACAATTTTGCTGTGGTGTTAACACTGTTAAAGCAGTTGAAACAACAGTTCAATTTAAACTAAAGAGAACACTTAGTTCAACTTATTAACTCGAGATGATATTTATGTTTTGAGTTCAGAGAGTTAATTTCGGCCCATGAAGACATTTTTAAAGTCATGTGAACTACAATGAAACTTTAAAACTTTCCCCAATAAAGAATGAAGCTAAGCGAAGCAAGAATAATTATTATTCTTGTGGGCTCGGCCGTATTTTAAACCGATCTCATAGGTTTATATGACAGTATAAGGAAGGTAAAAAGAGAAATATTAGGACGAAATCGTCGACGGCCTGCAAATTAAAATCTCTTTTAGCGCTCGCGTGTTCCGCCCGTCACCGGTTCTCGGGTTGATCCGTCTTGGGTGCCTATGGAAATACATTCGAAACGCTAAAAAAATGAACAGTTATTGGATACCAGGATTACAGTTATTGGACAGTTATTGGCCACCTGTCCAATAACTGTATGGAAATGCCAAAAATCTATTAAAAAAAAATTGCAAATACGTTAACTTATTACCTATTAGTTAATAAACAGTAAAACATTGTATCCTTTTTTTATTACAGTTCTTGGACACCTGTCCAATATTACAATTTATGCTTATTTCGAATATAGTTATTGGATACCAAACTCTTAGGTTATAATTTTACAATAATTGAGAAACTTAGTAATAAACTATATTTCTAAATAAAGTATATAGCCGTATCAGTAAATATATATGTTGACGTCGCCGTTATATGCTTGCGCCAAATATAAATTGTTTACTGTATTTTGCATAGGTTGCGTGGTTTAAAATATGTCAGTTGAAATAAAAGGCTTTTCTCACACAAAATATATCAATTTACTTCTTTATATCATTTACTCATCTTCACATCCGTTATGCATACCAGCAATTTTTTTTTACTTTTAGAACTTAGTATGGTAACTGCTTACTGCATTACAACACCTATACGTTTTTACATCAATAACATTACGTCACTAAACAAACAATAATATCGGGACACAATACTACACTCCTAACCTTCGAGAACTTATCCCATTTACTAACTTCAGACTGCCTTGTACAACAGTTAAACTGTACTTTCGTCGTGATATAGAAACTCCGTTAATATGTCTCCGGGCTTAAGACCGCGGATTGACCAAGTATTTACAGAACTTGAGAGTTGGGATGTAGCAAACACATTACTACACCTTCAAAATACAACACCGCGAACTTTCCAACTATTTCATGGCCCGTGTGCCACAAAATCAACTATTTCCGCGCTGAAATGCCGCCAGATGCCCTTGTGCTTCCTGCAAGACGTGATACGGAACTCTACTGGTATTTTTCAACTATTTCATGGCTTCAATACCATAAAATCAACTTTACCCGCGCAAAATGCCGCGAGGAGACCCGTGTGCTTTTGACGACCACTGAACCTGACTGCCCGAAAAACTCAAACACGTGAAGTCCTACTTGTTGCATGGCATTCCTCTCTCTCATACACACTATCATCCTGTCATGCTGTATCAAACCCTGTGCTTCACCACGTACGCTTGCTGTCTTCCGCGAAGCTCGTTGCTTCCTTTACTTCGGCGGATCTCTCGGAATTCCGTCTGGCGATTGACGCTACGTTTTAGATTTTAACTGCTATGCATGTTTTCATATGGATTTGTATTTTTAATGCACCGAAAATAGATTAAAAGATTGTAAACGGCGGCGTTATTATTGATATATTATTAGTATTACTTGAATTGATAATTGTTCTTTGTTTTATTGAATAATGCAAATAGATCATTGAACGTTTCCACAACAATATATTTAAAAAACAACTAAAATCTAAGATTAATATTTTTTTTAATGCTTATATTAAACAAAAAACTAGAAATTACGTACCTGTCGACACATGCACGCTTAAGGTCACAACATAACTATCAGTTTTAAAATATTAGGCATGCGCTTTACGGCAACTTAAGTTTAAAGCACACTCTTTCCATCTAGCAAATGGTACTTTATTTAGTTAAATCAGAAAGCTTATTTTTAGGATCTACAATGGAAATGCCCAATAACTATGGCATTACTCTATAAAATTTGTATAAGGTTGAGCCGTTTCTTTATCACAACCCTGTATATTATTAATGTACCAGTACATACATAAAATAGTACTTTTAAGCTATAAACCCTTTTTCATTTTAAGGCTGTGGGTGAGCCTCCACTTTTTTTAGCTGCATCAGTCTTTTTTGCCATAAAGGATGCAATTAAAGCCGCTAGAATAGAAAATGGTATAAACACAAATTTTACATTGAACGCACCCGCTACAGCAGCCAAAATAAGGATGGCCTGTATCGATAATATTACCAAGAAGGTAAGTCTAGTAATATAACATCTCGCAACATTTTTTAATATGACTGGTTAATTATGTTTCATCACAATATAGTCGCGTATGATGTGCATTTCTTGTACGGTAGTCGCCACAATTTTTAAGTTTATGATTCGCCAATTCCTTCTATAGGTTTTTTGTGATGCACCTTTTGTAAATTCCAATTAATATTTTTTAGCTTATAGAACCCGAGCCAGGTACTTTTCAACCATGGAACATCGAGGTCTCCTGATTTGAAAAAAGTTTAAGATTCAGTATTACACACGACATGTTTCGTAATGGATGGAATCAACTTTGGTTGTTTCAAATAATAACATAATATATTTATTTATAAATGTGATGGGATTTTCAGAATGTACAAATTATTTTACAGAATATTGTAGTATTATAATATTTTTGTACTTATTTATACCGAATTAGACGTTTTTAATAATATCTTTTTTCCACTACTAACCTATAACATGGCCATTATTGACCGATTATTAACGTTAGAAATCGTTTTTCTCTACCTTATAAGTTATTATTGACCATGGTCAATAATAAGGCATTGAAATCCATTATTGACCGATCTTCAAGAATCTATTTGAACGCAATTAACTTGATTTTGTGATTCTACAACATGAATTCATAAAGGTGATTTCTTGTGGTTAGGCAACCAGATAATTATCAATATACATATTAGATTATTACAGATGCTATTGTAAAATATCGATACAATCAACATTTTTCCTGCTTCCATCCTTAATTCTGGAGGTGTACACATAATAATATCACTAACATTCTCTTCGCTCATTTTTTAAAAAAACGGAAAACTCGTGAAATCTAATGACATAAATGAACAAAAATTGACATTAACAAAGCCACCTGACAAAACAACAAAATATTTTGCCAATTCCAAAGCGCAGGTAACTTGATTAAAAAATATACTTATACCTTCCTATAATTTTTTATAATTATTAATACTATAAAGATAAATGTCTTATAAAAGTTTGTAGTAGTGGAAAAAACATTATATTAACCACGGTTTAGACAGCTTATAGCCCTCGCGTCTTAAATCACGAGGAGCGCCGCTCGGGCAATAATGATGGCTGTCTAAACCTTGGTTAATAATATACTATTATTCTTTTGCAATTGATTATTTTTTAGTAATATTTAAAATATTTATATATTTTATATTATGTTGATTTTGTAGAATACCGACCTTAATATTAAATAAATAAAAAATATATATATAGACAAGACAATTTATTTTTTGGTTGATTTAGGAAAATTACAGTACTCCTTAAATTCTTTAAAGTTAACTTCACTTGACTTAGAACGCACGAGGTATGTAACAGCAGCTAAAAACAGTTTTAAATTAAAATCTATCAAAGCTTAAGGTACAGGGTCTTCCAATGAGGACTGAGCAGGGACTTATTTTTGACTTTCCCGGTATTTTTGGAAAAACCCTAAATAGCCATCGATGAATTTTTTATTTGTAAAATCCAAAAATCTAACCAAGAATAAATTTAAACCAAAAACCAGCGCTTACGCCATGGATGTAGCGTTTTTAAATTGAACGCCGCATTTTTTTATATTATTTTTAAAAAAATCACATTTTTCTACTTCTATTTTGGAGACAATTTTTAATATTGCAATAGCTATTCTTATTACATTTATATTAATATTAACCCTAATCATTTTATCGCAACCTGTTTAATTTAATAGGTTAAGGGCCAAGTATATAGGCATGAATTAACCTCAGAGTTAAACCAAAGTTTAACCTTTAAGTTAATCCGTGAGTGAACTGAAGGTAAAATAAATTGCCAGTTGTATAGGTTCGGGTTAAAAATGTTTTTTTAGCTAACTGCTAACTTCAGTATGACATAAGCTATCAAAATTAATTTCTAAGATGCAAATTAATTAAACCTTGTAGCGAATTCCATTGAGAAAAGAAGTGCGGCACTGGTATGCCACTCAGTGCACAGAAAATATTGTACGAGTTCACTATCAATGGTTTACAGATTCGACCTTGAGTCCATTTTCCAATTAGCTAACGATAATACTCCTCATCACTATCAGTACCGCTGGTTGAAATAGTATTTAAAATAAGCCAGTCAGTTGCAACTAAGACTAAGACTATATTTTTTTAAACCTTGTATTATTTGACGTATTCATCCAGTTTTCGGTACAGCACGACCTCCACGAGCCCGTGCGGAACCGATTGTACTTGGTACAATGTTGCACCGATTCTCAATGGTTTATATTTATTTTACACTCGTGGCGCACTTTTGTTACCAATAGAATTGACTATTACTTTATCATTTGTTTTCTTGTTCCAACTAAAAAAAAAACAATTCATACCCTTAGAAGAAAGAACCTACTGCCTGGGAGGAACTGACCAAGAATTTAATTTATCAAATAACAAAAAAACCCTCACGAAATTCAAAGAATTAAAAAGAAAAATGGAAGAATGTAAAAAAAGATAAGAAAGAGAAATTTGCTCACGAAAAGCAAGAAATTTTCAATATATCAGTAATATCTAAATCCTCTTAATCATCCTATATAAAATCGTAAACAATATCAAAATTATCCATAATACCTACACCTACTACAGTTATTTATAGAGTGATAAGTTCATATAAGCGTGGACCCGCAAGCCCTTCATTTTTGAAATACAGGGTGTTACAATTTTTAACAGGAACAAAAAATATGTTCGCCACTGACGTTTTCTCTTTTGCTAACACTGTTATGTTGGCACATTGGCTAATGCCAAGTACATTTTCATTATTTTAAATTTCGGCTTTGTTCAGGAGATAAATGCTATTTTATCAAACCCTGATATGGGCATAGCGATATGAAAACAAATGCCATTTGTTTCTTTATTATTCTTTTCCTCGAGAACGATTGCACGTAGCGACTTCTACCAAGTATGCCGTTTTTATGTAAAAATGATAAAGAAATTAATTTTTTTGCTTAAAAATGTAATACAAGTACGTATAAAAAAGTTATGACTCCCCAAAAGAGTAAAAAGACACGTACGTGGCGCCCTCTACAAGTAGGAGCCATACTAACATCAAATTCGAATTTTGCATTTCAAAAACCCTTAGATACCAATTTTGGTCCAAATAAAGACATTATTTCAAAAAATTATTTACGAAAAACAAAAATTAAAATAAATTCTTAACACCCTGTATCTCAAAAATGAAGGACTTGCGGACCCATGCTTACATGAACTTTTCACCTTATAAATAACTGAGGAATCGTCCTATAAAATATCGGACACTTATTAAATAAAACCCTGTATATACATACAGGGAAAGTTGAAAATAACTCCCTGCCCAGTTCTCGCTGGAACACCCTTACGTAGAAATGCACGAAGAGTTAAGAACCTAAAAATGTTAAATTACACTCAAAATAAAAATAAAAAATAAACATAAAATAAAACAATACAGTCTTCCTCCACAGTTTAATTGTTAACATAAAAATTATTTAAGCTTCCGACATGTTTCGAGTACTTAGGTACTCATCTTCAGGGGATACCAACATCGAGTTTAACATCGAAATAAGTTGTCTCAAATAAATGAGTACAACAGAAAGGCTGGAGACTTGGTGTATTAGATGGTTAATTATATGGAATGAGAAGTAAAGTTAAGATAAGTTTTGTAATTTAGATAAGTGAAACATATTTGAGTAGGATAATAAAAGATTATGACCTCTGAAGGAGAGAAGTTTTCTTTTAATTTTGTTAAGCAGTTGAAGTATAGTTCGTGTTTATTAAAATTTAAGAAAAGTTTAAAGGAAGGTTTTTTAAAAATTAAGAATCATGAGATTATATGATTTAGTTTAGATGAGTGAAACATATCTTAAGTTCAAATAACGAAAGATTGTGACATCTGGAGGAGAGAAGTTTACTTTTAACTTGTTTGACAGTTAAATTATAGGTTTTATTTAGTAAAAAATTTTTGTATATTAAAAAAGTTTTTAAAATTTTGAATGGTTTTTCTTCATTTTAATTTGTTAGCTTATATGATGATATGGGCTTTGCCCCATATTTTAGAAAAGTTATGAAGAATGATCATTTTATTTTTTATTCAATAGCAAAAATGAATTTTGTTGATAATTTTTAGAAAACTATTTTAATTGGTTATAAAGGAGATTCCATACAACATTTGTGTCAACACAACCGCGGTACTTCCGCAAAACGTGGGAATTGAAATGAGGTTAAATATTCAATTCCCTGACTGGCAGATACATCTTAAGACTTAATACAATAGTCTCATCGGTTTTCTACCGCTTACTATTGTTTGTTAATAATAATAATAATAATAATAATAATAATAATAATAGACCATAGAGCAACTGACCGAATGACTCGTTATAGAAAAACAAGGTGTTGAAAGATATATGGTAGAAAGTGAATGGCTATTTAGGAAAATAAGCCTAAATTTAAAAACGTTTAGATGTATCGAATTGAAATTTTATCGGTCAGAAATAAGAATTTGTAAACATTTTTAAGTTTCAGACTAGACGCTAGTTGCATCATATAATAAATCTATGATAGTTGTAGGCAAAATCGTTGTCTGATATGTAGTGGTACATTTTCCAAAAGTTGGAACAAATGAATGCAAATAAATTCAAAAAACATCGCACCGTCTAAGTGCCCATATAAAAGTATGGACTACCACTTGCTCTCCGTAATCCTCCCTTCAATTTTTGCTACATATTTATAGTGAACTCCCTGTATATTATACTAGAAACGCTTAAGATGTATGTCTTACCTTTAAGCTGTGCCTCAGTCTGTATAACACCACCGCCAATACAACACGCGACAATGTCTGTTTTGGAAAGTAAACCGATCCGATATTTACTAATAAACCCGTTAATTAAATTAATTTCTTTAAAACCAATATTCCTTTTAGTCCTTTTAGCTTCTTTTTTACATATTTCGTAGATATTAACAAAGGCATCTTTTACTTGAGATTTAATATCATGCTCAATAGTTGAATCAACTTCGTTCTAATAAAAGTAAAAAATCAATTAGCCAGGATGTCCGGTATATAAAAATAAAAAAATAAAAATCATTTATAGCAAAAATATTCGTTTAGTATCAATACCTTCATCATATAAAAGTCACCATTCTCAATTCGCTCTAACAACTTTAAAAGTCCACAGATTTTTATTTCGTCGTCAATATTTTCATTAATTTTAACAGCCTCTGCCAACATTGTAAAACACTTCTTGGCATTGGATGCTAAACTTTGAAGCCTTGCTGATGCTTTAACTTGTATATTGCTCTAGGAATAAAAAAATATGTTGCTTACCGATTGTCTTAATACAGTAAATTAAAGTATACCGCCTGTGCAGGTTTGTATTCATCAGAATTAGCTTGGTGATCCTGCAACTTCTTCCTAAAAAATCGACTAAACATTCCTCTTTTATTTCTTTTCTCTTCATTTTTTCGTTCCTTGACAGCTGGAAGCAACACATTTTTCAAAAAGTCATCGTCTTTAAATAGGTCTTTGGAAAATTCTAGTTCTTTTTGATAAACCTTTAAAAGGGACCCTAAAAACTTTTGAGTCAACGCGTCCTTGCATGGCACAAAGGGATTATTCGAGTCCAGGGAAGAGTCTAACGTGAATGAAGAACCCTCGTACTTAACACTTGTAATATCACAATCATTTTTACTAGCATCTTCGAAATATCTTTCTGATTCTTTAGATAATTTATATTTAAGATCTTCATTGAATATTTCAGCTCCCACGTAAGTAAAACTGTCGATTTTTAAACAATCATTACTTAAAACCAATCTACAACCATTCTCTACAAAAGGTATTTCACTGCTTTGCGAAAAATCATCACCTGCAAGAATATTTTAAACAATTTGTGTAAAACAAATTAAAATACAATCTTTAACAATAATGATTAACCTACCAACACTCGAAATGTCATCATTTTTCTTATTTATGTCAGATTCTATTAGTTCCTCTGTAATTGCATCATCTTCATTAGAAAAAGATGCCACAATTGCACTTGATTCCTGTCTTAACGCAGTACTTTCCAGTACAATAGAACTGTGTGTTCCTAACAAGAAAGTCAGAGGAAACTCCTGGTACTCATCAACTTTCTTTGCAGATTTCAATTCACTGCTTTCCCTCACCTTCTTAGCATATAACTGGCAATTTTTCGTCATTTCCTTATAAAGTATACTTTTCTTTAAATCATACTGACTCTTCAGTCCACAAGACTTGCTTAGCTCGACTCGACTTCTCACTAAAACCGGAGGTTTAAACAAGGCCGCGATATTGGGCTTCTTAAAAAATCTCGCTAATGAAGTTTCTATGCAGCTTTTAGATCGTATGCTGGCATATCCGCTTTCCAAAGATCCTGTAGCACTAAAAGGGCTATTTCTTTGGATGAACGGAGTCTCGACATTGTACTGGCTCATGCTAAAGTTAAAATTTTGATCAAAAGGTCTTGTTAAATTTGCCAATACTATTTCACGGGAGATGCCCTCGTCATCCGAGGTAGATGATTCTTCATACAAAAACTCGAAAGATGTAGTATTAGTTGGTAATATCGGACAGCTTAATGGTTGGGACAAAGATGGAGCAACATGTGTCCTATTGGTAGTGGCGAGACTGCCACACTCGACTATATTTCTGAACATTTTGTCACTCTGCTCTGTCGACTCGCATGATGTGTTATTATTACCCCTACAGGAGTAAATTTCTTCCAGGTTATTGGAAGTTTCCTGAAATTCCAAATTAGGAAAATGAACGTGAAGACTATCGAAATCTTGTGCTGCATTATATACATTAATGGTTTCATTTCCATCCTTGGATTGATCATTAGTAGGTTTAAAGTCATCTTCCAACTCTACATCATCAATCAATTCAGTCCTAGAGTCGCAATATAAAGCTACAGAGGAACACAAAATGTTCAATAAATTAACGAAATTGTTACAATATTCACAATTTTTTGAAAATTTAGTGCAAGTGCATTTTTCTCCTTTAAATCCCTCAGGAAGCACCAAACTACTGTTAACCTCTAAAAGTTTGTTGCAAAAACTTAGCAGGTTTTCTTGGTTAACTTGTCCATCTTTAAAATATAGTTCCGTTACAGAGCATTCAACTTTAATATGTGTCTTTTGAAGAACTTCTTTATCATTGTTATCATATATCTCTGCTCGCTTATTTGCAGCTGATAAGAGATCACTGGTTAATATCAAGACATCGTTATTGCAGTGATCAGATTTGTTGCAAACAAGATCTTCCTTTACTATGTTGGTATTCACAATACCTTGGTCGCTGACCCCACACACTTTATTATCGTTTGGATTGTAATCTTCCTTGTGCTTAACAGGACCTTCTTTCTCTGCCTTTTCTAAATTTAAGGTAATTATAGGCCTTTCTAAATAATGTTTTACTCTCGCCTCTCTTTCTTTCCTATGATCACTCTCTTGATTAACCATAGATAGAAACCGCACTTCGAAAATTTGGGGTCCAACGTTCAATTTTGAAAACCTGAATTTCTTTTTCATCCTTTGTCGAATCGATTGATCATAGAGTTTTCGCCTTTGATACGCGCTCATTTCGCCGCCCTTGTAGTCCTTTGTAAGGAGAAGTCTACTGGTAAACTTATGGCCAATAAATTGGTCAAGAGAATGAACTTGTGATTGGGAGCTTTGACACCTCAGTCGTGGAACATTTGTAAACTTCTCCATGTTACCACTCATCGCTATACTGCCGCCATTTGTTTGAAGATCTCTGGAATTACAAATCACCAAGTCCTTATTGATAATTTCCGACTTGGATATGTTTAGATTTTTCCCCTTAGTTCGAATTTCTACCAAAGATCTACTCCTTCTTATATTCTGAAGGGAGTCATCGCCTAATGAAGACGAAGTACTTCTTTCAGGTAGGGTTTCCTTTAGAATGGCTGGTCGGCTTTTACATAGAGCTGTATTAACAGTTATAGGCATTTTAATGACTCCTGCAGTTTTTCCTGAAGCCGTAGCTGTTTTAGATGCTTTCTGGCCATGTAACTCTCTAGGATTATAGTGATGCACACAAGATTTAGGCACATCATCCACGTGATTTCGGAAAGGTTGTCTCTTTGGTACATCTCCTTTTTCTCTTGGTGTGCATTTTCTTACACATAATTTATTTGAAGTTGGGGTATTGTTTGTCGATGCATTAATTATAGGTTTGCTATCTTCTAACACATTAACAATGGTGCAATGTTGCCTCGATTCGTGCGCTTGAGTTGTTTCATTGACTGCTTTGCATATATTTTCTATGGGCTTTGCGTCCCTTGGCCGATTTTGCCCAGTACTTTCTTTTATCTTTACGTTCGTACCCTTTTCTTGACTTCTAAGCTCCTTAATCGCTTGCTCATTGCGTATTTGTGTTCTTTCTGGTGATTTAACTTTTGTATTTTTAACCACTAATATTTTCGGTTTAAGAGAACTAGTATCATTTTTAGTTTCAACCGCTCCGAGAACTCTTTTTTTCAACGTGCTGTCCTCCGGTATATTTCTAGATTGTCTTTGTATTAAAGGCCTGATTACGTAGGGTCGTATATTGGGTGATATTGTTGTGATATTCTTTCTTGTTGGGCTTTTTGAAGAATTCTAAAAAAAGTACATAGAGGGTTCACCACTTAAAACGAAACAGGCTAAATATCTGATTCCGTTAATTTTTGAAAAAATCGCTCTGACACGTAATTAGGTTTGTCAAGGGGGAAGTTTTTTGTTACCATTTTTAGCACTGCAACTTGAACCCTCTAGGGAGGGTGGGACCAATCCTTACTATTTCAAATAGAACAAGGGATCAAGTAATACCTCTTTTAAAAGGGCATTTAATTCTCTTTCAAATTACATCTCATTCGTGAAATTCGGTCAGATAGTTTCAGAGATAATTATTAAAATTAGTTAAAATGTGCTTTTTAAACCCTTCTCCGGCGGGAGCCTCTTAACAAAAAAGAGGTCTAGCGCCGCCACTGCATCGTAAGGAAAAGAAATTTTCCTACGAGCGTGCGCAAAGTAGTACTTTGCGTACGCATTTCCGTGTGCAAAGTTACACTTTTCCGCACTAGTGCGGATAAGAATTTTATCCGGACCGGGTGCGGAAAAGTAGCACTATTCAAAAATCTCCTTGGTAGGGAATATTTATATTTATTTTAGTAGATGTAGACAATTTTATGCAATGTGCGAAGCCGTTGCAAGTGTATTCTCTTTTACCTTTTAATCGTAATTCACGATATTCGTATTTCAGCTTAAAACGAAAAAAAATTCTATTTTTTAAGTATATACCTCGTATAGTGATAAATGATTATAATATTGCCAAGCAACAATAAATGTACATGTTGATTTTGGCACATGATGTCAGATTTTTCCTCCGTTTCTATGTCAACAAGAATCTACAAACACCGACACTTTTCTTTCCATCAAATCCTCAAAAAGTATAAACGCTGTTAAATGAGCATCTCTGACGAGGAGCTACCAGATTCCATTCTAGAGGCCGCAACTCTACAAATTTAAATTTATTGCCCGCTAAATCCCAAGAAAAATACGAGAAGCAATATAAACAATTTGAATACTGGTGCCGCAACAAAAGGACAAATAGTTTTAAGGAGGAGGTCTTCTCATCGTATTTTGCAGATTTACGAAAATCAGTTCATCCAAATACTTTATGGAGTAAGTACTCTATGTTAAAAAGTGTCCTTTAAATCAAAATAAACTTGGATTTAAGTCAATATTTCAAGCTAACATTGTTTCTAAAAAAGCAAAATGTGGGATATTGTCCGAAAAAGGCCAAAATTTTTGACAAAATTGTTTCCAGATTTCTGGAAGAAGCACCTGATCAAATTTACCTTCTAATAAAAGTTGCCACCATTTTTGGGTTGGCCGGTGCTTGCAGGCGCGATGATCTTTGCAAGATAATGGTTGATCACATAGAGGATAAAGGAAATTTGATAGTCCTGAAAATTCCTGACAGTAAAAACAATACTTCAAGAATCTTTGTAGTATATAATAAAACAAATAAGGGATATTATTTACAACTCTACCATAAATATGCAAATTTGCGAAAACCATCCACTCCGCACAAGCGCTTTTTTGTGCAGTATCGACAAGGAACATGCGATACTCAATGTATTGGAATAAATTCATTCGGTAAGATGCCTTCGGAAATAGTTGCATATCTACAATTGAAAAATCCAAAGCATTATACAGGACATAGTTTCCGTCGTTCATCGGCTACCATGTTGGCCGATTCTGGAGCAGGAATCACTAATGTCAAGCGACTCGAAGGCTGGAAATTGACGACTGTCGCCGAGAGCTACATTGAAGATTCGACAAATCAAAAAAAGGACATGTCGAATAAAATATTGGCCACGAACAACTGCCCTTCTTCATCAAGCTACATAAATCCTTCATCGACCTATTTGAACAACTGTCCTTCCACGCCAAGTCAGTGCTCATCAAGCCATACCATAAACCACCCTCTGAATCAAGGGCGGTTTTAGCTTTTCATCATGAGGGGGGTAATTTCAAATCCCAATTTTTTTTAAAAAATAGTATCAATTACCTATGCATTTAGATAGGTAGATTTTTTTTCAATAATGATGCTTAAAATTCTAAATTCATGGGGGGGGGTAATTACCCTATTACCCCCCCACCCGTAAAACCGCCCTCGCTCTGAATGAACTTACTGCATCGGCTATCAATTTGCATAATGTCAGCAATTGCTCTTTTGTTATAAATGTTATAAACAATTAATTTAGTTTCCTATTATTATTTTTTATTGTTATGTAATTTTTGAATTTTCTATTATTATTTTTTTTGTTATGTAATTTTTAGTTGTACTATACCTAGTTCTTTTTTAAAGTTAAATTAAAAATTATTGAATAAATTATCATATTTTTATTTTTGCTGTTATCTGATATGAAGCTCGTAGGAAAAATGTTGTTCCTAACACGTGCGCAAAGTGCTTTTCCGCACGCAAGAATTTATCCAAACTCCGCTACGCGTCGTTCGTCCAACTACACTCGCGTGCGGAAAAGTATTACTTTGCGCACTTGTTAGGAAAATAACTATTTTTGTGCTTGTGAATTTTTTGTTTTGTGCTTTGATAAGAGACCCAAAAGTATTTGTTATTTTTGAACATTTTCAGTCTTGACATAGTGTAAGTTGTGTTTGAGAGTGTGAGATACCGTGATTAAAAATGGTTTACTCTTTAGAAGAAAGAAAAGAACTGCTAAAACTGTATTATCGCTACAATGATTGCGCTAGAGCTGTTGCTAGAATTTTCAACG
This sequence comes from Polydrusus tereticollis, assembly GCA_963920685.1. NCBI lineage: Eukaryota > Metazoa > Arthropoda > Insecta > Coleoptera > Curculionidae > Polydrusus > Polydrusus tereticollis. The sequence continues at coordinate 111,115,637 of OY987328.1, read as the reverse complement.
CGCAGTTTCCTGACAAGAATGTTCAGGCCAAATACGTAACGAAAATTGTCAGAAAATTTGATAAAACTGGCTCGGTGCAGAATAAGAAACACAATCGTGTCCGGACGATAACCATGAAGGTATGCAAATAGGGGTTCTTGGACTTTTAGAAGCCGACCATACTCAATTTAATAGCAATACATCATTGTCAGAAGGAACTGGGGTGTCCGAAACTTCAGTTCATAGAATATTAAAACTTGCAAAGTATTATCCTTATAAAATCAGTCTTGTTCATGAGCTCAACGAAGATGACTATGATCGCCAGACAGAATTTTGCGAACTTATGTCAAATCTTATTATTGTCTACATTATCTGTTTCTTAGGTGAATCTACGTTTACTTTTGCCAGGGCAGTTAATAAACATAATTCCAGGTATTGGTCCGATGAAAACCATCATCTTTACGGGGAACATCATACTCAAAGACCTGAGACATTAAATATATGGGCGGATATTCTTGGCAACCATATTATTGGTCCCATTTTCATCAATGGAAACTTGACTGGAGAAGTTTAGCATGATTTATTACAAAATACAATAACTCCTATTAGTTGTAATAGACTTAAAAATTTTAGAGATAAACTATATAACAATTTGAAAGGATTGGTTCAAATGCCATTCAATTTAAACTATGTTATAGCACTTAGTAATATAAATGTATATAGAATTTTGTATCAATTCATACTGGAAGCTCAAATAAAACTATTAAAAAAAAAAAAAAAAAAACAGAAAGCAAACAAACAACAACATAGAGCATATTACTATACAGTGTGCCTACTTAAGTTGGCTACATATGGGAAATTTTTCCAAGTGTATACGAAAAAATATGAATTTTGCTCAAGAGTAAAGTACCTTTATTTTTGACGATATCAGAAACAGTAATTATGAAAAGTTGTTCGGAATGAAAAACAATATTTTAATATGAAATTACATCTTTCTACTTCAAATTTTTTTTTATTTTTACAAAATTTCTCAAATTACCGATACAGAACATTTTTCCTTTTTATTTATTAAAAACATGATAACCTGTCCGTGTCGTTCAGAAAATAATAAGTAAATTCTAACAAAACAAAATTTATTTCTAAAAATTTAATTAATACACCATTAAAATAAAAATTCGTTCAAGTACAATGTAATCAGATCCATCTACCTCAACTTATTTTTACGCTTTCCAAACTTATAATTAATTGATGACTAAGTTTACATACTACAAATTAAACATTTTTAAAAAATTTTCCGAAATTCTATCAATAATTAATAATAAACAGTAATCTCTTATTTTTTTTTTTTGAACACTTGATAACTTTTCAATTACTTAATGCCTGTCTTGTAAAATTTTAGCGATGCATTTAAATGAATAAATCAATAATAATTCATTTTGTTGTAATAATTTTAACGAACATTATTAACTTCCTCAATTCACATACAGGTAATTGTTCTGTCGCAAAATTTTTTCAATACTCTTCTAACCATAGCCGGAGTAATACTCTGAACCAATCCTGCAATGATTCTTTCCAAATTGGCAACATCTATAAATGGCCTTTGAAGATACACCTTTTGTTTTAGGTACACACACACACAAGAAAAAATCGAGTGGGGTCAAATCTGGAGACCGAGGTGGCCACAAAATTTCCGAAAACCGATGTATAACTCTTCCACTAAAACGATTTTCAAGGTATTGCCTTACATCTAACCTACTGTGGCAAGGGGCACCATCCTGTTGGAACCATATCTGTTGACGTTGAAGGAGGGGAACGTTGTCAAGAAAATTGTCTAATTCATTCTCTAAAAAAGGTAAATAACGATCTGCATTCAATAATTCATGAAAAAAAAAAGGTCCAATTATTTTATTTCCATAAATTCCACACCACACGTTTGTTTTGAATGCATACTGGTCCCGAGTTTTGATGGTAAAATTTGGATTAGTATCATTCCACCAACGGCAATTTTGGGTAGAGATTTTTCCATTTAATGTAAATGTTGCTTCATCCGAAAAATAATGTCTTCTCATAAATGGATTATCTTCTAACATTCCTTGGATATCACAACAGAATTCATAGCGTCTATCATGATCTCCTGGTTTTAACGTATGAATAAATTGGGGCTTGTATGGGTGCAACTTGTTCTTTTTTTTAATTTTTGAAACCGTATCTTTGCTTATAGAATTCGGTATCGAAGCTGCCCGTGTTCGCAAGGAATTTTTAGGATGTTCAATTGCTAAGAGCATTATATCAAATTCCATGTCATCACTGGCGACCCGTTTTTGGCGTTTGTTGCTAAACTTATTTCTTACATCTCCAAAAGTCTTAAATTTGTTTAATAATTTCCTTACTGTGGTATAGTGAAGATTTTTCTCTGGATGTCGGGTATTAAAAATGTCTGCAGCTTCTCGATTTGTTTTAGAATTGTCATCCACAATTAACACAATTTCAATTTTATCTTGAGTACTTAACCTTGCTGGCATTTCTACTAAATTTTATAAATACAACTGATTTTTTGAAGTTACTGTCAATCAATTCTTGTCAGTGCATACTAGATTAAATGTTTCATTTAATTTCGATGGTGTATTGATTAATTAATTAAATGTACTTATTAGTTTCTGAACGAAACGGAAACGTTATCATGTTGTTAATAAATAAAAAAGATAAATGTTCTGTATCGGTAATTTGAGAAATTTTGTAAAAATGTACATTATAACATACCTATTCTATAATACCGTTATATTTGTTTGAGATTTGCGATGTTGTATTTTTATTTTTACACTTCTTTCTCTTTCTTTTTTTTTATTTATTTTTTATTTATTTATTATACAGTGTGTCTACTTAAGTTGATTACATATGGAAAACTTTTTTTATTATTAATTTTACGAAAAAAAGTTATTCTTCATAAAAAGTTCTGCTTGGTCCAAAACCTAAAATGCAATCATCAGATATTAAATTTTTTTAAGTGTATACGAGGGGTGTAAAAGAATATGAATTTTGCTCAAGATTAAAGTACCTTTATTTTTGACAATATCGAAAACTGTAATTATGAAAAGTTGTTCGGAATGAAAAACTATATTTTTTTAATATGAATTTACATCTTTCTACTTAAGATTTTTTTTTATTTTTACAAAATTTCTCAAATTACCGATACAGAACATTTATCTTTTTTATTTATTTAGAACATGATAACGTTTCCGTTTCGTTCAGAAAGTAATAAGTACATTTAATTAATTAATCAATACACCATCGAAATTAAATGAAACATTTAATCTAGTATGCACTGACAAGAATTGATTGACAGTAACTTCAAAAAATCAGTTGTATTTATAAAATTTAGTAGAAATGCCAGCAACGTTAAGTACTCAAGATAAAATTGAAATTGTGTTAATTGTGGATGACAATTATAAAACAAAACGAGAAGCTGCAGACATTTTTAATACCCGACATCCAGAGAAAAATCTTCACTATACCACACTAAGGAAATTATTAAACAAATTTAAGACTTTTGGAGATGTAAGAAATAAGTTTAGCAACAAACGCCAAAAACGGGTCGCCAGTGATGACATGGAATTTGATATTATGCTCTTAGCAATTGAACATCCTAAAAATTCCTTGCGAACACGGGCAGCTTCGATACCGAATTCTATAAGCAAATATACGGTTTCAAAAATTTAAAAAAAGAACAAGTTGCACCCATACAAGCCCCAATTTATTCATACGTTAAGACCAGGAGATCATGATAGACGCTATGAATTCTGTTGTGATATCCAAGGAATGTTAGAAGATAATCCATTTATGAAAAGACATATTATTTTTCGGATGAAGCAACATTTACATCAAATGGAAAAATCTGTACCCAAAATTGCCGTTGGTGGAGTGATACTAATCCAAATTTTACCATCAAAACTCGGGACCAGTATGCATTCAAAACAAACGTGTGGTGTGGAATTTATGGAAATACAATAATTGGACCTTTTTTTTTTCATGAATCATTGAATGCAGACCGTTATTTACATTTTTTAGAGAATGAATTCGACATTTTTCTTGACAACGTTCCCCTCCTTCAACGTCAACAGATATGGTTCCAACAGGATGGTGCCCCTTGCCACAGTAGGTTAGATGTAAGGCAATACCTTGAAAATCGTTTTAGTGGAAGAGTTATACATCGGTTTTCGGAAATTTCTTGGCCACCTCGGTCTCCAGATTTGACCCCCACTCGATTTTTTCTTGTGTGTGTGTGTACCTAAAACAAAAGGTGTATCTTCAAAGGCCATTTATAGATGTTGCCAATTTGGAAAGAATCATTGCAGGATTGGTTCAGAGTATTACTCCGGCTATGGTTAGAAGAGTATTGAAAAAATTTTACGATAGAACAATTACCTGTATGTGAATTGAGGAAGTTAATAATGTTCGTTAAAATTATTACAACAAAATAAATTATTATTGTATTATTCATTTAAATGCATCGCTAGAATTTTACAAGACAGGCATTAAGTAATTGAAAAGTTATCAAGTGTTCAAAAAAAAATAAGAGATTACTGTTTATTATTAATTATTTATTGATAAAATTTCGGAAATTTTTTTTAAAATGTTTAATTTGTAGTATGTAAACTTAGTCATCAATTAATTATAAGTTTGGAAAGCGTAAAAATAAGTTGAGGTAGATGGATCTGATTACATTGTACTTGAACGAATTTTTATTTTTATGGTGTATTAATTAAATTTTTAGAAATAAATTTTGTTCTGTTAGAATTTACTTATTATTTTCTGAACGACACGGAAAGGTTATCATGTTTTTAATAAATAAAAAGGAAAAATTTGAGAAATTTTGTAAAAATAAAAAAAAATTTTAAGTAGAAAGATGTAATTTCATATTAAAATATAGTTTTTCATTCCGAACAACTTTTCATAATTACAGTTTTCGATATCGTCAAAAATAAAGGTACTTTACTCTTGAGCAAAATTCATATTTTTTTACACCCCTCGTATACACTTGGAAAAATTTAACTGATGACTGCATTTTAGGTTTTGGACCATGCAGAACTTTTTATGAAGAATAACTTTTTTTGAGGATGGAAATGAAATATATGATTTCCGAAAGCTTGGAATAACTTTAAAGAGTACTCTTTCATTTGCTGCACTCCCCAATATTCACTAGTTTATTTCATACATACATACATACATACATACATACAATAAATCCTATTATTATAAAAGAAGCGCCAAGAGATGAAAATATTTTAGGACAGGAAGTTATTTTCCAACAGGATGGGGCTCCTCCGCATTATTATGTACGGGTAAGAGAGTACTTGGATCAGACATTTCCAGGAAGATGGATCGGCCGGATAGGACCCATTGAGTGGCCAGCTAGGTCTCCAGATCTGACGCCACTCGACTTTTTCTTATGGGGACATCTTAAGACAAAAGTTTATGCAACAAAGCCCCACGATTTAGAAGATCTAAGGGAACGAATTGTACAAGAATGCCAACTGATAACACCAGAAATGTTACAGGCAGTTCGTGAAAAATTTGAATCACACCTTTATCTTTGCATGGAAGTCGGTGGTGGTCATTTTCAACATCTGTGTAAATAATTAAGTTAGTTTTGTATTACATTTAGTCAGTATTATTTTTATTCAAATAATAGATTAGAAAAAAACCATTACACAATTAGATAATTATCTCTGAAACTATCTGACCGAATTTCACGAATGAGATGTCATTTGAAAGAGAATTAAATGCCCTTTTAAAAGAGGTATCACTCGATCCCTTGTTCCATTTAAAATAGTAAGGGTTGGTCCCACCCTCCCTAGAGAGTTCAAGTTGCAGTGTTAAAAATGGTAACAAAAAAATTCTACCTTGACAAATCTAATTACCTGTACGAGCGATTTTTTTTTTAAATTAACGTGGAATCAGATATTTAGTCTGTTTCGTTTAAAACGGTGAACCCTGTATATTATGATAAAGCAGCTAAAATTAAATAATAACTAAGTAACCTGCAAGTCTTCGAGTACTCTGATTGGCGAAACACCAGTAGACTTAAGCCGTCTGCCCCTACTCTCAGATTTATGACCAGTCTTTACTTGGTCTCTACTATCACTAACAGCTGCTTCAAGAGTAGTCTTTCTTGGTTCCCTTTTGCTACTTCCTTTACTTTGTATCTTTACAACTGATCCAATTGCCACATCAACTTTTTTAACTAGCGAACTTTCAATGTGTATCATTTTATTCTCCAGGTTATTTATGGTCTTGTATATCTCCTTAAACTGGGGTTTCTTGTCACTTATTTTATCTAAACTCATAAACTTGGAGCTTATGGCGACATCTAAGGTCCTAGGAGGAGCCCTTCTTGAACTCTGGATATTCTCCTCCAGGTCATCAATAGTTTTATAGATGTCTTTGAATTGTCGCTGTTTGTCTTTAAACACAAACTTATTTTCTTCTTCATCTACACCGACCAATGCTACATTTACTTTCACCTCAGATGTTTGACTGTCTTTACAGGTAGATCTGTTTATATCCTTTCTATTAAAAACGTTTTGAACTCCAGGATTTGGATTGTAACTAACTTTAGGTCTTCTGGACTTTACATACGGATGAGAATCTTCCAAAAATATGGACCGTATGACCTTTCTTCCACTGGCTCCACCCAAGAAAACAGCGGACTTTGATTTAAATATTTGGAGTCCGTGACAATTGGAGCCAACATTGATGTCACTTTTTGATCGAATGTCATGTTTGCAGTATCTGTAAATAACGAAATATTTTGTCTTATGTTTAGTATAACAAATACAGTTAATTGTCATATAATGTCAAAAACAAAAACCTAAATTTACTAAAAAACTAACCTGCATCTACCGTTTTCGTAATATCGGTATCTACCATCGCAAGTATCTTTTGACAAAAGGCTTATATTGGAATTTGCAGGTTTCTTGTGTATTTTAAAGCAGTACTCTGAGTGGCTACTTGTAAGAGCTCTAAAATAGCATTCATCTGCACCTCTGATTGGTATAAAGTACTCATCATTTTTTATTGAATTTGACATGTTAGATGGTTCTTCGATAATGTTGTTTAAATGCGAATCTCTTGGTGTGGTTATCCGGTTCCATTTTTTCTGCGCTGTATTCAAGGCCTAGTAAAACAAACATATTAAGAGTGGAAACCATCACGAACACAAAAAAAAATCGCTTGATGCTATATACCATACCTGCGATAACTCCAGAGCTATATGTTTTTCCCTAGTTTCCTTAAACCCTCTAGAATAAACCATAGCGCTTTCTTCAGAGGGATCAGAAATTACTTTATAGCTGTCACTCACGATACTTCTTGCATCAGAGGAACCAGAGTCCTGATCTTCTTTACTATTATTAACTACAGAATACTTGTAATAGAGTCTAAAACGTTTTGAACGTTTTCTTTTTTCAACCAAGTCTCGATCTGGAGTGGTCAATTTCTGAGTTTGAGTATGGTTAGCTAGCGGCAAACCTTTAACCATAATCTGAGGAGGTATCCCAACTATGGAGACTGTCTTACATACCAAGTTTCTAGTTCGCCTTTGTCCTCTAGAGTTTTGCTTAGGACACTCCAAAATTGGGGGTTCAATTCCTTGAACAACAAACTCTTGTTTTGGATGCTGTCTCTCTGGACTTCTCAAACGTTCTTGATAATGTTTTTCCTCCCTAGGACTATCCAGTCTTCTTTCTGGCGTTCTAAACATATCAGGGGGCAAAATTAAATTTTCTAAACTTGGGGCTATATATTGAACTACGACACTATGCATTGACCGACGCCTCGACGATTCTTTATAACGATCAGAAGCTGCATATTCTCTTACTCTAAGTTTAGGTTTTCTAGGCTCTGGCGGCGCCATTATATAATCTTCTGGGTGTGAAATCACCGCTTGTACCCCAGAATTAATTCCGTTACGCATTTTCTCCGGCGGTGAGTTCCTTCTTTGGTCTAGAAGGTCTTGTTCCCTGTGCGTTTTATTGCCGTTATGATAAATTTCCGCCACTGTTGACTCGAGATGGTGCTCCGAACACGCAATACAGCTGGATGCAGATGTGTAATGTTTTTTTAGATTGTACGGTCCTTCTTCTGCTCTACTAAAAATGGCGTGCGAATAAGGATTTTTATATCGTCTTGTAGTTCTTGAATGTCTTTCCGATTCAAAACTACTTATATCAGCTGATGCGGCTGTAACTTGTTGTGGTGGTGGACTGCCACGGTTTTTCATATAAGTCAAAGAATCTCTCGGCAAATTTCTTCTTTCAGGCGATCCTTGTTTTCTAACTGGTTCGGTTTGTTGATAGTCACCCGCATCTGGCAATTTAGTTCGTTCTTCATGGTGATGTTTTCTAGAAGAGGATTTACGTGATGAGGATTGATTGTTTTGTTCCAAATTCTTTGAACATTCGTGATGTCTTTTACTAGAAGATTTTTTGGTAACAGCTACATCTTGATGATTTGCGGTGTTATGTTGTATTTTATCACATATTTCATTACTTTCTTGTTTCATAACGCCTGTTTTATCCGTTTTTGCTTTGGATCCCTTTTCCGCTACTAAAAGAGGATCTCTTCTTGCTTCATTTTTAATACGCTGCATTACTTCTTGAATAATTTCCTCTTTTATGAGATTTTCATCTTTGCTTGGCGTGCTATTATGCTTTTTTAAATCGACTTTTTTTCTTCTATCTGCTTTTTTACTACCAGATCGCTCTTCCTTCTCCAACTTATCCCTAGTTCCTGATTTGCTTCTACCAGATAGCTCTTTTTTTTCCAACTTATCCCTAGTTTTTGATTTGCTTCTACCAGATGGCTCTTCCTTTTTCAATTTATCCCTGGTTCTTGATTTGCTTCTTTTCTTTAATTTATTTTCTTCTTTTAACTTGGTATTACTGATACTTTCGTGTCTGCTTTTGCTAATATGCAAAATGGCATCAAGCTTTTGATCTATCATATTCTGAATTTTCGTAAAATAAGATTTCAAGTCTCCTTCCACGATCTTATGAATTTTATCTTCGTCCGTTTTGTGCTTATTTTCTTGTACTAGCTCTGTCTTATCTTCATGTCTTTCAAGATGTCTTTTCGAACGTGCATTGTCATAATCCAGATTGCATGTAATATGTTCTGAATGTTCTCTATGTTTCTTTTCCTTTGAACTTTCCTTGGCTTTCCCAAGTTCTTCATCTTTTTTATGCTCGACAGTATGCTTCTTTTCAAACGCAAAGTACTTATGAAACGGTCCCAAGTCGATATTGCTTAGGTTTACTTTATTGTTTTTTCTAGCATCACTTCTTTTTGAAGACTTCTCCGGGAAATCTTCTTGATCCTCTTGACAATGTCGTTTGTGATGTTTATCTTTACTGTCGTGGTCTCTAGAATGTGTTCTTCGTTTCTTTTCAACATTTAGAATATTTTCTTCATACAGTTGTTTGGAAACGCTTTTTGACCTACATTAAGTTCAAATAATAAATTATTACTAATAATAACAGATTGTTAAACATTTTATAATTATTATCCTAACCCCTTAATATGTTTATTAATGTGTGTTAGAAAAACATATTTTTAACTCAAGACATTTGCACTTATTTGTTGCCAGTTGTTCAGATTAGCTCAGGTCAGTCTGATTTTACATCTCTAAGGTTTGATCCTTTCATCTACGGATAGCGCTTTTTGTCGAATAATGTGTATGGAAACAATTTCCGACACAATTGAAATTATAGCAATTATCCTGAGAATAAAGATATTCGGACATGAAAGTACCCCTGAACCAACCTAAACAGAACACCGCGGTGGACAAGATATAGCTACACAATTCTGCAAGTAAACGAACGTGTATGTCACGTCGCGGTTAGTTATACCTCTCCTTTCTGTTCCCTTCTTTCATATGTTTTTCTGGAATACGCATTTTCTTACTATCTTGCTCTTGAGATTTAGTTCGATCTCCTCCCTTGTCGCGTCTTTTTTCTTTTTTTATCCTTTGATACAAATTTTTTATTTCGGCTCCACTCTTGTCATTTTTCAATTTGTATGGTACTTGATCTAACTGACAGTAAATTACTTCTTGGACTCTGTTGTACATTGTTTTACCATCGACAGGTGATTTTTCTTTGCTTTTAGGTCTTCTCTTTGTAGATGTTTTGGCTTTTTTTTCTTTATCTTTAACTTTATCCTCCTCACCTTCTTTATCACATTTTTTACATGACTTCTCATTTATTTTGTGTTTCTCTTTATTTTCTTTTACTTCTGCACTTTTTACGTTCTTGCCCTTATTATGGCGTCGTTTTATTTCTTTTTTATTTTCTTCATTGCTTTTGCTGACATTTTGAACCGCATCATTAAAAGACTTTTCTTTTCTAAATAAATGTTTCGTTTTATTTATTAAACTGTCTCCACTTTTTTCTAAAGAGTGGTGCCTTACTAATTTTTCGTTGGTAGACGCTTTTATTTTTTGTAAATAGTTTCTTGTAAAAATATTGACTTCTTCTTGACCTGATGAAGAAAAATAAAAAAAAAATAAAAACCAAAGTTGTATAAAATACCGGATTAAACTTAATTTCATATTGCATTTACCGGTACTTTGGGTAGTGATTAACTTATTTGTAGATAATTAAAATACTCATAGTTTCTGACATGCGAAAACCTGAAAATTTTTATTGACATTGTTGCATTCCTGGTCATTATAATCGGCTACCAAATCAGGTAATCAGAACCGAAAAAACCGGTCCTATACTCTGTTGCTTAATGTCAGAGAGTAATAAAATGTAAATTTGCAATGACAGGACCTATTAAGCAGGGTGGACAACTAAAAGGTTGCATTGTAAATTTCCAGTAAATTGCAATCATAGTTTTTAAAAGTTCCGTATTTCAGACCCACACACCCCGAATCGGTCTTAAATTAGTTCACCATAATTTGCATACAATAGGAAGACTAGTTTGGTGAATGAGAGTAATGTAAGCGCGGCGCTACTACAGGTAGTTTATTAGAATAAAAGTATAATAATAAGGTTAAGGAATAAACATTAATATTTATTAAAAAAATTTACTATGTACAATACAACAACTTAATTTTTAAATTTTAGTCATCATGTTCCGAGTAGTCCGATGAACTATCGTCGTTGGGTTCCAGAGAAATAATAAGGGGCTTTATAGTGTTTTCTAGCATGATATCAGCTTCCCACATTCTTTCTTCTATTTCAATCACATGTTCGACGCACTTACTCCATTTTTCACAATCCACTGTCTTCATTCCCAATCCAAACGGCCATAGACCTAACCGCAAGAAACTTCAATTTAGATCGCGAATGGTTGCTAACTTGGCAAAATGAAGCACCTCCAGATATCCATAACGTTCTTCACACAAATGAATCAGTCCCCGGATGTACTCTGCCGAGAAAAACATGGTGTTCGCTAAACCGTATACGCTCGGGTTGCGGCGTTTGTGCGGACTCCCTACATAAATGGGGTAAATCCGACAGCAACGCCTGCGACTGCGGTGAACGCCAAACCATCCACCACCTAGCCTTTGAGTGCGTTAATCGACAAAATCACTGCACAGCAACAGACTTCTTGAGGGCCACTCCATCGGCTGTTACTTGGATTGATAACCTAGATATTAAGATTTGATTATATTGCATTTAGAGAAGACATGTGTATTGCCATACGATAAATAAAAAATAAAAATTGCAAGAGGATTCCAATGCCCAGGGGCGGCTCGTCAATAAGTGCGCCCGTGCGCGCGCACTGCCTAAGAAAGCCAAGCACCAAGCAAAAATAAAATTTATATAAAAAAATATCAAGAAAACTTGTTTATAAGAATGGCGAATGCGAAAGACTTCAAGCGCGACCGCAACGTGCACTTAACTCTACTGATTGAAATGGTCTGCCGCAATGAAGACTAAGGTTAGTCTGCCGTGTGTATTCGTTCGGCGCTCTCGTTAAATGGATTTTCCCTGTGCGGATTGATCGGGAATATTCGGTTAATCGCCCGATGAGAGGACGTCGCCGTGCGCTATCTGAATACACACTTCAACAATTTAATATGATTGTTTTAGAGTTTTTTGACGCGATTAGAGAAGTTTGAAGTTTATTGACGGTGTTGTGGGTGTTTTTTGTTGTTGTAATTTAATAATGGCTAGTAGTTCGTATTGTGTAACACGAAGTGTTATAGTTATGGACCAAAATTCTGTTGAGAACATTCTAAATAACTTTTCGACAGTCAATTTTCAAAGGAAAATTGAAATAAAAATTCCATTTAAAAACCGCGTTTTTTTTTTAATATTCTTCTGGGATAAAAAGCACAAAGAAAATCGATACAAAGGTAAAAAGGGGCGTGGCACCTCGAAAATTTTTCGTCTGCGGCGCACACCCTAACATAAATGTCACGAGCCGCCACTGCCAATGCCTCTCATTTTAAAAGTGGTGTTATACCTTGCTACAAACCCTTTTACTTGCGCTCACACCAATTCTATGGGGTTTAATTCACATTGATGTGGCGGAAGGCGAAGTACCGTTATATTTCGTTTTGAAGCGATTTCGTCGACAACAAATTTCGTACAAGTAGGTTTATTAAACTTTACAATCTCCAGTAGCTCCTTTTTCGGCATGTCTTTATGAAATGGCTTCTTATTTACAGTAAGCCAATGAATGATGTCATTCTTTTTTTCAAGAAGACGTTGGCACTTTTTCGGATTTTCTTGAGTGGTAGCTGGCATTATCCATGACTATAACAGATCCAGGAAGAATAAGATTTAGCATTTGCTGGAAGTATTCTTCAAAGACATCGGCAACTCCAGTCATATTCGAACACATTTCTACTATTTTTGCAACTCCGAATGTTATATGAAATAATAATTGGACTACACCTATGGAATGCGACGAAGACCACTAGGTTTTATAGTTCAATAATGATGTATTACTCTCTCGCATTAAGCAGCAGACTATAAGTCTGACAAATACGCTTTGTAAAAAGTCCCAGTGTCGACTTTTTGGGTTGAGTGGCAGAATTTAAATACCTAAACTCAGTACTATCAGAAGATGAGAGGTTGGAGGGCGAAATAAAAGCAAGAGAAAAGCTAGTTAATAGTAATAAAAACACATTCATGGGAAAAAGAAAGGTAGCTGAAGAAACTACGGCGCAGAAACATGGACAATAACGGATAAGCAGAGACAAAAGCTACTAGCAAAACAGAAACAAAAACGAGGTTTATAAGAAGAATCGAAAATAAAACAAATATTGATAAAACTAGAACAGTAAAAGAACAAATATAAGAAGGTTAATTAAGATGATTTGGCCACGTAAAAAAAAACGACAGGCAAGAAAATAGTAGGACAGGTTCTTGAAGCCAGAGCCAGCAAAAAAAAATTAAAGGTAGACCCAGAAGAGTAAGGCTGGAGAAAAATATTAAATGAGATGAAGCATAGCGGATGTAGGGAGTCCTGAACCTAACAACTCAACTGGGGAATAGGGATAATATAAGTGAGTAAGCTTACGCAATTTTTCAACTTTATCGGTTTTTTCACTCTTTTTTTCGTGTTTCGATTTCTTTTTTTGATCATCTTTAAACTTAGGTAAAGTTACATAATCCCCACAAGCATTTTTATCAACTTTCACTTTTTCTCTAGATGCTTCTGGTATCGGTTCCAAAACGCTTTCACTTACAGGATGTTCCTTCTTGTGTTTGTGATGTTTTTTCGTTTTGGGGCGTTTGTGATTTGAGTCTTTGTGACGTTGAAGTTTGTGATGTTTTTTCATTTCATTACTGTTTTGTAGTTGTTTTCCGTTCAACTGATTTATGTAGGTACAGTAAATTATTACCTACCAACTTCTTGATTTTACAAAAATTTGCTTGCTCTACATAAAATTAAGGAACATTTCAATGACACTGTCAAAGTAACATAAAAACTGTCATGGAGGGTTGAAAGAATTTAACAACAGGTAGGTACAGGGAGATCCAACGATATTTTAGAATTACAGGGCTCGCCACTTAAAACTCCCAGAGCGTATTATCTTTCATTTTTGACCAAGTTTGTGCGCATGCCAAATTGTAGAGATTACTAAGTTCTTTTTAAGCGCGTGCATGGTGTCCCAAAATTTGTCCTTTAATTTTTTCACAATTAAAGCTGGTAAAACGGAGATAAATTCTACCAAGTGCATACAGTGGCGCAACCAGGAAATAAGTTCGGGAGGGGCTGGAAATAAAATAACGCCGCAATCGAAAAATTTTTGGGTGCCGCGCCCTATTTTCAATGATGATGCTTGGTTTTGAGGTAAGAAAAATAAAAAACACAACAGAATATCACAAAAACAGCCAGACTCTTTTCAATTTTTGTGTAATTTTACTTATCTTAGGTAGTGATGAGTTATTTTTCTTGTAAACAGGTAGTTAGACGACCCGAGCTAAGCTCGCTCGGGGGGAGCTGCAGCCCGGTAGCCCCCCCCCCCTTGGTTGCGCCACTGGGTGCATATCAAATTAATGGAAATATTTTAAAACCGTTGGGTTAGGGTATAACGTATGATACATGAAATACGTTTAGTTTTATGTAGAATCCATAATAATAATTATAATTTTTCACAAATACTAATGAAAATTTGGCACGGGTTACCATAACTTAAATTAAAGCTAATTTAATATTGTAGTAAACCTTTATCACTGATTTAATATAGAGGGTCTCCAGTTTTCGATGGTTTTACGGGGTATCTCCGTTATAAGTAAAGATAGAAGGATACCCAGACGACACACAACATCCCTTACATATCTGTGTGATGAAATTTAAAACCTTAATGTCTAATGGATATCTCATAGATATGTATGGATATCCTATATAAACGGAATATCGATGACATAGGAGAACATCCACTAGAGATCCATAGTATATCTATGTGTTGAGGGGATGTTAAAAGTTTAAAAAGTCATTTAAAGAAAAGTATAGAAACCACTAAAATACGTATATCAAAATGTGTATGAATTTTATTACTACCTATTACTTTTTATAAATAGTTTGAAAATAAAAAAGTTATACATTTTCCCCAATTTTGTAAATTAAAATTTTTATTTGCATATTTTAAATAAAATAATAAATAATAATAATTATTATAATTAAAGTATTCCTGTAGGTTAAAGAGATTTTGAGAAATAGATAGTTGAGAATCGTATTTTACGATTATTTGATTTTCTGGCTTTTTCTGTTAATTTCGTAAAACCTATTCGACCCACAAAACAGTTCCTAAAGATGTTTTGCTTGTGTTTTGGTACTTACTCTTCAAATTGGCTGTCTCAGAAATTTAATATTCGTTTCTTTTATTTTGCGACATAATAACATTTTCCTAAATTCTAGACACCCTCTATAAGTACATATTTGAGCTCATGTTTATTAACTTTATACCTATTTTTTTAACAAGCAATAACTTTTATTAAGAATAAAATTTTCTGACAAATTAAAAAAAAAAGATCATATTATGTAGCGAACGTTATTATTTTAATGAATACCTATTAGATATCCTTTGGAAGATACATGATATATCTAATAGATCTAACGGATGTAGGCAAGACGTCCATTAGATTTTTTTAGGGCATCCTTAGATATCTGTATTATATATCCAATGGATATTCCCTATATCCTGGTTATAGGCGGACATTTGGATATCCACGAGTAGTTTATAAGACATCTACATATATCCAGTAGATATACTGGATATCCATGACAGATATCTTTTAGACATTTAATAGATATGTGTGTGTCGTCTGGGTACGGTTTTCGCAATACTGTGCCACTTTTTTGTGAAACAAAAGATGCCGCAATCAGAATTTTTCTAGTCCTCCTTGTTTTTGATATACGGGATGTTTTTGAAAATATTACATTTTGGGACATCCCCCATATATTTCGGTTACCCTGTAGCTTATCAAAGAAAAAACAAATGTTCTTTTTGTAGTTTTCTACGTAAAATCCAGTGACGTACTCAGATTTTTTCTACGTTCAATAGTTCCCGAGAAAGAAAACAAACTTGTATTTTTTTAAATGAGTCACCCTTTAAATTTTTTAATAATATAATTTAGTTTATAACAAGCTTTTCAGAAATATATAATACCTTATTTTTATTTTTAATATTAAGCATTAAATTTACATTTTTTGGTTGTAAACTATGACGTGTATTTAAAACAAAGAAAAGAACACAGTCATTTATGTCATATTAAAAACGTCTTTAGTTTCTGTCAGAGTATTCAGGTTCTTTAAGTTGTTTTAATAGTTATTTATGTATCTAGGGAATTGCCCGAGGTAATTGAGACCCTTATAATTCCAGTGATACATAGATAATTTTATTTCTGACCGATTTTAGTAACATTTTGTTCATTTTTAAAGTGGAATAAATGTTTCAATAGATGACAATCAAATTGACATTAGATGTCAATCGTTTGATTTTATGTCAAATTTTTCTTAATATCCCAAGGGAGTTATGACCCTTATAATTCCCGCGTAACTAAGACGTTATAAGCTAATAATATACCGGTCAGAAATAAAATATCTAATTAATAGTAAAAAATCAGTTTGTCCTAATTGTGACAGAAAATGTAAACTTTGAAAATAATGAAAAATACGACATGCTCGTTTGGTATGTCCATTGTAACGAAAATGCAGATAAAGCATTAGAAGTGTATTTCAATTTTCAATAGGTGAATATACGCCTTTTTGTAGTATCTCTATAAAGATTTATTAAATTTCTTACATTACTTGTAGATACCCCAAAAGACGACGGCCGGATAAATATTTTTTTCTAAGAATGAAATCAAATTTAATTGAACACGGTTCATTTTCTAAACCTCGGCCAAAAATCTACAACCAGGAAAACCGCGAGACTGGTAAAATAAATGTTTTAGCTTCAATTGAAACAATTGCAACAAGTTTTTGCAAAACGGTTGAAGGTTCGGTCGCAGTAGTTAGATCAAAAGTTTAAACAATCCTAAAAAAAACACAATTTTATGCCATATATAAATTCCACCTAGTACAAAACTTACATCCTGGTGATGCACAGCGCCATATAGAGGTCTGTAATTGGTATTTACAAAATATCAACAGGGAAAATAATTTTGAAAGAACCGTTATATGGTCCGATGAGGCTCTTTTTACCAGCACGTAATATTTCCACTCGAACGGCAAGGCAGGTTTGGCTTTAATGTTTCATATTTTATACTAGGAAGCAAAATAATTTATAATATATTTAAAGGCAGCCTTAATGGAAATAATTATTTGGAAATTCTGGAAAACGTTGTGCCAGAAATAATAGAAGACGTGCCCTTAGCGGGTCTCAATAACTTGCACCTGCAACAGGATGGAGCACCCGCTCACAATGCGCTAATTATCAGGGCCTACTTAAACAATAATTTCCCAGGTCACTGGATTGGAGCTAATGGACATGTAAGATGGCCACCAAGGTCACCGACTTGTCGGTTTTGGATTTCTTCTTGCAACAATAATAACGGAGATACCCCGTAAAATCATCGAAAACTGGCCACCCTATACAGGACAAGGTAAAAAATTGTTCAAAGAAATTAAGTTGTTTTCCAAAAAAAAGTTAAATTTTTTTTGTAACACCTTATCTTTTTAAAGAACTTACTAAACTCTAAAATTTGGCATGGACACAAATTTGTCGGTTAAATATTAAGGATAATTCCTGGGAAGTGGCAAATCGTAAGACGTCATCAATGTATCTCCAGCACAATATATCACACCGTTGTTATGAGTAAACTGATATTTTAATCAACATCAAGATGGTGTAATGAAACGCGTTAATAAATGGCGGGTGCTTCCGCTAACTACTGGCGTGAATTTTTAACTTACCCGCACTGCACTTATTTCAAACAGTTATAATATAATAAATATGTAATATGTTATTCTTCAATAAACTTATTCATAAATTAGCTTTATTGTCTGTAATTGACTCATTCTCAATTTTAATTTCGCTTATACTTTTATGTTTTTCATTTTTATTACATGCTTTTTTAACGGTTTCTACACATCTTGATTAGAATTTTGGCATTTATCAATTTCATGTTTATAAAAATTAGTTCTTGTCTCTTTAATTAGTTTAGTTAATTTGTTTTTATAAATTTTATATTTATATAATAAAAATCGATCGTTTTTATTTTTCTGTAATTTTTTATAGAGCTCGTTTTTTGTCTTAATAGAATTCAGTAAGCCACTAGTAATCCATTCTTTTTTTTATTTTTTATTTTAATTTGAGTTGTACATTTCTGTACATTATTTTGAATTTATTTTATTAAATTATTAGATATGTCTTTTATTTCAGAATAGAAATTTGAAATTTGCCCATTTTGCCATATTTTCCTTTAATTGATAGTAATTAACATAATTTTTATGAGTTAATAAAGGTTTCTGGTTACCATAACTGCCAATAAGTATTTTTTGTAAAATTATTGGGTAATGATCCGTTATTTCATATTTAAACATTATTGATTTAAAATTATTTGAATTTTAATTTGTTTTTACAAGGATATAATCATTACAAGAGGTATGTTCTTTTATTTCTCTCGTATTTTTTTATTTATAAATGATGTAAAATTATATAGACGCAACAAGTTTAAGTACTCATGGAAATAAATAAAACTAACAATTCTTCTTCGGTAAACAGTCAACCAGACACTAATTTTTTGAGGATGCAATGTGCACTCTACAAAAAATGGGGCTTTTCACTCCTCCATATGCGTGTATTCTGAGAATTCACATAACTGGTGAGGTGGAACCAGGGCTTCATCAGAAAAAAATGTCAGATCTAATAAATCATTTATCTCCAACAAATTTTGGGTAAACCACTGACAGTAATTTCTGCGTCTTTCAAAATCTGCAACTCGTATTTCTTGGAATACTTGCACTTTATAAGGAAACAAATTTAACTGTTTTTTAAGAATAGTCCTGCATGTTCCATAAGATCTTCCCACTTCTTGAGACAGGCATCTTACACATTTTGTTGGCGTATATATCTTGCATTATTTGACGAACCTTTGCAACAAGTTTGTTCGTGTGTTCTTACAGATGGGCTTCCAGCTCCTTTTTTTATTTTGTGTTAAAGGCAATGATAAAAATCCCCAGCAGTAAAAGCGACGTAAGGAAAATTATCGCGAAAGTCGCCCATGCACAAACGCAAATTGTATTGCCACTCACCATTTAGGTACTCTAATCCCGTTTCGAAAATGCGCTTCAACCATGAACTTTTTGTGCTGTTTCGTAAAACCCATTGCGTAAATTATTCAAGAAATTGGATAAATTAGCGATTAATCAATATTACTTGTAACGAATGTTAAAGATGACGGAATAACTGATTTATTGATAATGCTGGTATTTACTGACATCCAACAAGTAGTAAGCTCTACCGCCAAGTAGTACAGCCTTAAATGCAAAGCACACTTTGACGATAATAGTTTTTGCTCGCATGGTACAAATTCCATACAGAGGGGGCTCAATAAAACAGCAACTTTTTTAAATAAATGTATTACAACATGACTCTATACACTTTTTACAATACAATGATCAAGGTATTGTATCTGTTTTGTGTTTGACAAGTTGAACAAAGTACTTGTCAACTTGTTAAAGTTAAAACAGAGAAAGACTTGATAATAATTAAAGAATTGTATCTTATCTATAAAAAAATATATATAAAGTAATATGGGGCAACTGACATAGTGTATTTAGACCATTTCCAATAATTAAAATTTGAGACCATTATATTTATTTATAGGCAAGTCCTTGGAAAATATTATTTTTTAAACATGGAATTTACAAGAAAACAAATATGGAATAAGCAGACAATGAATACTTTGGCTTGCAAGAAAACAGTTTATTTTAATTGTACAGGGTCTTCCAACGAGGACTGAACAGGGGCTCATTTTTGAGCTTCCTTGTATTTAAAGAAAAATCCAAATAAGCCAATCGATGTACTTTTTCCTGCAGAATTCAAAAATGAAACCAAAAATTTATTTGAACCAGAAACCAAAGAGTTACGCTATGGATAAGGTGTTTTTTAAATGGAACATAGCTTTTTTTATACGATTTTTGGAACGAGTGATTTTTTTTTGTCCGTTCTGATTAAAATATTTAATATTGTGACAGCTATTTTTTATTAAATTTTAATGTTTTATCCAGTATAATTTAACTTTAACCTGTTTGAAACATACACTAGGTAATAAAGGTATAATCACCTTTGAATCCTTCAAAGTCAAAAAATTTGACAAATTTACTATATTGCCGAAATGAAATATTCATTAGATGAGAGATTGCTTCTCTTGCATTTTCTTGGCATTTGTAGAACAAGATAACAATCTGCAATCTCTCATCTAATGAATATTTCATTTCGGCAATATTATAGTAAATTTGTCAAATTTTTTGACTTTGAAGGATTCAAAGGTGATTATACCTTTATTTAGTGTATGTTTCAAACAGGTTAAAGTTAAATTATACTGGATAAAACATTGAAATTTAATAAAAATAGCTGTCACAATATTAAATATTTTAATCAGAACGGACAAAAAAAAATCACTCGTTCCAAAAATCGTATAAAAAAAGCTATGTTCCATTTAAAAAACACCTTATCCATAGCGTAACTCTTTTGTTTCTGTTTCAAATAAATTTTTGGTTTCATTTTTGAATTCTGCAGGAAAAAGTACATCGATTGGCTATTTTGGATTTTTCTTTAAATACAAGGAAGCTCAAAAATGAGCCCCTGTTCAGTCCTCGTTGGAAGACCCTGTACATATTGCTCAGAACCTACGGCTCAAAAAATTCCAGCCAAACGAAAATGTTTTATTCTTATAAAACTAGAGGAACTTTTGATGGGTTTGTTTGGTTTAAATGGGTGAATTTTAAAATAATAAACCTCTCCTGTTCGGCTAGATTCTTTTGGTTCACTAGTAGTTTCTCAATAAACATCGATGTAGTTAGTTTGAAGAATTTCCGACTTTAATAAAGTTAATTAATAATAAAAACAGCAAGCTAAACGCTACACTTTCCTCGGAGGTTTTTTATTAATTTTTCCTAGAGAATCGTTTTCTGATCCAGAGCTGTGTAGCATACCTGAAAGAAAATGTATATTTTCATATTTTTTTATTTTTTTATTTTACAGTAAAACTTCTCATTTCGACCACCCCTTGAAATTTGCAAGGTTAGGAACAAAAACGTCCCAACATATTAAAGAAGACAAAAGCTCAAGAGGTGTCAGGTTTGTTTAGGTTAGCCTAAACGTAAACTAACCTAGAATTATGATGCCAAAGACAATTTGAATCCTGACGAGGCAGAACTTTATTATTTGGCAATGCCAAACAAGTCTGGGCACAGTCACATTGTGGCCATAGCGACACCCCAACATCTTTTGACACTCTATAAAGCCCGAATTTTCTACTTCTAAACATACCCTAAGACAGTCAAACGTTGTCTGTCTTTTTAGGCACTAACTACAGACAGTTCGGTCTGAGATAATGTCGCAAATTTCGAGCACCACAATTTTTGTGCTTACACTTTTTCCTCCGACCAATAAAAAACGAGAAAAATCGATTACAATTTTTTTTTAAGATGGGACTTTACCCTTCTGATCACCAGTGACAACATATCAAAAATTAAGCCCACCCGCATTTTTTTTACCTACCCCCCCCCCCCCCCATTCTCATAAATATGTTTGATAACTGTCGAGTACCGATAATCTATTCTGCAGTCTGATAGAGCCTTCAGCATTGTGTGTTGGTCTACTGAATCGAATGCTTTCTCATAATCTACAAAGATAAGTACTAGAGGTTTATTGTACTCCACACATTTCTCAATAGGGCTCTTCAAAACTTGGAGGTGATCATTTGTACCGTAGCCTGCTCGAAAACCAGCCTGTTCTCTTGTCTGATACGAATCTAGTTTATGACATAGTCTTTTCGTAATTATTTCAGTAAAGAGCTTATACACGTGTGACAAGAGACTTATGGGTCTATAGTTCCCGATATTCGTTATGTCGCCATTTGCTATGGAGATTAGGGCGATGTTTGGTCAAATCAAAAATAAATATGCTTTGGGTTCTGATGGGCTCTCTACAACAATAAATTTCTCCTTTCTCGCAGGCATTTTTGCGTCTCGTCTAAAGAAAGCTATTGTTACTTGTCCCACTTCACAAGGGGGTCACGATACTCCTTCAAATTTTCGACTATTTACGTTACTTCCCACCTTATCCAAAAACGTAGAAAAAATTGTAAAACTGCGCCTGATGTCATTTCTAAATTAACACAACCTTTTGTCCATCCAACAGTTTGGATTTCAAGCTTCGAAAGGTGCGAGAGATGCCATCTTCGGGTCCTTTGAGTATCTGTATGTGTCCTTAAATTCTGGTGAGGCTGCTGCGGCTGTCTTCAGTGATTTGAATACTGCTGTTGAAGTTGGAGGTGTATGGGAAGAGGAACTGTGCCTTGGAGTGGTTGCGCTCGTATCTACTTCAATGACGTGCCTCATTTGCCAATATCTAGGGAATTCATTGTTTTCGCTAATGATATCACCATCCTTTGGCACTGAACAGACCTTGGCAAGCTTGAAATTGATGAGTAATTATTTGGGCAGGATGAAAGGGTGGTGCGATGCTAATCTGTTATCTTTTAATATCTTAAAATTTCAACACTTATTTATGCAACAAAAATTCTTCTAACTGTTATGATATGAGGGTGATATCCAACAACTTAGATTTCACTGTAGCAAGGAGCTCTTACTATTCCCTAATAGAGTCCCATCTTCGCTATGGAATCTGTTTTTGGGGCTCATGCTCCCAATATTTGTTGTGCCAAAAAGAGCCATAAGATATATGTGTAGCATCAAAGTTAGGGATTCTTGTTGCCCACTATTTATAAAGCTTGCGACATTGACCCTTTGCTCTATCTTCATTTTGGAGACTGCATGTCTTGTTCATAAAAAATATAAATGTGAGCTGTTGTTGCCTACTCATTATAATGCCCGCACATCTTTTTTTTTAAGGTTACGGATTCCTCATTCTGAACAAATCAAGAAATCATAAATATATGGTAGTAAAAATGTTTTTAATCATCTACCGCTATCTATGAAAAAGCAACAATATTCATTGAAAACCTGACTAAACGTTTCTTTATTAAGGGAGCTTACTACAATCTGGAAGAATTGTTTCATGATCCCTCAGTTCAGTGATTATCTTAATGAATATGTCAATTTTGTTTTCAAAGTTTTTTTTTTTGTCTTTAAGCTGCTCCTTAGCCTCCATATTTCCATATGTACAGGGTGTCCGGTTTTCGTATGTTTTACGGGTTATCTGCGTTATTAGTAAAGATAGAAGGTTGCGGTTTTCGCGGCACTGTGTTACTTATTTGAGAAACAAACGATGCCATCAACAGAATTTTCATAGCCCCTTAGTTTTTTAGATACGGGGTGATTTTGAAAATTTTGCATTTTGGGACACCCCCCCGTATCTCGGTTACGCTGCAACTTATCAAAAAGGTAAAAAATGAACTTATTAGTTTTTTCCACGTAGAATCCAGTGGCTTAGTCAGATTATTTCTATGTTTAATTGTTTTCGAGAAAAAGAGCAAACTTGCATTTTTTTAAATGGGACACCCTATATATTTTTAGCTATTATGATTCAGTTTATCACAAGCTTTTTAAAAATATATAATACTTTTTAGCTGTTTTCAATGTGAAGCTCAAAATTTACATTTTTCAACAAATTTAAATTTTTTTTAGTAGGCCATGACGGGTATTTAGGAAAACAAAAGATGACAGGCTTGTTATCTGAAAAAATCTTTATTTACTGTCAAAATAGGTTATCCATTTTCTGTTCTTTATTTCTATTCAGTTTCGATAAATAGCAGTTTTTTCTTATTTATGGCTTAATTGAAGTTGGTTCATTTTCCAAACCCCGACCTAGTATTTACAATAAGGAAAACCAGGACATTGATGAAGTAAACGTTTTGGCTTCAATTGAAACAAATCAAAGTAGTTCTTGTAAAACAGTGGAAGGTTCTGTCGGTGTTACAAAATCAAGGGTTCAAACTATTCTAAAAAAACACAAGTTTAAGCCATACAAATTTCATGTCGTACGCAACTTACATCTCGGTGACGCAGAGCGCCGCGTAGAGTTTTGTAATTGGTATTTACAAAATGTAAATGGAGAAAATCATTCAACTCAAATCAACCCGTAACACATATGAAAACTGGACACCCTGTACATATGATTAACATCCTGGGTATACTGTGTCATATAGGTCTGCTATGATTGTATACATGTTTTGTTTTGTTTTAGTTTTATTTATTGGCATTTGTTTAGGACCTTTAGATTGTGTCTGTGTCTTTTGTATTAGCGAATAATGACTTTACTTTGTCAACAACTTGAGTTTGAGTTTGAAGTTTAAAAAAGCAGAAAAAAGCATCAATTTGTCAAGTGTTATGTGGTGTCGATAATTTCAGCATGGGCAAATTTCAACCACGACTTAAAAAAAATGTTTCAAAAAAGTCGAATTTAAGGTCACTACCCAAGAATACGAGACTGTTGAGGAAGAAGACGAAATTCATCTGAGCTAGTCGTTTCTCGTTTTAAACACATTCCAGGCAATCTAGATCTGGAAAGATATCTTCTAATCGACCTAGATGCCTTAACATAGAATCATAGTTTTGATATACAGAAAGCAATATTTAAGACTGACGAAGAAAGCAAAACTGACCATACTGAAGAACAAAACTGTAAAAGTGATAAAGGAGATAGATCTGTGAAATATGAGTGAAGTTTGTGAAAAATGAAGAAACATAATTATAAAATTTCCTATTGGATAGAATAGCGATTTGGCCGTTGATATTTTACACTGAGACTGACTTCAAATGACAACCCATGACAACCACCTGCAGTCGGATTTGGACAGGTTGGTTGTCTGGTGCAAATCCGACCTTCTACAGCTTAATGTCACCAAGTGTAAGGTCCCTCGATTTTACAAAGGCAATTCTCCGACAAATTATATCTACGAGGTGGAGAACACCAATCTGGATATTGTCTTACACTTCAATGATCTCGGCGTCATCTTCGACAAGGATCTCTTCTTCATCATGCATGTGGGCAACATCATTTTGAAAAGTTTTAGACTGCTTGGTTTCATAAAGCGGCACACCAAACAAATATACGACATAAAGGTACTTATGACCCTATATAATGGGCTAGTTCCATCGACACTTGAATATTGTTCCATTGTGTGAAGTCCCAATTATCAATGCCACATCAGTAGAATCGAACGTGTCCAAAATAAATTTGCTAAATATCTTCTATTTAAACTAAGGTTTCCCTATCAAAATCTCCCATATAAAACAAGACTTCTCCTTTGTGGCATGAAGAGCCTAGAACACCGTCGCAGAAAGACTTTGCTTGTCTTCCTGTACAATTTAATAAGTGGTGCCATTTGCTATAATGCCTTGCTAGAGTATTGTTTTTGGTTCCGATGAGGCCCACCAGGCAGGAGCAACTGTTTTTCGAGAGAACTCATCGGACTAACTATGGACAGAATGCTTTTATCTCTAGATTGTTACGGAATTATAATAGTTACTTCTCAGACTGTGATATATTTAGGCTAAGCATTTGTTCCATGAAAAATATATCCATTAAATTAAATTAAAAGTAAATAAAAAAAAAACAAAAATTTCAAAGTTAAAACAAGCTTCCATTGAACAATTCTGAACAAAATGGAATGTTTAATTTGTAAAAAAAAAGTACTGCATATTTTGATATTGCAATTATTATTAGCGAGTTAGTTTAGGTTTGTAATTAGTCCCACGAGTAATTATTTCCATTAAAAGCAGTTACCCCTCTAAACAGCAAAATGTATACTGGTCCCTAATGAGAAGTCTTACTGTATGTATGTCTATGAAATAAACTAAAAAAAAATATAGTAAAACATAAAATAATAAAAAAAATATAATTTTATAACATGAATTTCAATTACCTTTTGAACTCCTACCATTACTTCTAGCCTGTGGTCTTTTGTATTCCCTCCTGTCGTCCCGTAGCCTGTCTTGATAAGGACTATAGCCTCTAATTGGTGGGGGAGAAGCCCCGTATTCCGAGTCATATGGTGGAGATGGAGTTCTTCTACCATATCTTTATTTTTAAGAAATGAAATAAAATAAATATAAGTTTACGCTTTACAAATCTCTAAAAATATTTCTAGATTCAAGATGACATTGAGCTTGATTTTTATCAAAAAGGAAATTGAACTGGACGTGGAGAATATTATTTGTAACGTTCAAATAAAGAAACTATGTTGTTAAGATAGAGAAAGAATTGTATTTGATTAGGAACAAAACACATGTCCACAACTTTTTTGCTGTAATTAACACTTTAAAGCCGAACAAAACCCAGCGATTAAAAAGTAATGTGTAACAATGTGTATGATTTCTGGTTAATGTGTATGCCTTAGCTGAAGCTTGGCATGGCTATGGCATACCATTCAAGACGGTAATTGATGAACGGGATGTGTGGAACAAAAAGAACACCAGACTCTACTCTTGGGGCAATAATCTGGTAAAACTACATATACACCAACAGCAACGCAGCCCTTAGAGCTAAAACTAACCTAACATGCCACAAGGTGGGAATGCCAAGAGGAACTAGCGGCCCTGGTTAAAGCTAACAAAGTAGTACTACAATGAAGGTATTACCAGTAAGGCACTACTACAGGTCACTAAACGGGCATTTAAAAAAATCATTACATATATTGCACATACCTATCATAATCTGAATATACAGTTGACTCTGGGGTATATCTACCCCCGACTGGCGGCGGTGAACTCATCCTGCCCAATGGTGGTGGCCTATGGTCTCCTGAAATATCACAATTATATTACTTATTGCTTATTTTGGGCTTAAGCTTTTAGCTACACAAAGCCCGTTGTTACAAGAAAAGCAACTGTAGTAAACAAAGAATTTAAAATAGCAGTATAGTCCGCCTTACGGTTCTGTGGTTATAGGACTGTGAATAAAAAAAAGACTCATGTACCGGGTCTGCTAAGTGTACCAATAAATTTTAAACAAAAATAACCTTAATTTATGATGAGTAGACCGCGTATGAATTTATTCCCGCCCACGCATTTCCCGGCAGCCGCTTCTATTAGATGAAATAATTGTTGTGGACACATGAATAAAATAATGTATAGAAAATGTGTGTTCCACTGCGTTTTTTTTACCTATTACCACTGAGAGTGGACAGTGTGGTTTAATTATTAAAATAAAAGGAAGTAAATTTGTTTATTAACTTATAAAATATGTATATCAAACGAGACACCGCACGCTTATGCCGCTACAGTTAAACCTGACTTTTTTACCCTCCTGTCTTCTCAGCCATCGTAGCCACAGACTCGTAAGGCGAACCAGTCAAAAATCAAAAATTCAACCCTGCTAAAATATTTTATACAATGCCGTGTTGCCGCTTCTACTAGAAAGTACTAGCAACTTTGATAACAACTGTCATTATTTCCCTATACCTATCTGTTGACGTTTTCGAGATATTAATTATTTTCCATTTTTTTGACCTGCAATGAATGCTGACATTTTAAAACTCTGAGATACTAAAGCACTGAAATTTGGTTGAGGATAAGATAAGATAAGAAGGATAAGAAGAAACTTTGAATAATGTTGAAATTATATTAAAATACTCTTAGTTTCTTAAAAATATTATTATTTATTTTCAATAATTCCAGGCTTGGCGTGCTAATAAATATTAAATTATAATAAAGTAACAGTATGTGGCAACATCGTAAACCATTAAACGTTATTTATCCGCATTCCTTGGGCAGCTACAGATAAATGTGTCAAGCTTTACTTTTTAACAGTTATCTAGGCTTCGCGCACTATTACTCATCGGCAGTTCCTGAATGTTAGAATTTCTACGACGGTGCTTTTACTTTCGTGGATATTATTTGTGTGAAAATGAATAAACACAAAGTCACTTCCATAACAATCTCATTTCTTACCTGGGTACATCCCTGGAGGTAACGGAGGCATAAAATGAGGCGGCATTCCGCCAATGTCGCCCAACGACGGCATCATGCCATCCAAAGGCGGCGGAGGTATGAAGGGAGTCGCTCCCAAAGGCGGAGGTAAAAACGGAGGTGGCATTCCGGGGATAGGAGGGGATTTCGCTAAATGATCCCGAGGATTGAAGAGGGGTGGAGGGGACTGGGTGGGATCTAGGGGAATGGGAGAAAGGGGCATCTCCCCGTTTTGGTGTAAGGGAGACTGCATTCCTGGAAAAGAGTAAATTGATAATATTTTATAATATATTATTAGGATTGCTATGCTCTGTTAACTCAATTATATCCATTTAACAAAAAAAGTTTCTTACGCTTTAAAGAAAAATGATAAAAAATCTAAAAGCATTGGCACTGTAAAGTTTATTTTCTTATAACGTACATACCATGTACAGGGTTATCCAACCAAGACTAGACAAGGCGATTTTTTGACTTTTCCTGTACTTTTATAAAAAAACTGAAATAGCCATCTTAAGTCATTTTCTCCCGCGAATCGAATATCTTCAGCAAAAAACAATTGAACATCAAACAAAAGTACTAGGGGTCACTTTGATATTTTTTTAAATGGGATGCCGTATTTTTAATGAGCTTATCCGATTTCTCATATAAATTTTGATCTAAAATGTTGGATTTTTAATTCAAAAACGCCTTTTTTCTTCAGTTTTAAATTCGGAAAATGTTAAAAATAAAAAAAAAATAAATAAATAAATTAAAAATCCAACATTTTAGATAAAAATTTATATGAGAAATCGGATAAGCTCATTAAAAATACGGCATCCCATTTAAAAAAATATCAAAGTGACCCCTAGTACTTTTGTTTGATGTTCAATTGTTTTTTGCTGAAGATATTCGAATTCGCGGGAGAAAATGACTTAAGATGGCTATTTCAGTTTTTTTATAAAAGTACAGGAAAAGTCAAAAAATCGCCTTGTCTAGTCTTGGTTGGATAACCCCGTACACTATACTTCCGAAATTCGGTATTGGGGTGTTTTGGTAACGCTAAATAAGATTATGATATTATTTTAGGGGTAAAATTATGCCCAATATATTTTTTTCGAATATTAGGTCCCTTATTCTTAATAACCACGAACGCCAGTGATGGAATTTGAAATATTTTACCGTGCCACAACTTCTGATGGGTAAGCACCTTTCACGCAAATTATTTAAAAATCACATTGATAATAAATAGGAGTTATAAAAAGTGAGACACACTGTATACATGAAGAAAATAGCGTTAACTGCACACTTGCACCTTTTTATAAAAAAATGTTTTTAAATATTTATAATTTTAAATACTTTTAAATAGGATTTGCCCCTTACAAGTACGTCTCGGGGAAAAAATTGTCTGATCGTATCAACGGTCATGCAATGATTGATTTTTTACTTATTCCTCTATAATAATAGAAAATTTAAAAAAACCAATTAATAAACATAAACTCACTAGTTTGATGAGTTCCATCAGCTATCGCCCTCTCTCTTAAAGTCAATCTGTTTCTTAATTGTGCAGCTTCCTGTCTTGCTTCCTCTAATTTCCTTTCAGTTTGTCGGTTCGTCACCCAACTTTCGTGGGACTTCTTTTCGAGCATTGAGATCTGACTTTTTAGTTCTACTTCCTGGTTCACTATTTCTTGTTTCAGGCTTTCGTTGTGTGCCCTGAACAAACGGAAATATTAGTTACTAGTAAAATAAATGCTTAAACAAAAACTTTTAAAAAAATTGAAAATTTTTAAGTTATTTAAATTTAAGTAAATAAGGACTTTTACTTGTAATTTTGCAGTTCTTCTTGCATATATCGTATTCGTTCGGTAGTGGATGTGGCTTCTCCCTCTTTCACGGCCCATAACGACTCGTATTTACTTATTTCTCTAAAAAAAATCAATCAAACAATAAGTTTTCTGTATTTTATTCTTTTTAAATACAGGGCGTTTCGTAATTGAATGTCAATATTGAACGGGGTTAATCTGTGCATAATTTTAAGACAAAAAGTTTTATTTATTTATTTATTTATTTACAGCCAGTACACTACAGAAAGACCTTATTTCTAAATGGTACAAATGGTACAAAATTAACAAACTCTAGACTTACCCGACACTAAAATCATACAATACAAACAGTTCAAACCTTAAGCCTTAAGATAGCCTTTAATGCGGTTAAGCCAATGAGAAATACATCGCAGTCGGAGTAAAATTTATTGTATGTGTGCATTAACCGGTGAGCAAAGGTATTTGAGCCGTAGTTAGTCCTGTGAAACCTTTCATGAAATAATTGTATTTGTCTTGTGTTTCTACTAGAAATTGAAAATAATACTAAGCTCAACAAACCGCTACAGTCTACCAGTTTATACAAAAACAACATCTGTGCGTTCCTTCACCGGGTCAGCAAGCTCTGAAAGCCACAGAGCAAGAGTCTTGTCGCGTAGGGTACCTACATTCTGATAAGGAAAATTATGCTTGTACAAAAGGTATTTAACAAATTTGTTTTGAACTTTTTCCAGTCTATCTATGTGTTAAAACTTTTATTGTTATTTATAGTTTTATTTGATATTGTATATAAGAATGGATGTACCTGCCGAAGGCAGGTAAAAAAAGGGGAATAAAAAAAAAGTAAGTTGAATTGACAAAAATATGACAGAAGTTAGTTTTCATTAAAATTTAGATATAAACGATAATATCGGGCGCCGACTAGAAAAAAAGCCCGACATTTGGTCCCACGAGCCTCCTTGAACAGCAGTGGATAGAGAAATCAACATTAGAAGTTTTTTATCCCGAAAGAAAATCAAAGAAGAAAAATTAAAAAAAAAAAAATTTTAGACACATTTGGTACTAAAATGTCAAATTTAGACAGTTTAACCTCTGAGAAGTCTTTTCATGGTTTTGAGAGAGAACGATCGGTATCCGAAAGGCAGACAGCCGCGAAAGGATCGAAGAAAAGTTCGACGAAATCATTAAAATCAGTTAAAAAAAACGAAGTATTAATAAGAAGTGAAAAGGAAAGAGCAGAGTTGTTAAAGAAAAAATTAGAAATTGATTCAGAACTTAAAATTTTGGAATTAGAAACAGATGCAGCCATTGGGATGATCGATGAGCAAGAATCGAGCAATGGAAGCAACATCTGCGATGACGATGATAAAATTTCAGAGAATTCCAGAATGAGTAATGTTAAAAGATGGGTTAAATCTATAAGTGAGATGGGAATTCATAAAGAAAAAGATGATATCAAACCTGCAGATATGAATATTGTTAGGAATGTAGACAACAGTAGCATTAAAGTAATATGTGAAACCTTCCAGAACGTTATAGAACAAGTAATTCAAACACAAGTACCTAAAGAAGGTAGTAATAGACAACTTTTAGACAAAGATTTACCGTTTTTTGATGGACGACCTGAAAACTGGGCACTATTCATTACTCAATTGAATAGAAAAAGAGAGATTTTTAAATATTCCGATGATGAAATTCTTATGAAATTGCAGAAAAGTTTAAAAGGTGAGGCATTAGAAGCAGTGAGAAGCATGATGTTACATCCTAAAAACATAAATTTGATTTTGAAAACGTTAGAGTTGCGGTTTGGCAGGCCAGAATATGTAACTGAAGCATTAATTTCCAAAATTCAAGCAATTCCTACCATAAAAGAAGGTGATTTTGATAGTATTATTAAATTTTCATGTAGTGTCAGTAATTTAGTGGCGACAATAGAAGCAATAGACAAATGTATAAATATAGAAAACCCGATACTCCTAAGACAATTAATTGATAAAATTCCGAGTAGTTTGAAGTTGCGATGGGGTGAAAAAACATTTGAAAATCAAATTAATGGGTGTGAAATGAATCTGAAGATTTTTGATGAATGGCTTTCTTCATTGGCATCAGCACTTTCCTGTGTAAGCACACCAAAGTTTCAAAATTCGCATCCTGTTAGGGGAAATTATGGTCAGAGGAAGGAAAATGTTTGGGTTACTGATCAAGAAAAAGAAGAAAAAACACGTTGCTACTATTGTAACGAAGGTAACCATGAAATTATTAAATGTCCCATATTAAAAAGAGACTCTGTAGATGATAGATGGTCAAAAATTGTTTATGCCAAAGCATGTTTCACATGCCTGAAGAAAAATCATAGAAAATCAAACTGTAAATCAAAGAATAGATGTGAATTTGATGGGTGCACCAGAAAACATCATAGTTTATTGCATAAGAATCCGATGAAGATACTCACCGAAGAAAATAAACCATATTCTGCAGGAATTCCACCGGCGGAGAGTTGTAACGCGCATACAGAAAGGTCTGTTTGGAATATAAATAGGCAGTCAAAAGTTTTGTTAAAGATATTACCTGTAAAATTGTATGGTCCAAGCGGTGTTGTTGAAACGTATGCACTGTGTGACGAAGGATCAACAGTATCCTTGATAGAACAGGACATTGCACAAAAACTCGGCGTAAATGGAAAAATAGAACCATTTTGTATGAGATGGACAAATAATATGGTAAAGAGAAATGACGATTCCAGAACAGTATGCATAACCATATCAGGAACTGGTACAGATAAGAAAAAATATACCATGAATAATGTTAGAACCGTGGAAAATCTATCATTACCAAAACAAACAGTAAGAAAAGCTGATTTTAATGAAGACTATCTACTAGATCTTCCGATAGAAGATTTTACAGATGCTCAACCGACTATTTTGATTGGACAAGATAATATACACCTGACAATAGCAAGAAAAGTATATCAAAGTAATGAAAATAGTCCAGTAGTTACAAAACTGTTTTGGGATGGGCAATTCACGGTAATACAGATAAAGAAGCAGTAAATTTAATAAGTCTTCATATATGTAAATACGAAGAAGATGCGAACTATGCTGAATTGGACAAGATTATTAGAGAATCATTTAAGACAGAATCATTTGGAGTGTCAATAACAACGAAAGAAATAAATAGGGATGATGAAAGAGCATTGCAAATTCTAAAAGAGACGACAAAGAAAATTCATAATATTAATAGATATGAGACTGGACTTTTATGGAAGAAAGATAATCTAATTTTGCCAGAAAGCCGACAAAATGCTGTAAATCGTTTAATATGCGTGGAAAAGAAAATGAAAAAAGATGAGCTTTATTTTAAAAAATACGACAAAATTCAAGATTACTTGCAGAAGGGTTATTTACGTCAACTTAAATCAGATGAATTGGAAGAAAAACATCCAAGAATATGGTATTTACCTCACTTTGGTGTAATTAATCCGAATAAACCAGAAAAATTTAGGTTGGTCTTAGATGGTGCTGCAAAATCACATGGTACTAGTCTTAACGAAAATCTCCTTCAAGGCCCCGATTTTTTAACAAGCCTTTTTGGAGTTTTGCTAAGATTTCGTAGATTAAGATGGGCATTTTCTGGAGACATAGCAGAGATGTTTCATCAAGTAATGATACGAAAGGAAGATAGATACGCTCAAAGAATTCTTTGGAGAGATGGTGACGCTACTAAATCAATGAAAGAATATGAAATGCAAGTAATGATCTTTGGATCCACCTGTTCACCTTGTGCTGCCCAATACGTAAAGAATTTGAATGCACAGAAATCAAAAACATACAACCATCTAGCAAGAGATGTTAAGAAAAATTTTTATGTGGATGATTATTTGGATTCTTGCAGCAACGAAGAAGAAGCTGTTAAAAAGATAAATGAAATTATAAAATTACATGAAGAGGGGGGGTTTGAGGTAGTCAGTTGGGTTTCAAACTCACCAGAAGTCGTTAAAAAGTTTGCAGCAACGAAAAGCAGTCACAAAGATTTAAACAAATCCACTATAAATAGAATTCTTGGTTTACGGTGGAATACAGAGAACGATGAATTTGAATATAATCTGAACTTTCACAAGATACAGCCACAGATACTTCAAGCAATAGATGCACCTACCAAGCGACAAGTTTTAAGTTTTGTCATGTCTGTATTCGATCCTCTTGGTTTACTTACTAATTTAACCATTCGAGGGCGAATTATTTTGCAGCAGATCTGTCGATCTGGTATAAATTGGGATGATACAATTTCCCATTGCATTTATGAAAACTGGCTGGTTTGGTTAGGAGATATGAAGAAAATAGAAGAAGTGAAGATACCGAGATGTTATTCGGAGAGCCTTCCATTCGCAAAATCTTTAGAAATTCATGTTTTCGGCGATGCCAGTGAAGAAGCTTTTTCCTCCGTTGCTTACCTAAGAATGGTATATGAAGATAAAATTAAAGTAACACTGCTATCGTCAAAAGCGAGAGTATGTCCGTTAAAGCCCATTAGCATACCGCGTGCAGAACTACAAGCAGCGGTAATGAGTAGCAGATTATTGAAGTCACTTAAGGAACATTTAGAGCTCAAGATCAACAAAACCTTTTTGTGGTCGGATTCAAAAACAGTTTTATGTTGAATTAAAGGCGATGGTCGAAATTATAAACAGTTTGTTTCGCACAGAATTGGGGAAATTCAAGAAGTGACAGATATTTCGGACTGGAATTATGTACCATCAAATTTAAACATCGCTGACAGTATCACTCGGTTCAAATCTGCACCTGACTTTGATAAAAACTCCACTTGGTTCAGTGGACCTGAATTTTTAAAACTGGAAGAATGCAATTGGCCAGGACAGTCTGATTTTATTGCACAAAAAAAATGACAGCGAAAAGAAGATAAATCCTATGTTTTTGGGCCTTGTGTTTAAAACAACAGATATACAGCCGGATGTTAACAGGTTTTCAAAATGGAAAAGGTTTATCAGAACAACCGCTTGGATATACCGATATTTTTATCAGTTACTCAAGAAAGTTCGACAAGAAACACATATTTTCCCTAAGGAGCTTAATTGTCAAGAAATAGATGAAGCCGAAAAGAGATGCATATTAGCAGCTCAGATGCACAGTTTTTCAGAAGAAATATATTGTTTAAAAGAGAAAAACAAAACACTTCAAAAATCTTCAAAATTATCAGAACTTTGTCCTTTTTTAGACTCTGATGACATTCTTAGAATCAGTGGAAGATTAAATTTTGCAAATTATTTAGATGAATCAACAAGAAACCCTATTATTCTAGATCCCAAAAGTCAATATACCAAATTGATAATGAAAGAGTATCATGAAAAGAATGGGCACCAAGGGGTAGAAACCGTTCTAAACGACATTAGAAAAAGGTTTTGGATTTTAAAAGGACGATCTGCTGTCAAAAATACTTTTAAAATGTGCCAGTTTTGTAAAATCAAGAAGTCAAAGCCAGAGATTCCAAAAATGGGTCAACTTCCACCATGCAGGCTTACTCCAAACGTAAAACCGTTTACTCATACTGGCTTAGATTTATTTGGCCCTCTTTATGTAACAGTCGGACGTCGCCGCGAAAAGAGATGGGGAGCAATATTTACATGTATGACTGTAAGAGCAATACATTTGGAAATTGTTCACAGTTTGACTTCAGATTCTGCAATTATGGCGATCCGACGAATAGTGGCGAGACGAGGTACTATTCGCCACTTATATTCTGATAACGGAACCAACTTTAGAGGCGCTGATGAAGAGTTGAAGAATTTTTGGAAGACAATTGACAACGATATCATATCTCGAGGGCTGACAGAAAAAGAAATTCAGTGGCATTTTAATCCTCCCAGTGCACCACATATGGGAGGTTGCTGGGAGAGGTTAATAGGAAGTGTGAAGAAAGTACTTTCAAATATGGTAAAGGAAGAAGCTCCTAGAGAAGAGGTTCTTTTAACACTGTTTACTGAAGTGGAAAATATTATAAATAGTAGACCATTAACTAGGGTATCAACAGATGCGAATGATCCTGATTGTTTAACACCCAATCATTTACTTATTGGTGCAAGTCAGCCTACTTTTCCAAGCTGTTTTGAAGATGTTAATCCACAAAAGCTTTGGAAGCGATCCCAGAGATTAACAAATATTTTTTGGATGAGATGGGTTAAGGAATTCCTACCAACTCTTACCAAACGAGGAAGATGGACCGATGATTCGAAGCCTATAAACATAGGAGATGTAGTGGTTGTGGTGGAACCAAACCTTCCCCGCAATGCTTGGCGACTTGGTCAAATTGAAAAGCTGTTTCCAGGCAAAGATAATGTGGTCAGAGTGGTCGAAGTAAGAACTGTCAATGGAACATTTCGAAGACCAGTTACAAGATTATGCCGGTTAGACGTAGAAGGTGTAAATTGAACATTACACGAGGGGGAGAATGTTAAAACTTTTATTGTTATTTATAGTTTTATTTGATATTGTATATAAGAATGGATGTACCTGCCGAAGGCAGGTAAAAAAAGGGGAATAAAAAAAAAGTAAGTTGAATTGACAAAAATATGACAGAAGTTAGTTTTCATTAAAATTTAGATATAAACGATAATATCGGGCGCCGACTAGAAAAAAAGCCCGACACTATGTGACACGCGTAACCTGGAGACCATACGACTGAACAATACTCCAAAACACTGCGTAATAAACAATTATAAACGCTAGTAAGCGCCTTAGTATCGCCAATGTGTTTTGTGTTCCTCAATAAACCCAAGCAGCCTAAACCCCCTCAGAACGATACTATCTATATGCTGGTTGAAAGTCAAATCACTGTCGAATATTACACCGAGGTCATTTAACGATGACACACTCTCGATGATCGAGTCTTTAATCTTATACACTGTTCTGCGAGGGTTGCGACGCTTGCAGAAACTAATAGCCCGACACTTAGAAACATTAATACTTAAATAATTCGCCTCGCACCACGCAACGAAGTTGTCAAGGTCAGACTGCAGACAATTAGAATTCGCAGAGACAGTATTATAAAACTTCAAATCGTCCGCATACAGAAGGCAGCGTGACGACCTGAAACAAGAAATGACATCGTTTACAAACAACAGAAACAGTATGGGTCCAAGATGAGACCCCTGGGGGACGCCTGAGGTGACGAAAATTTCGCGCGAAACAGAACCACAAGCAACAACGCGTTGATGACGTAGAGACAGATACGATTCAATCCACCCAAGGTAATGACCCGAGATGCCGATATCACCAAGCTTTTTCAGCAACAAGGCATGGCAGACACTGTCGAATGCCTTAGAAAGATCGGTATTAATGCAGTCAACTTGATTCCCAGACTCAACCGATGTTAACAGAAAGTCCTGATATAATGCTAGATTAGTTGCAGTAGATCGGCCTGAAAAAAAACCGTGTTGCTCTGGTATAATATAATTCTTGAAGGTGTTGAAGATCTCAACGGCAATCATGGACTCGAGAAGCTTAGGGATAGCAGAGAGCAGAGAGATTCCACGATAGTTAACTATCTTCGTCCTGTCACCCGATTTGAAAACGGGAATCAATTAGAATGTTTCCATGAAGCATCCGGTGTTGATAGATCTCTGAAAGAGAGTTCTTAAAGGGTCCAGGAGTGAGCTGCAGCAATTTAACAGGAGTAAAGAGGGTATACCGTCCGGACCAGCCCCCTTAGAAACGTCAAGAGACATTATCTTATCCCTAATTTCTTCGATAGTAAAAATGTGAGAAGATAAAATAGATGAGAATTCAATAGGCAAAGCACCAGAACTGATCGAGTTGGAGTGATCCGAGTAGCAAGACTGAAAATGAGTAGTAGTACATGGTGTTAAAGGGTTTTTCTTAATTGTTTTTTTTTATTGACTCCGAAACCACATTAGATATTTTTATAAAACTTGTTGGGTTTAAACAAGGTGTAGAGACACATCTTTTGCGTAAAAAATTATTTTATTAATAGTGCTTTATTTTGTAATAAAATAGAGCTCTTGAATTTTTTACGTATCTTGAACTGTTTTGCAGTAAAAAAATAAAGAACAACAATTGTCTGTAGGTAAAAATAAAATATTTGTATACCTTTTTACACTTAATTATCTAAATACATATTTTCTTGCTTCTAGTACAGGTATGGGTGCACCAGTACTAGAACATGTATGAACCACATTCTATTTCTAATTAAAATTGGCTCTTTTTCGAGCAATACCGGCAAATCCTCCTCTAGAAACCGGCATTTATAGCCATTTAGCCTTTCTGGCAGAAGAAAAAGGTCCAATTAAGTGATTTTCAACAATTTCTACCCAGAGATTTACCGAAAATTGCTCTTAACGGTTAGATTCCACAATTACATGCGGGTTTCCTTTTGTCCAAACTTCATTATTGTGGAAATTTCTGATAGCGTTTCTTTAGAAGTGAGCCTTATTTCAGTCAAGAAAGGGATTTTGCGCAATATTCTCCAAAAGCCATTGGCAACAGTTCATTCACAAAGGAAAATCTCGGGTAAGTACGGCTTGGCCCGTTGAATGTGGTACTAGATTTTCATTGTTCAAGTTCTTGTGGTAGTCCTATTTTAATTTTAATTCATTGTTTGGCTTTAAAGTACTTAGGGAAAAGGGGAAAGAAAGTCAAAAAGTCTTTCTCCACTAATTTAATAGTGAGCTATCAAAGGCTTAATTTTAAAATTAAAACGTCTCTACATGTTTCGAAGGTAGTAACCTTCATCTTCAGGAGACAAAAGTAGTGCTGCAGTTATTATTAGCAGTAGAGAGAAAACTGTTAGTGGAAAGTGACGTTGATGGAGCTTTTTTTAAAAAATATTTTGAAAAGATATTAAAAAATTGAATGCAATCAACATACTGAAATTGTAAATGAAAAATGAAATGTTATAATATTTAATTCAAAATTGCTGTGAAGACTCTGTCAATTTGTGGTCGAATTTAAAAAGGGAAGATATTCGTCATTTGAAAGTCATAAGTTAAGATATATAAAAAGAATCTTTTGGACATTCTAGGTCATGTTATAAAAGTTTTTTTTATTTTATTTTGTAGAAGAAAAGAGAAAGATTTTTTGTAGCGTTTTATGAGAAATTATAATGTTGAAATTTCATTTGTAAAATTAATTATTGGTGACCTAAGGTCCCGTCAACTTGTGTTATGTTCGTCCCATTATGTAGGGAAAATAATAGAATTAGATTTAAAATAAAATTAGTAAAAACACAGATCTTATATTTTATATACCCTCAAAGACTAAATTTTAACTGTGTGCGTCTCCCTATTTTAAATATTAAATTAAATAGATCCAAGTAGAGTTTAAAGAACTAAACTGTCAAAATTAATAAAACAAAAGGGTATAATTCAACAAAAATAGCCTACTAAATAATTTAGAGGAAAGCGAAAACGGACCTATACTCCAAGTCCAAAATTTCTATCAGTGGCTCATCACTAGCATATAAAGAGCTCCGGGTTGTGCGACACCAGGGGAATGAATTGTAGTGTTGTGTGCATTTCAAAAATAATAAATGATGAAATTTCGTCGGAACGTCATATAACTTTTTATATATTAATTATTTCATTAACCCTTTATTTTTCTTACATTTTTTTTATCCTATAAGACAACGACCTTTTCCACTACGATTTCTTAGTCCTTGCGAAAATCCATCCTTAAATGCCTGCTATGAACTTTTAATATTTAGATCTTGCCCTACCTTCTCAACTGTATACCCTTCATTGAGCCATGGTTTGTCGGCGTAATACATTTTTTTCTCTTTTTTCCGAAACTCCCGAATATTTGCCAAATATTTTCGACACCATACAATAATTTCATTTTTTCAATTAGGCTTTTTTGATTTCGTTTAACATACCCGAATTTCATTTCTTTAAAATTCGTTTGAAAACTCTTAATGATATGTTAGGTAAAGATGTGTTCTTCTTTATTTCAGAATTTTTTTTATTGTTGATATGTC
Source organism: Polydrusus tereticollis (assembly GCA_963920685.1). Classification (NCBI taxonomy): domain Eukaryota; kingdom Metazoa; phylum Arthropoda; class Insecta; order Coleoptera; family Curculionidae; genus Polydrusus; species Polydrusus tereticollis. The sequence goes on along the minus strand of OY987328.1, from coordinate 111,075,789 downwards.
ATTTAGGAAAAAAAAACCCTTGATTTTGCGACGAATGGCGTACATAATCCTGGCATCATCCAGGATTATTTTTTCCGTCACCTTGTCCGAGATCCTAGACTATTTTCCTTTTCGTCATTTTCTCGATGAAGGCCTTTTAAAACCCTGAACACGGTGCGCGAAGAAAGTTTCGTTAAAGTGACACATATTTCTGCAGCATCTAATGTGGCTAGTTCAGGTTAGTTGTAGTTGTTTGTAGGCGAACAACTAGTTGAAGGCTCGTTACTGTCCACAGTTTACTCAATTAAAAGCAGTTAAAAACACTAAGTATAGTTTAATAACTATATAATTACATAAAACAATATCTATGTGAACGACCCATATACTACGAAAGCTGAAAAAAAACTCACAATATTTATCGATAAAGTAATAATAAAAACACAAATTAACCAAGCAGTGCGAAAACTCTACCAGCACGCTTATTTTCAAATCTTTGAGGTTGTGAATTCGGTCTGTGTGTGTGTGAAGAAGCCCAGTATCGGAATCGCCGGGCTATTTTAAATTCAACTAGTTGATTGCCGCTTGTATGACAACGTCGCCTCGTTAAGTTCAGGGTAATTGTAGCGGCAAAGGTTATTATATGCATAAAAAATGTACCGTAACTTGTACAATATTTTTATTCTGCCGCTTCCTAGATTTGGTGATTGATATTAAATGAGTAACTGGCAGAATTTGTGGACTTCGGATATACATTTATATTAAATCATGTACAGATTAGCGCCCTTCAATATTGGCATTTAATTATGAAATACCCAGTACATACTCACTTTTGCATTTGATCTTCCTTCTCCTTAAAGTAATTATTTAAAACTTGCAACTTTGTGTTTATTTCTACTTTTTCTCTGTCCGCTTGCTCGTATTTTTCTCTTAACTCGCTAACCTCTTGCGTTAAAAATTCTATTTTGGTTCCATAGGCCGACTTGGCTTTCCTTTCTAAAGTTAAATAGTCAAAGTCAAAATATGCCTTACTTTATTGTCTGATATACATTATTATACAGCCACAGAAATGTTTTTCAAAAAATACGCAAACTAAAAATGCATTCATTCTTCTCCCTTACCTTGTGATAACTGTTCGGAATACTTCATATTTTCTAATTTAAGCTGCTCTAAGTGCGCCTTAATCTCACTAACTTCCAACAATGATTTAAAAACATCTTTGTTGTTTTTTACAGCCTTAATTTCATTTAAACTTTCTTTAAGAATATTGTACTCCTTAACTTTAACGTCAGATAAACGTTGTGATTTTGTAAGTTGTTGCTTAAGCACCTGGTAATAAAAAAACCGAATGTAATAGATATTTACGTTTAAGTCCGGTAAATCAACTTTTACAGTATGAGTGAAATGTTTCGAGACGAGGCGACGAAGGAGCCGAGTCTGGAATTTTGAAACGAATACTGTAAAGGATTTGCCGGACGAATGACGTACAATATTTTATTTCATACTGTTCTGTTGAAAATTATAATTATGTTTTGAAATTATAATGAAGTTTTATTCTGCGTCGTATATTTGAAAAGTGCTTATATTTACTGGTGGAAACATTGTGTGTTTGACATTGATTAAACTAAAACTTACAAATTTCAGTCCGGTAAAGAAATTTTACAGGACTAGTCCGGTAAAGAAATTTTACAGGACTAGTCCGGTAAAAAAATTTTACCGGACTTATTGCTGTAAAACCTTATTTTCTGGACTAAATTCAATTATGTAAAGGTGTGTTTTACAATACAGTATGAAATAAATAAATATTAAGGGAACATATAAAATAAGAAACATATCCGTGAAATTGCTTATTCTTACCTGAATTTCACTATTTAATGTGTGCTCCTTGCTAAGAGTCTCCTTACACTTAATTTGATATCCTATAATTTCACTCTCTAATGCACTATGTTGCTGGTCCCTTTCCTCCTCAATTTTTAGTAGTTTATCTACCAACTAAAAAATAATTTTAAAAACATGTCTCATAAAGACTACCACTGTCAAAACACTAACTTTGAAAGACATTCACCTAGATCTCAAAACTGACACCCTTAATTTGATTGATTTAAAAATAAACTAATACACCTTCTGCAGGAAATGCTTCTTAAATAAAGCATTGAAATGATTATGAAACTCTCTGTTTTTTTTGCAAGATTTGCTATATTATGGAGATAAGAAATGGTCAATTTTAAAATAGATATCTGACCTTACAGAATTTACTTTTCAAATAACACCAAAAATATCAAAATTTAGAAATAAATTTAGACAGAAGGGTTCTAGAAGGATCAACAATCTTCCAGAACGTATTATGTCCTTCAACGTTACCATTAGAAACGGCTGTAAAGTAATATCTCCATTAGTTTGTCCACAACGATGATAATAGCTTACCCTATCTAGCTCACTTTGCAAATCCGTCACCTTCCTATTACTTATTTCCATTTCTAATGTCAATTCGTGATTTTCAGTTTCTTTAAGGCTTAATGTCGCATTTATTGTATTTATTGTGTCTTGTTGTTCGAGCAGTTTTTTCTGCATCTGTTCGATGTTTTCCTTTATAATTTCACTACCGTCACTAGAATTCAGCATTTCGGATAAGATTTTGTTCAGTTCGATGCCAACTTCAGTCGATGTGTCTAGTTCTTTTTCCAGAGCTTGAATCTGTTCTTCTAGTGCTAGTTTTACTAGGTGCATTTCTGCGAGCTTTTGGTTTAATTCTTCTACCACCTAAAAAAAATTCGTTTTCTATTTTTTAGCATTCCCTAGGTGCACCCTAATTAGAATTGAAATGAAAAAATAAATTGAAATATTTAATAAAATGAAATATTTATTGGTATTAATACACAAAGTGTTTATACAGGTCACAAATAGGTAAAAAGAATTGCAATAGCTACAAAGAGTCACCATAGCATTCGTTTATAATCGTTAATAATTTAAAATCCTATACGACTCATACTTATCTAGAGGCTCAGAGAAACAAAAGAAAGTAGAGATCTGGGCAAGAAAACCTCAGTTGTTAGTGGTGGGTGATAACCTAACCAGAAAATGTGCTGGCATTTTCAAAGAATTTATTGGCGCCTCCTTTGATATCAATAGTCAGTACAGGAGAAACATGCATATCAAAGATATGTAACGACTTATGTAAGAACTTTACCAAGGCAGACTATGTAGTCATCTTTACTGGGATGAGGGAGGCTATTCAGCACAGAGAGGTCAATGTGGATTTCCTAAAATTATTTCTTTTGCAAAATCAGCATACCAATATAATAATTGTTGGGTCACCTACTTGCAAAAACACCGCAGTAAACCAGAAAATTGTCAAGCAAAACAAACAAATTAAATTATGCACGGAGTTACCAGCTAATATAAATGCTGCCTATGTGGACGCAGTACATTTTTCACCGACAGCTTGTAACCATTTTATTCAATGGACGCGGAATAGCAGGGTTGGATTGATCCGATATCTCTGCCAGAAATACCTTTTAATTATAGAGAACAATTCAGATTGCTCCGATTGCATGGAGGATCGATTTGGAGCACTATTGGGTGTTGAGATTGATCAGACAGGCTCTGCGTTGGCTTGTAATAACCCCAAACCACAGATTTCAATAACAATATCAGAAAATCAAAATCTAGTTCAAGGGGAGAACAATGAGATCACTCCGAATCAACTATCGCAGACTGAAAACCAAGGACACTTGTTTTTTCGTACAAGATGCTACTCAGCAAGAACGTAACTATAATAAAGATGTACAAACATTCGCCCGAAAAATGAAAGTAGCTGACATGGTTATATACTATCAAAACGCACGTGGTCTGCGCACAAAAACAATACAAATTTATAATGAAATCATAAACGCTAATTATGACGTTGTAATAATCACTGAGACTTGGTTAAATGACGGTATTGGTAATGAGGAGGTGTTTCCGAGCAACTAGTTGTCTACAGACGAGACAGAGATTACTGTGCAACTGGTAAAAAACGAGGTGGAGGAGTCCTAATAGCTGTTAAAAGCAGTTTTGCGTCGTCTAAATATACCTTGCCCGACTCCAGTGTGGAGGAAATCTGGATTGGTGTTTGCATGGATGGTTGTCATCAAGTGTTTTGTGCGGTGTACATTCCCCCCACATCAGCGCACTCCGTCTACGAGAATCATCTCAGTTCCCTGGACTACATTATGGATTCCTTCCCACATTCTGGAGTGATTATTGCCGGAGACTATAACCTTCCTAACTATGTCAATTCCGTTGTGTCTTGTGAACCTAAGGAAAACTGCTTAAGTGACCAAAAGGAATGTTTTTATAATTTGCTAAATAACGATAAAACAAAAGTGTTGATCTCTAATAATGATTGTGAAAGGGCTTTATTTGATAGTATCTGTTTCCATGATTTTATGCAGTTGAACCATGTAAGAAATACTAATAATGTAATTTTGGATTTGGTCTTTTCTAATAGTACTAATATATCTGTAAATCAGTGTGATATGCCGCTGTCGTGTGTGGACAGCCATCATCCTCCCCTTATTATTAATCTATCGGTGGGTACTCCCCAGTTAATGTCACCGGAAGCTGAGTTGTTTGCATTAAAATTTGGTAAGGCAGATTATGATCGTATAAATGACTTTTTTGAAAATGTTGACTGGAATATTGTGTTGCAGAGTAAATTTGATATCGATGGAATTGTTGAGACCTTTTACTCCATTGTTTATACTGCTATAGATTTATTTGTCCCAAAACGATTATGTGACGACATAAAGTTTCCTAGATACTTTTCTTGTGATACAATAAAACTCATAAAAGCGAAAAATAAAATTTACAGGAAGTTTAGGCTAACTAAACTGCCGAAGTTTCATGTAGAGTATAAGAAATTAAGAGTGGAATCGAAAACAGCAATCGAAAATGATCACAGAATTTTTCTTAAAACAACTCAGAAAAACATTTTAAACAATGTAAAAACTTTTTGGTCTTTTTTAAAAACAAAAAGATCTATTGTTGGTTATCCAAAGAATATGATATATAACGGCGTATCATCTGCCAATCCAAAGGAAATTGCCGACTTACTTGCTGATTACTTCCAGTCGGTATATGTCAGGGAGGGTGGTCCGCCATGCTATGACAGCGAGCAGTTACCTCAGACAAACATATGCTTGAGTAGTGTAAGGTTGGACAGTGATGTGGTCTTTCATAAATTAATTAATCTTGATATCAATAAAGGCCCAGGGCCTGATAAAATACCTCCTCTCTTTTTAAAAAACTGTAGTACAACACTCTCACTTCCTTTGAGCTACATATATAATTTTTCCGTTATGTCTGGTGGGGTTCCTCAGTTGTGGAAGTCGGCTTTTGTTACTGCTCTATTTAAGGGAGGAAATAGGACTGATATAAATAACTATCGCCCAATATCGGGCCTAAACTGTTTAGCCAAAGTTTTGGAATCAATAATAAGTGATGAAATTTTTTTGAATTTTAACAATGTCATTTCAAGTCACCAACATGGATTTTTTCCTGGGAGATCATGTCAGACCAACTTGATACTGTACTCTAATTTTTTGAGTGGATCACTTGACGAGGGCACACAGGTCGATGCTATTTATTTCGATTTTAAAAAAGCTTTTGATAGCGTAGATCATTCGATATTGCTGAAAAAGTTACATTTTTATGGAATATGCAATCCCTTGTTATCTTGGATTGAGAACTACCTCTGTGGCCGCGTCCAGTTTGTGAAATTTAATAACTTTCTGTCTAAAAATATAAATGTATGTTCTGGAGTTCCCCAGGGATCTCATCTAGGACCCATATTGTTCTTGATTTTTATCAATGATTTGTCCCTAATATTTAAAGATTGTAATTATCTATTTTTTGCAGATGACCTGAAGATTTATCGCCAAATACGTGATACTAACGATTTTGTTTCTTTACAAAATGAGGTTTCCAAGTTGTCTGTGTGGTGTAAGGAAAACAAAATGATTTTGAATATTTCCAAATGTAAGGTAATATCATTCACAAGGAAAAGAGTACCTATGTTAAAAGCCTATCACATGGAGAATTTGGAATTACCTAGAACTAATTTGGTAAATGACCTTGGGGTGCTGTTTGACGCCGAGTTGCGTTTCACTCAGCATATTGATAGTGTTGTTGCTAAGGCATATAGAATGACTGGGTTCATTATGAGGCAGTGTTGGGAATTCAAGGACATCGAAGTACTAAAAACGGTGTATTGCGCTTTGGTTAGAAGTGGCTTGGAATATTGCTCTATAGTGTGGTCACCTTATTATCAGGTTCATGTTGAGCGAATCGAGCGTGTCCAATCAAAATTTGCAAATTTCCTGCTCTTTAAGTTAAACATGGATAGGGACCGACTGACATATGCTGAGCGTAATGCACTGCTAGGCCTGGATAGTTTGGAAGTCAGAAGGACCAAGCTTTCAATGTCACTGGGGCACAAAATTCTTAACAATATAATAAATTGTCCTGATATTCTGGCCCTGATTAATTTCAGAGTGCCTTCTCGCCCAACAAGGCAATGTACACAATTCTCGCCAAACTATGGGCGAACCGATGTTGGAAAGAATTGTAGTATTAATTGTATTGTCAATAATCTAAATAATTTTTTACCAAATGATTTCAATATGCAATGTGGTATCGACACATTTAAAAGGAAAGTGAACTATTACGTACTTCGGAAGACATAGTGTTGCGTGCATGACTTTCCTGTTATTTTATTTTATTTTATTGCCTATATCTGACTACCTCTATCTTTGATTGATTGTAATTGTAGTGTATTGTAGTGATTGTATATGTATTTCTTTTTTTATACACCTGTACCATTTGGAGTCTGTGACTCTGTTGTGTATTTGTAAACAGATAAATAAATAAATAAATAAATAATCATTACATAGCTAGTAAAAAAACATGTACACATTATATAAAAATAAAATATTGGGCATACATTAAATCAAGTTTAAAACCAATTAAAATATACATTACAAAAGGTACAGAGTACATTAAAAAAAAGTATAATTCATAAAATGTTAATCTATCTCATGCTATAAAATCATTATCAAGATAGTCCTTTAGGGAATAGAAGGCATTATCAACCAAATACTTCTCGACAGTTTTAAGGAACAAATTGTCATTCATCATCCTTACATGAACCGGCAGAACATTATAAAACTTAACACAGTGGTAATCGGTGCCCCTTCTAGTTCTTGCCAGTCTATGGATATTGGGTCTTATGTTTCCACACTGTCTAGTATGGTGGTCATGGAGGTCAGCATGATATGGAAATCTCGATAAGTTAGATCTCAGGTAGGATAGGCATTGCAGTATGTAGGCACTTGGAAATGTTAGTACCCTCAAATTCCTGAAGCTCTGGCGACAGCAGTCGCGATACCCCTGGCCCGCTATAACTCGAATACATCTCCTTTGCAGCTTGAAGATTCTGCCAGCATGGGAAGAGTGACCCCAGTTGAGAATAGCATAAGTCATGTTTGATGAGAAATAGCCATGATAAGCTGTCATAAGTGTGGGCAGGGACACAAACTTGGTGAGGTTTCTCATGAGGTAGATAATTCTGGATAGTTTACCCAAGAGTTGCTCAACATGAGATTCCCATGTAAGACCGGGGTCCATGTAGACACCAAGGAAATTCACCCGTGGGACGCACTGGAGTGGTGGATTTTCAGTTCTGAGACTGAAGTTCATATTTTGGGTTTTAGAGATGTTGAGGCTCAGCATGTTAGCCAAAAACCAATCGCTTATGTCATTTTGCATGTCCTCAAACCAAACAGCCAGAGGGTCAGTGGGATGATAAGTTGCAAAGGTCATTAATATACTGGGTTGGGCAAATGTTCCGGAACGGCTTAATTACAAGCGAACGAAAAGTGATATCGAATCGGGGTTTTGGGCAATCTATAGGACAAAAATTTTACTATTTGACTGGTATACTATATGTCAGTAATGTCACCAACTGTCAAGTGTCGACGATATTTTTTTATTTTTTTAAATGGAACACCCTGTATATTATCAGATATTCTAGATCTTCAATAAATTACAAATATTTTTCATATAGCATACCATATGATTAAATTCAACTGTTTCGGAAATACGGGCAAATGAATGTAGTACATTTTATTTAAACAAAACCAAGGTAATAACTTTAAAACACAATAATATAAAATAATGGTTATTTAATTAAATGTTCAAAATGTCGTCCTTCAGCCACCTGACAGTGTCCAATCCTGTCGGAAAATTCAGAACGCACGTTTTGCAAATGTTCACGAGAAATAACATGCACAGCATCTAAAATTCTGTTTTGAAGATCCTCCAAAGTCTTAGGTTGTGTACGATATACGACAGTCTTTAAATGACCCCAGAGGTAGAAATCTAGAGGTGTTAAATCTGGAGATCTAGGAGGCCATTCAATGGACCCTCTCCTACCTATCCACCTTCCAGGAAAAGTTTGATCTAAATAATTTCTGACATGTATACCAAAATGAGCTGGCGCCCCATCTTGCTGAAACCAAATGTCATTCGCTAGTATTTGATCGTTAACCTGATCATGATATAAATTAATCAAATTTGGTATAATTCTATTTCGAAGCAGATCTAAGTAGTAAATAGATGTCAAGTTTCCATCAAGGAAGAAAGGCCCAATAATATGGTTTCCAATTATACCTGCCCACACATTTAATTTTTGGGGGTGTTGCGTACGGTGCTCAATCATCCAATGGGGATTATGGTCTGACCAGTATCGACAGTTGTGCCTATTGACGAAACCATTAAGACAGAATGTAGCCTCGTCAGAAAATAAAATACGACTTACAAAGTTAGGTTGTAGGTCTATGTAGTCCATTATTTCTTGACAAAATTGCATACGCCTATCAGGATCGTCCTCTGATAGTTCTTGAAGCAAGCTGACTTTATAAGGAAACATTTTATTTTTTTTTGAGGATTCTTCTAATTGATTTTTCGCTGTTTTCATGTGCAAGAGCAAGCTTTGGAACTGACGTCTGTGGTTCTTCTTGCAGGGCAAGCAAAACATCCAGGGATTTCTCGTCATTTGTAGCAGTTTTCCGACGACCTGTTTTTGGCAAGTTTTTTACCGTCCCCGTATGCTCAAAGTTATGGAATATTCTATTAGCAGTTGATTTAGAAATGGGATCTCGAACAGGAAAACTTTGATTGAAAAGGTCGGTTGCTTCTTGAAAAGATCTCCGTCTATCCCCATATCCTATCATCATAAGCAGAGTAATCCGTTCTTGTTCAGTTAGCTGAACCATAGTTTTATCAGTTATATCAGAGGTTTAGTCGATAAATAAAAAACTCGCACAACTCACTTAATACAAATAAATAAAAATTAAATAGGAAATGTGTCAGAGTGACACTTGGGAGTCATGGAAACTAAGACTTTTATTTGGAATGTCATAATAAAAGAAATATGTTGCTTGATTTTTAAACAAAATGTAATATGGGCTTTCTAGATTCATTTGCCCGTATTTCCGAAACAGTTGAATTTAATCATATGGTATGCTATATGAAAAATATTTGTAATTTATTGAAGATCTAGAATATCTGATAATATACAGGGTGTTCCATTTAAAAAAATAAAAAAATATCGTCGACACTTGACAGTTGGTGACATTACTGACATATGGTATACCAGTCAAATAGTAAAATTTTTGTCCTATAGATTGCCCAAAACCCCGATTCGATATCACTTTTCCTTCGCTTGTAATTAAGCCGTTCCGGAACATTTGCCCAACCCTGTATATTAAGAAGAGCAGGGGCCCCAAGACCGATCCCTGTGGAACACCATGCTTCACAAGTTCAGCATTAGATCTTTCACCATTGAAGGAGACAAACTGAGTCCGGCCAGAGAGGTAGGACTCTATAAGAGCAACACTGCGATGCTGAAAATTGTAGCAGGTTAGTTTTTTAATTAGGATGTCGTGCGAGACACAATCAAAGGCCTCTGTGAGATCATAAAAGGATGCATATGAGTCAAGACTGGCCTCCAGACCCTCAGCCACAATCTCAACAAGGTTATTTATTGCAAGAGAAGTCGATTTTTTATTTAAAAAACCATATTGACTTTGTAAAAAAAGATTGTTTTCCTCAAAGAAATGGTTTATTTGATCTTTTAAAATTGATTCATATATTTTGGAGAGAATGGGCAGTAGAGATATAGGGCGGTAGTTAGAGTGATCAGTCGCTGATCCCTTACCCTTGAAGATGGGCACCACCCTGGCCTTCTTAAGTGCAGTGGGGAAAGTGCCATGAGCAATACACAGATTAATAAGCTTGGTGAGCGGAATAGTTATGACATGCTTTAAGGTTTTGATGATCTTAGTTGTTATATCATAACAGTCTCTACTGGTGCTATTTTTAAGGTTGGAGATTTTTAGACGAACCTCATTGAAAGTCGTTTCATGAAATAGGAACAGGTCAGTGTTAATGTTTTTGGGTAGAAACTGTTCAAACGACTTATTTGTCTTGGGCAGACTGGAAATCACATTGTCAGCGATAATTGCAAAAAAGTTATTGAAGTGCTGAGCATTTAGGGCAGAATCTCCAGGAGATCCCGACTGTCTCGTATTTTGTTTTATAATTTTCCACATGGCTATTTGTTGATTGATCATTCAATGTTAATTAATCAATCAATCATTACTTTATAAATTCATGTTAAGTCACAAATATAAATGTGTTACGTCAACATGTGATATACAATGAAAATTTCAACATAACTAAAATTCATTCAGTATCAATGGCCATTGCAATCCTTTGTACTGTTTAGATACTTTCTTCACATATTGTGAGTTTAAAGCATCGTCAGGTAGAGACTACTGATCCATTGATTTAAGCCGAAATTTATATCAAGTGTAGAAAGGGTTTGCGTCTGTAAATTGTTTTTAAAATAAGGGGTTTGCGGTATGTCAGACAAAGGGAAAATATTTAAAAAAAAAGTCAATCTCCAAGCAGCACTTAAACTTGCAACCTCTGGTTATCCAGACCAGTGCGCTGCCAATTGCGCTATCGAGGCTATCAGGTACGACACTTTTGTCGGAGTTGCCTTTCGTCTGATTTTAAAAACCATTTACAGACGTATACCCTTTCTACATAATTAAAATTGCTTAAATTAGCTAAGAATAATAAGCGCCAGAATTCCGATACCAAGTTTCCCCTATAACGAGTGTTGTAATGATGAACGTTTAGGTGAGTTCTGAGTCCTTTAACATACCTCCTGATACATACAAGGCATTCCAGAATATACAATAGCGGTACAGTTACCACACACACACCGGCAGGTCTTTCTGTAATCTAAACCACTCATAACTCTTACAACTCTTCTCTGTAGTCCGAGAATCCTGTGCGAATCCGACGAATGTCCCCAAGCCAAAATTGCATTTTACGCAATATGCGAATGGAATATAGCAGAATATGCTGTTCTTACTACACTAGCGGAAATACACTAGAGTAGAGAAATATTTCCTAATACATATATGAACTTATTATAATTCATATTGGGTCATAACTTATTCCCAGACAAATTTTACAAGTAAATTGAAAAATTACCTTTACTCTAGCGCTAAATGTATATCTCCCTCCTATATCCTATTTTTTATTTAAGTATTGGTGGAAGGTATTTAGTTTCAGGACATGTAGAAACTTTTACCAAGAATAAGATTGTATGAGAAATTATCAGTAAAAAAGTTTACCATATATATGTAGCATGAATTCTGCCAGTCATCTCACTGCCAACATACCCAAGCATAGGCAAACAAAATCATATCTTTGCTGACGATACGGCGATAACCACCACTTCCAGATCACAATGGTTAGTGATTCAGATTTGTTTAGATAAATGAAAGACTCGTTTGAATAATGCAAAAACCCAAGCCATCTTCTTCTTGAAGTCAAGAGTTAAAGTTCCTAACTAACCTTTAGGCTGCTTGTAAGCAATATCAAAGTAAACGGGGTAAATGAAGTAAAATACCTGGGTGTCTCCTTCGACAAGAGGATGACTTGGAATATCAATGCAGAGAAACGTTTGAAAAGGGTAAATCAACAACTGATTGCAATCTCACCGCAATAAACTAAATGTATGGACAAAGACAAACCTGTATAAGATTATTGTTAGACCTGCACTTACTTACGGTATACAGACGTGGTGTACTATTAACAAACCCTAGTATAAGAAACTGCAAGTGTTTCAAATGATGCGCTCAGAATGATCGCAAAAGCGCCCAGATTTATTCCGTTGAGAGTACTCCACAAAAACCTACACATATCTAATAACAGACTTCTACAGAAGAATAGACGTATCACAAAGCGAACTGATTACTACTACACACATACACGCACCACACAACAGCCGATACATGTTCCCAAAAGACTGGCGGCCTCTATAAACTCCAAACAAAAATCAAGAAATAAAATATGAAAAAGTTCAAGAAAACCAAACAAATAAGAAAAATCGAAGCAAGCCAGAAAATCATTGAAGCGCTCAAAATCCAACCAAACATATCAAGACAGCCCAACAGCGCTATAGTTATTAACAGGAGTCAAGGACGCAGTGTCCAGCTCAAAGCTCATATTTGATCTTAAGTATATTGGGCACACTGAATTTTTCACTTACCTTATTTGGCACTGTCTCAACCACAAACTGAGTCTGTTCTTCCATATATGATGTACACTTCTCTTGCAACATCTCATTCTCCTTCATAGTGGTCATCAACTGCTGTTCCAATTTATTTATGCGCGCGATTAGTGGTCCTTCTCGACGACACTTATCCAGAATTACCATTCCAAAAACCAGAAATATCACTGACAAAGCTGTGGTAGTTAGATACAGGAATAGGTCGGAACTGAAGGCTTCAATGAACATAATCTGGAAAAAATTAACAGCAATAAATACTATTAAATCTTATTTCTAATTTTTCCTACCTGTAGATCCTCAGTACTTAAACTTCTGCTGCTTGCCACTGTTTCCTGACCAACTTTAATGGTCTCTTCCTGATATTTGGGACAATTTTCTGTGTCGCAAAATTCCTTATCAGCTTCTTTTTCTTTAGAATGATCACTTGAAGACCACGGACTATGACTGTCAATATCAGGATCGTTGCTTTCATTTAAGTCTGGTGTCTAAAAAAAAAATTGTGATTTCCAAACAACATTAAAATTTTGTTTAACATTGTGCTGTTACTATTGTTCAATACCTTTGGTGTTAAAATATTACTAGAAGCAGGCCCTTGTTTAAATTGGTCTTGATCCCCATCACTTTTAACACCATCCTCAGTTTTTTCCCATACGAAAAATGACGAAATTTTTGATAAAAGTCCCTCTGAAGTTTCTACTTCCTGATTTTCTAGTGAGTTTTTAATACTTGAACTGTCAGTTTGTTCAATATCGGTTCCCACAGCCTCAATATTTAAATTTTGAGGTAATTCTTGTTGTTCAGTGGTGTCAGAAATATTTGTTTCCAACGCAACATGATCACCGCTCTGTGTAGGACTGTCAGAATTCAGATGTTGAGACGAATCATCTTTCTCGGGAGTGTTATTTGAAAAACTGCTTTCAGAATGTGCAGGTTGCTGATTAGTTAAACTTTCATCTGGATTCTCATTTTCTTCATAGGGTGGATGACTACTCTCCTTGTCAACTACATGATCAACTCCAGTATTAAAGATTTCTCTTAATCCTGTAAAAAAACCTGCATCAGACTTTTCTTCAACTTTATCAATCCCTTCTTCAGGACCTTTTAATTCTGACATTAAATCGTTGGGTAATGTAATACTTGGATCATCTTCAGTATCGTTTTTACTTTCTTCTGTATCTAGACTATTAGCCGGATTTGGGGTAACTAAATCTAATTCTATAGGAGGTATTGCTTCTATATCTATGGGTTGTTCAGTGCTAGAGAGTGGAATAAATGGTTCCTCAGAAGATATTGGTTCTTTGGTTTTATCTAGCATCTCTTTTTCTGGATTTTCTGGATTATCAATTTTTTTTACATCTTCATAACTTGGCAAATCAGAGGCTTCTTTACTAAAGTCATTTAATTCTGGATTTTGATTGGCACCCAACATATTTACAAGGGGTGAAGAACTCGCTATATTCGTCTTTCCTTCATTTGGTTGATTTTGAGGCGTTTTGGTAGCTTCTACGTTCAAATTGTCAGCGTTAAACTCCCCTAAAGTACCGATGTCCGATTCATTATTTTGACTCAATTGCACATCAATTTTCTCATTTCCAATATCTTCCGCCGATGCAGAATCTTTAAGTTTTTCATTTGGTGACGAGTCTCCAGATTCAGAACTGCTATCTTTACTTATTGCTTTCTCACTTTCTTCTTTTATTGTGGGGTCCGAAGTAACTTCTGTACTATACAAATTGTTATTTACTTCAGAAGCATTAGCTTGACTAGTATTGGTTTCGACCACAAGATTTTCACTGGTAGAAATATTTTCAGCGACATTGCCTTTGTTCGGCCTTTCTGTGATTTTATTTTCTGTAGGGTTGTCTTTATGAGCTTTATCGTCTTCAAGGTCTGCATCATCTGACTCATCATCATCATCATCATCTTCGTCATCCTTATTCTGGAAAATAAAGTAAACCATGTAGGATCTGTTCAGAAGTTGACGGTGGAACAAAAAGTTAGTAATAATAATATGTTTTGATCTTGCATTGCCAATATTTGAACATTTATTTGAAAAGACAATTTTAAGCTCTATTTAATAAATAAATAATATAGGGTGGTCCATTTAAAAATATGTACAATAAGTCAAAAAGTGACCCGTAATGCTCAATTGTTTCTTTCGGCAGCAAATTCTGATGGTTTGGATGAATCCCTACAATTTTTTTTGAAAAGTTTTTTTCTACCTCAAATAGCAAAGTTGCTAGAAGCTGTCAAAATATGAGGAAACACCCTGTACAGGCAAATTCCTGTCTGTCAAAAACTAAGAGGGCTATAAAAACTTCGGCAATGAAAGTTTCATAAAATAATAGAACAGTAAGCCGGTAACCCCATCTTTCTATCTTTTATAATAAGGGAGCTGGTATATGAAAACACACGAAAACTGGACACCCTGTACAACAATAACTAAAATACAAAGGGGTTAAAAAAATATAGGTGGACGGACATTACTTACAGATTCTGATTGCTCCTGTTGATGCTGCTGATTATTAGTATTTGTATTTTGTTCGGTATCCACAATATTTGGTTCTTTGAGTCCTCCGGCAGGATTCACATTTTGATTATCAGAAACTAGCAGAAATGAAAAAATAACAATAAAAGCAACACTGACAATCATTATAGCTTTTATTAAATCAAAGTAATACCAACACTTTAAATAAACTGTCTTTACCACATATCTCTGCACTATTTACTTTTTACTAATGATTTCCTTTTGTTATTATAATAATTATTAACCACTGATAACTAAAATATATACTATTAACAATATAAACCAAGATATGAGAGGTGACAAATAAAGTCAATAATACAGAATGGAGTTTTCAATAATACCTACTGGCTACTGCGCTATCGTTTGGGGTTCTTTAAGGTGTGTTATGAATATATATTTTTGGATTGATATCGCCAATTGCCGAAGTATAAACAACACAGGACTGATTACGTAATTTGCTGAGTCAAGGATCCGAGAACCGCGATAGGCTTGTTTTGGGGTTGGGCACGTATTTTTATTAAGGATATTAAGTTATGTACCAGAGGGAGAGTTTAGTTTTAAAGTAAATGAGGAGCTGTACGGGGTGAATAATTGTATGTTGCGTTTTGAATATAAAGTTTTTAATTTAATTGGATATATCCTAATTCTTAACAATATTATTCAAAAAATTTGTCGTGAATTTCTTAAAATAGTGAAATAAATCAGAAGTTTGTGTGCGAATGTTAATTATTGAGGTATGCTTTTTAGCTATTTACTATGTATCTTTCTTTAGATTTTAGATTTTTTACTTAAAAAATTTTATTTACATTCCCTAATTGTTTCACTTATCCATGCCAGTATTAACGAATTTATTATTACAATACGGTCGAGGGCGTCGCCAAGGAAGGGCAAGAGAGGGCTGCTGCCCCCCTCGAGTTTCAAAAAATAGGAAAAAATAGATACGAGTCTAGTTCAAAATCGCTGTCAGTGACTCATCACTAGCTCCGGGTTGTGCGATGTGAGGGGAATGAATTCCAGTGGCGCGTACATTTCAAAAAATAATAAATAATGAAATTTCATCGGAAAGTCATATAATTTTTTATAAACTTATATTTCATTAACCCTTAAAACCTGATTCTATAAGACGACGACCTTTTCTACTAGGATATCCTATTCCTTGCGAAAATTTACCCATAAATGCCTGCCTAAAACTTTTAATATTTAGATCTTGCCATACATTCTCAACTGTTTGCCCTTCATTGAGCCCTGTTTCGTCCGTGTAATGTAATTTTTCCCTATTTTCCCGAAACTTCTGTTTGTTTTTCAAATATTTTCGCCGCAATAGTAGTTCAATTAGTAGGCTTTTTTGATTTTGCTTATTATACCTAAAATTAATTTCTTTTAAAGTTCGTTTAAAAACCCTTAATCATATTTTAAGTAAAGATGTGTCCTTCTTAAATTCAGTCATCACTTTTTTATTGTGGATATGGAAAAAAAATCCATGGATTTTGCGACGAATGGTATATTTTGTAGCATCATCCAGGATTCTTTTTTCCGTCCTCTTGTGTGGGCTCCTCGACTATTTTCTTTTTTCGTCATTTTTTTGAGGAAGGCGTTTCAAAACTCCGAACATAGTGCGGGAAGAAAGTTTCGTTAAAGTGACACATATTTCTGCAGCATCCAATGTGGTTAGTTCAGGATTTCGTTCCCGAATTCCACGGTATACGTTTTTAACTATTATTCGTTCTTTCAATTTGCACAAAATCCGAGAAGATTATGTTTAAATTATTTTTCTTTTAACGCTTTAATTTCCATTATGAATTTTCTGCGCAGACGACGAGATAGTGGCTCAAGAGTACGACGATCTAGAGTATATGACAAGAAAGCTAATAGAAGAATATAAAAAATGGGGCTCGGAAGTAAATATAAATAAAACTGAGTACATGTGTATTGGGGCCGTGCAGCAAGACCTTATGCTAGAAGATGGACAATGTATAAAAAGGTGCCAAAATTATTCGTACTTAGAAACAAACATCACAAACGATGGTACACTGGACAGAGCAATCAAGGAAAGGAACATGCAGGGAAGGAGAGCTACAGCTATGATGAATGGAATACTGTGGGACAAGCAGGTATCAAAACGAAACAAACAAAGAATATTTGATACAATCGTAAAGAGTACTGTCACATATAGTAGTGAAGTAAGGCAAATCAAAGAAAGACCCGCAGGATAACTAAGGGCTACGGAGATGGACTACTGGAGACGAGCAGCGGGCAGATCAAGGATGGATAGAGTTACTAACGAGAGGATTAGAGAGATTATGGGAGTCACACCCGACATAATGGATGGTATTAGGTCAAACAACTGAAGTAGTATGGACATGTACAATGGATGAACAAGGAACGACTCCCAAAACAGATACTGAAATGGACCCCACAAGGAAGACGAAAATGAGGGAGACCCAGGAAAAGTTGGAAAGAGGGGATAGACAAGGAGATCAGGTTGAGAGAGCTAGGGAAGACCTCTGGCAAGACAGAGATCAATTGAGACTGAAAATCGGAAGACGTCGGAGAACGTTGTAAACCGAATTGTATATACAGGGTGTTATTTAATATGTGTCCGATATTTTACAGGACGCTTCCTCAGTTATTTATAAGGTGAAAAGTTCATAAAAGCATGGGTCCGTAAGCCCTTCATTTTTGAGATACAGGGTGTTAAAAACTTATTTTTATTTTTGTTTTTCGTAAATAATTTTTGAAATAATGTCTATATTTGGACAAAAATTGGTATTTGGGGACTTTTTAATATGAGAAGTTCAAATTTGATCTTAGCTTGGCCCTTAATTGTAGGGAGCGCCACCTACAGATCTTGTTCTCTTTTGGGGAGTCACAACTTTTTCGTGCATGTATGTATCACATTTTCTAGAAGAAAAAAAGATTCCTCTATCATTTTTACGTAAAAATGGTATGCTTGTCAAAAGTCGCTACAAGCAGCCGTTTTTGAGATATCTTGATTTAAATTAATCGATGCATGTAAACATATACAGGGTGTTTTTTAATAAGTGTCCGATATTTTACAGGCTGATTACTTCGTTATTTATAAGGTGAAAAGCTCATATAAGCATGGGTCTGCAAGCCCTTCATCTTTGAGATACAGGGTGTTAAAAAGTTTATTTTTCTAATTTTGACATATAAAGTGACACTTTTTAAAACTGATTGACATTATGAAATGTCTTACTTTTTGTAACTAGTTGCATAAAGTAAAATTTTATGCAATTGGTGACGAAAAATGTATTTCAAAATTAGTGACAAAAAGAATTATTCTATTTATTAAACTGTTATAATACAAGTTAAAAACATAAATTATAAATTAATTAATTATTATAAATATTGATAACACAATTATTGTAATTATTCAAATTAATTCCCGACGACATATTTTTTTCATTGCTCGAACTTGCTGTTATTTGGGAATAGAGCATTACCTGCTGCCTTCAGAACTTGAATGACTCATTTTTTAAAAATAAAACTAAAAATATATTAATCTCGATAAAAACCTTCCGTCTAGACTTTTTTATAAAATGTCAAACTGACAACTAACATGAAGTAACAGCAACAATAGCTATTTATGCCATCAGTTATATGTCAAAATTAGAAAAACTAAATTTATGTTTTCCAAATTTTTATCAATTATATTAAATTTTATTTTTTTATTACTTTCTTCAAAATTAGAAAAAATCTTGTATGCAATACGTTACGAAATGAAATTTTGTGTAACTTGTGAGTTTTTGCGAACCTCACGCGTTACACAAAATTAGGCATTTCGTAACTGATGGCATAAATAGCTATTTTATTTTTGTTTTTCGTAAATAATTCTTGAAATAATGTCTATATTTGGACGAGAATTGGTATCCAGGGGTTTCTTGAAATGCAAAATTCGAATTTGATGTTAGTATAGTTCCCACTTGTAGAGGGCGCCACCTACATGTCTTTTTACTCAGTTGAGGAGCCATAACTTTTTTGTACGTGCTAAGAAGAATAATAAAGAAATAAATGACATTTATTTGCATATCACTATGCCCATATCAGAGTTTGATAAAGCATTTATCTCCTAAACAAAGCCGAAATCAAAAAATTATGAAAAAGTAATTTGCATTGGCTACTAAAGTGCCTACATAACAGTGTTATCAAGGAGAGAACGGCAGTGGCGTACATATTTTTTGTTCCTGTTAAAATTTGTAACACCCTGTATCTCAAAAATGAAGGGCTTGCTTATATGAACTTTTCACTTTATAAATAACTTAAGAATCGCCCTTTAAAATATCGGACACTTATTAAATAACACCCTGTATATGAATTTTCTTAAAATAAAAACTTTTCTATAAAAATTTGAATTACAGGTATCCCTCGATTTACGCGGCACATTTATACGCGGTTTCGCTTA
Source organism: Polydrusus tereticollis (assembly GCA_963920685.1). Classification (NCBI taxonomy): domain Eukaryota; kingdom Metazoa; phylum Arthropoda; class Insecta; order Coleoptera; family Curculionidae; genus Polydrusus; species Polydrusus tereticollis. The sequence continues at coordinate 111,056,172 of OY987328.1, read as the reverse complement.
TACGCGTTTGCGCTTTTGACACCAGTGATTTATTTTACGCGGTTCACTTATACGCGGTTGGTACCCGCCTGTTAATCAGCGAAGATCCTACAATGGAAAGAAGTTTAAAAACTAAACGAGAGGTTTTTGCAGCATTGGCAGCATACAAGGAAGTTGAGAAGAATTTACGCAGCGAAGCTATACAGCCAAAAATTACGTCTTATTTCTCTAAAAATTAATGTTTTTAAAGTTGAAATGTTTTTGTTTGTATTTTTAAAGATGTTTTATATGTATTTATGATGCCATAGTACATATATGTACGTTTAATGTTCTCATACATAATATGTACATATGTATACATATTATGTATTTAATAAAAGTTTATGTAATAAAATGTTTTTGTTTCGATATACGCGGTTAGTTCAGGTTAGTTCAGGAAAATAATATATTCATATGGTATGGATTGCACAAAAATTACTCCTAAAAATATGAAAAAAAATCTTGGCTAGATAGGTACTTACGCCTCGATTTACGCTCTGGCAAATATGTCTGGACAAGTCATTAAAACATATACCCAGCAAACATGTTAGCGCTATTAAAAATCTATTTTTGAATTTAGAAAACATTTTACTCAATAGCGGATGAACGTGAGCGAGATGTAGTTTTGTTTTTACAATAACAAACTTTTAGTGTTTAAAAAAAATAAATATAATAATAATATTTAGAATAATTTTATCTGGATTTACAGGGTATTGCATAATTACATGCTAATACTAATACTTGGGGGTCGTAAACCATGGATAATTTTAAGAAAAAACACAACCGCTTTATTTTTTAGATTTTAGATATATAGTGTAAACATTTTTAAGCAAAACATAAAATATTTAATTTATGTAATATAGGGTGTCCTATTTTCGATACTATTGACCATTTAAGGATGACGTCGCTGGGGGGCAAATTTGACAAATTTAGGTTAAAGTTTATGTCAAAGCCATGAAATTACCATTACATATTTGACAACGGCTATGTTTGCTGGGGGGCAAAGTTACAAGTTTATGTTATACTTCTTGTCAAAATCATATGTTCTTAAATGGTCTATTAGGGAGTATTGGAGTTATTATCATAGATAGAAGGTTGCGGTTTTAACGTCAGTTTGCTTCTTTTTAACGAAATGAAAGATTCTAGTGTCAAAAATGTCATGGCTGTCCTTCTTTGTAATCTACAGAATTCTGTGGCGTAATAATTTTTTTTTGTTTTAAAAATGTTAGTTTTTCAAATATTAACCAACCCCATGTTTTCTTGAAAGGGATACCAGGTATATTATTTTTTGCATTGATTAAGCATCATTTGGGCTTTTCAAAAATATATAGATGTATTTATGTGTGTATATTTATTTTGAAAAAGAAGTTCAAAATTCGATACTTTTACTTTTTTACTTTATTTGTAACAGTAGGCCTACTATCGAAAGTAATTAATAGACTCTCGATCACTATCGATAGTTCTCGCCCACTAATTGCTGGGGTAGTAATACCAATCACCAAATCTAGGAAGCAGCAGAATAAAAATATTGTACCGGGTGTCCCACTAAGAATGGCTGTCGGCCGTATCTCAGAAAGTGTTAGTCGTATGGCTTGCGGAAAAAAAATATATTAAGTAAAGTGGTCATGAGAAATTGCTGGAAATTATTTTCAAGTTTCTCAGACTGGCGCTAGAGGGCGCAACAGTAACGGTAAATATGAATCACGAAGTTTCCTCAAAAGTCGCCTAGTTAAGGTATCCCGAAAATAACATTTTTGTATATTTCGAAGATTTATTAATAAAATTCACCTATAGAAGTTCGTCACTTTTCAAATTTAGTGGTGGGGGAAGGTTGATCATTATTTGTAATAAATGCTGATAACTCCGGTCTGGCTTAACATAATTTAGTAAACTTAGTTTTTGTTTAAAAAGGCTTTTCTCACTCTATATATCATCTTATGAACTACGGCAATATGTGTTTTACACTAGGCGCTAGGGGGCGCTGTCTTACAACTTCACAAACATTGCGCGTTTTTTCGATAATTGTAAATATAATAGTATATTCAATTTTACCTGATTACAAGGATGATTAAAAGTCTAAGAAGTTAGCGAAAACCGCAAGTTAATATCTATTTTCAATCCGGAGATATCAACAACAATAATCATAATTACGGAACATTATGATTTTATTTTCAAGTTGCCATTGTTTTAAGAGTCAAATAGGCCTTGGAAAAACGAAATATGAAGGTACGTATGTTTCAAGCAAATATATCGTTACGGCAATAATTCTCAGTGGCGCCCTAAATGTTCAAATTGTCGCCCATCGTTCTGTATACACGACTCCAATCTCTCCCTGGTTGATAATACTGCAGTTTCCACTTCTGCCATAGGGATATGGCGGCTGCTGTCCATTATCCTTTCTATCATGTTTTCCCTTGTGGTGGGTCTGGTAACAAAAACAAAATCCTTCAATCTCCCCCATAGATAAAAATCTAGGCATGTTAAGTCAGGTGATCTAAAATAGAAACTATCACTTTCATGGATGGATGTCCTGCACATTTTGCGGCAAGCGTTCGTCAATTTCTTGACGACACATTTCCTGCAAGGTGGATAGGAAGAGGGAGTATATTTCCGTGGCCTGCTAGGTAATATTATAGGATATATTGTGATACTGTTAATGAAAGTGGTAATTTCTATTTTAGATCACCTAACTTAACATGCCTAGATTTTTATCTATGGGGGAGTTGAAGGATTTTGTTTCGTTACCAGACCCACCACAAGGGAAAACATGATAGAAAGGATAATGGACAGCAGCCGCCATATCCCTATGGCAGAGGTGGAAACTGCAGTAGGTATTATCAACCAGGGAGAGATTGGAGTCGTGTATACAGAACGATGGGCGACAATTTAAAGATTTAGGGCGCCACTGAGAATTATTGCCGTAACGATATATTTGCTTGAAACATACGTACCTTCATATTTTGTCTTTCCAAGGCCTATTTGACTCTTAAAAAAACCTTTACAATGGCAACTTGAAAATAAAATCATAATGTTCCGTAATTATGATTATTGTTGTTGATATCTCCGGATTGAAAATGGATATTAACTTGCGGTTTTCGCCGACTTCTTAAACTTTTAATCATCCTTGTAATCAGGTAAAATTGAATGTACCATTATATTTACAATTATGGAAAAAACGCGCAATGTTTGTAAGGTTGTAAGACAGTGCACCCTAGCGCCTAGTGTAAAACACATATTGCCGTAGTTCATAAGATGATATATAGAGTGAGAAAAGCCCTTTTTAACAAAACTAAGTTTACTAAATTATGTTAAGCCAGACCGGAGTTATCAGCATTTTATTACAAATAATGTTCAACCTTCCCTCACCACTTTATTTGAAAAGTGACGAACACGTTCTATAGGTGAATTTTATTAATAAATCTTTGAAATATATCAAATATACAAAAATGTTATTTTCGGGATACCTTAACTAAGCGACTTTTGAGGAAACTTCGTGATTCATATTTACCGTTACTGTTGCGCCTTCTAGCGCCAGTCTGAGAAACTTGACAATAATTTCTAGCAATTTCTCATGACCACTTTACCTAATATATTTTTTCCCCGCAAGCCATACGACTAACACTTTCTGAGATACGGCCGACAGCCATTCTTAGTGGGACACCCGGTACAAGCAAATGATTTTTATGCATAAAATAAAGTTTTCTGCTACAAACACAGTGAACCCTAGAAGCGACGTTGTCATACCAGCCGCAATCAGCTAAATGCATTTAAGATAGCACGGCGATTCCGATAGTGGGATTCTGATCGCGGAGAAAATAAATGTGGCAACACACAGAGACCGTATTCACAACTTCAAAGATTTGAAAATAGGCGTGCCTGCAGGGTCTTCGCACTGCTTGGTTGTGGTCGCGGCGGTGGTGTGTTGCTGGCGGTAAGTGAACGATTTTTTTGTGAGCCTCTTAATTTGGATCAGGTTGTCGTGAATATATCGAGATTAATTGATTTAGTGGGAGTTAAGGTATCTTGTGATAGAAAAAGCTTATATATTTTATTGTTGTATTTACCACCGAATCTAGGAATTGATGAATATCATAGATTGTTTGAATTTTTATCTTCATTAGATTTTTTAAATAACGCTGACACACTCATTTTAGGAGATTTTAATATTACTAATTACGCAAATTTTTTCATACGTAATGAAAGATCAGATAATTTTGTAAATGCTATAAATAACTTCTTTAATCTGACACGACTAAATCAGTTTAACTATGTCTTAAATACTGATGGCGGACTGTTAGATCTTGTCGTTTTTAACAGGCACTGTAGTGTCAGTGAGTCGGATATCATTCTCACTAGGATCGACGACCCTCACCCTCCTTTATCGATTTTATTTCCCTACAGCATCAGTATTAACTCTAATGCTCTCATCCCTAAAAAACAGGCAGGTCAGTATAATTTTCGTCGAGCTGATTACCCGGTTATGTACGAGTTACTGCTGGATATTGATTGGTCTTTTCTGAACCACTTGGCCGATGTTGACCATTGTTGTAAACTATTTTACGATAAAATTTATAATGTATTTGAGATTTGTGTCCCGAAGTTCGGCGTATTGAATTGTCGTACCTACCCCCCATGGTTTACGATTAACATTAAACGCGATATCCGACTTAAGACCATTGAATGGCGGAAATATAAGCGAACTGGCGACGGTTTAGCTTATGAAAATTTCTCTCGATTAAGGCGTCAAATTAAGACTGAAATTGACGAATCGTATAGGGTGTATATGCTTGGAATCGAGCATAGCGTAAATCAGGATCCTAATAAATTCTGGGCGTTTGTTAACTCTAGAAGGGGCTCTGTGGGAGTTGCTCGTGGAATGCATTTTGACAACACTACGCTACAGAATTCTGAAGATATTGTCAATGCGTTTGCTGATTTCTTTGGTCGCTCATTTCTGGTATCTTCTGGCTCCTCCACAGATGATGATGTGTCGAATATATCCACATCTACTATTAATATTACCAGTTTTAATGAGACTGAAGTTTTCAACGCAATTAAGCTGATTAAACCCAAATTAACCGCTGGTCCGGATAAAATTCCTGCGTTTGTCATCAGAGACTGCGCGGGAGTCTTCGCACGTCCTCTATCAATCATATTTAACAAGTGCCTTAATCTATGTAAAATGCCAAACATCTGGAAATGCTCCAAGGTTTGTCCAGTCTTCAAAAAAGATGATAAAACTGATATCTCCAACTATAGACCAATTTCAATAATTTCAAATTTTTCCAAAGTTTTCGAGTTACTGTTACATGGCGTTATCTTTTCAAATGTTAAAAATTCTATATGTCCTGCTCAGCATGGATTCCTTAAGGGTCGATCGACAACCACTAATCTAATGTGTATTACTCAGTTCGTGGCAGAGGCAATTGACCAGCGCCGCCAAACAGACGTTATATATACTGACTTCTCTAAAGCTTTCGATCGGCTTGATCACACCATTCTATTGCAGAAACTTCAAACTTTTGGATTTTCAGACCCATTACTGTTATTCTTTAAATCATACCTGGAGGATCGACAACAGTTTGTGGCTTATGGTGGTGTTAGATCCACAGATTATATTGCTACTTCTGGAGTACCCCAAGGCTCTATTCTGGGACCACTATTTTTCACGCTGTTTATTAATGATATTGTCGATAAACTCTCAGTTCATTGTCTGCTTTATGCTGACGATTTAAAGTTATTTTCTGCAGTCTCTAATGAGGCTGACTGCCAGGTCCTACAGCGTAATCTGGATATTTTAAACGACTGGTGTATTGAAAACAGATTGAGTTTGAAAGCCTCAAAATGTAATGTTATGACGTTCACGAAAAAAAATGTCCCTCTTTTGTTTGGCTATAACATCAATGGTAAAACTTTAAAGCGACCCGAAGTGTTTAAGGATTTGGGGGTCGTCTTTGACAGTGAGTTGTCTTTTATTCCTCACATTGAACATACCGTCTCCGCTGCATATAAATTACTTGGTTTCGTTTTACGCACAACAAAAGATTTTCAAAATACGGTTCCACTTAAAACTTAATTTTTTTCTTTCGTTTTATCTAAGCTGGAGTACGCATCACTTATTTGGTCTCCTTATTATAATATCCACATAAATTCTATAGAGTCGGTGCAGAGGCGATTTGCTAAGGCTCTATGGTTCAGAGTCGATGGTGTCTATCCGATTCAGGGTTTTCCCCATGAACAGCTGCTGCAAAGATTTTCGCTTATAAATTTGGATAGAAGACGTGATTACCTATCTCAGTCGTTTTTGAGCAAGCTTGTCAGCGGTCATATTGTCTGTGAGGAGTTGTTGTCTAAACTAAATTTTAGGGTTCCTACTTTAAATTCTCGCAACACAGATACTTTCTACCTACCACCGTTCCGTACCAACGTTTTTAAGTTTGCACCTATTAACTCGATGTGCGGCTGCTATAACTCCAATGCTAATGCCTTCGACATTTTTGCCTGCAGGTTGAGCGCAATCAAGAGTCACTTTTATCGATGACTGACTTTTTGATGTTTAATTTTCCTTTTTCTTTATGATTTTGTTCTGTATAAATCTTTTGTGTAATATTGTGTAATAAATCATATTTGTGTAGTTATGTAAGTAAATTAGGTAGTTTGTAAGTTTTGTTCGTACCTACCTGTTTTGTAATTGGGTAACTGTTAAACAGTGTATGTATAAATAAATAAATAAATAAATAAATAAATAAAAATAAATTAATTTGTATTTTTTTAATAATTTATCTTGTGAGTTTTTTTCAGTTTTTGTAGTATATGAGTTGTTCACATAGATATTGTTTTATGTAAATATATAGTTATTAAACTTCATTTAGTGTTGTTAACTGCGTTTAATTGAGTAAACTATGGATATTAACGAACCCTCAACTAGTTGTCCGCCAACAAACAAAAATTCAATTAACATTAAAAGAATTAATAATAGTTAAAAACGTATACCATAAAATTCGGGAACGAAATCTTGAACTTACCACAATGGGTGCTGCAGAAATATGTGTCACTTTAACGAAACATTCCTGGCGCACTGTGTTCAGGGTTTTGAAAGGCCTTCATCAAGAAAACTACGAAAAAGAAAATAGTCGAGGAGCCCAGACAAGAGGACGAAAAAAAAAACTTGGATGATCCCACAAATCACACAATCCGTCGCAAAATCCATGGATTTTTTTCTAAATTAAATATATAGAATAAAAAAAAATTATGGCTGAAATTAAGAATGACACATCACACATCTGTACCTAAAATATCAGTGGGAGTTTTGAAATAAACTTTAAAAGAAATGAATTTTAAGTAGGTACCTATATTAAACAAAATTGAAGAAGCCTACTAATTGAAAAAAATTAAATTATTGTATAGCGGCGAAAATATGTGGAAAAAATACGAAAGTTTCGGGAAAAAATTGTATTACAGCGACAAAACATGGCTCAATGAAGGGCACACAGTTGAGAAGGTATGGCAAGATCTAAATATTGCAAGTTCAAGGCAGGCATTTATGGACAGATTTTCGCAAAGACTAAGAAATCCAGTAGAAAAGGTCGTCGTCTAATAGGATCAGATTTTAAGGTAAATGAAATAAATTTTATTTATAAAAAATTATATGACGTTCCGACGAAATTTCATGATTTATTATTTTTTGAAATGGACACGCCACTGGAATTCATTCCCCTGACGTCGCACAACCCGGAGCTCCCTATATGCTAGTGATGAGTCACTGATCGAAATTTTGGACTTGGAGTATAGTCACTATTTAAATTTAAGTTTATTTCGAGGTTTATTTAATCCATTGTTTATCCTTAGTTTCTTGATTTTATTATTTAATATTTATTTTGAAAAAAGCAGTGGCGTATCATTTTTTCGTTAAAAATACCAAAAGCCTTGTTAGTGCTGACGCCACTGGTAGACAAGATCCTTTTTATGAAAATAATGTGTATTTATGTCCAGTTACTACCTACTAAAACTCAAAATAATATCTAAAGCAGTCTCAAACATAAAATATTAAGGAAAAAACTAAGTATTTATATATATATTTACCAACGCCGAACTTCTGATTCCCGAGAATATCAAGCACTTTTGGTCCTACGTCAGGAATTTGGGGGGGTTGTCCGGTCTCCCAGCTGGTATGCAGTACGGCGATCTTACCCTTAGTGAACCCACGGACATTGTTAATGCCTTTGCTACTCATTTTCAGTCTTGCTACTCGGATCACTCCAAGCCGATCAGTTCTGGTGCTTTGCCTACTGAATTCTCATCCATTTTATCTTCTCACATTTTTACTATCGAAGAAATTAGGGATAGGATAATGTCTCTTGACGTTTCCAAGGGGGCTGGTCCAGACGGTATACCCCCTTTACTCCTGTTAAATTGCTGCAGCTCACTCCTGGACCCCTTAAGAACTCTCTTTCAGAGATCTATCAACACCGGCTGCTTTCCTTCTTCATGGAAACATTCTAATTTGATTCCCGTTTTCAAGTCGGGTGACAGGACGAAAATAGTTAACTATCGTGGAATCTCTCTGCTCTCTGCTATCCCTAAGCTTCTTGAGTCCATGATTACCGTTGAGATCTTCAACACCTACAAGAATTATATTATACCAGAGCAACACGGTTTTTTTTTCAGGCCGATCTACTGCAACTAATCTAGCATTATATCAGGACTTTCTGTTAACATCGGTTGAGTCTGGGAATCAAGTTGACTGCATTTATACCGATCTTTCTAAGGCATTCGACAGTGTCTGCCATGCCTTGTTGCTGAAAAAGCTTGGTGATATCGGCATCTCGGGACATTACCTTGGGTGGATTGAATCGTATCTGTCTCTACGTCATCAACGCGTTGTTGCTTGTGGTTCTGTTTCGCGCGAAATTTTCGTCACCTCAGGCGTCCCCCAGGGGTCCCATCTTGGACCCATACTGTTTCTGCTGTTTGTAAACGATGTCATTTCTTGTTTCAGGTCGTCTCGCTGCCTTCTGTATGCGGACGATTTGAAGTTTTATAATACTGTCTCTGCGAATTCTAATTGTCTGCAGTCTGACCTTGACAACTTCGTTGCGTGGTGCGAGGCGAATTATTTAAGTATTAATGTTTCTAAGTGCCGGGCTATTAGTTTCTGCAAGCGTCGAAACCCTCACAGAACGGTGTATAAGATTAAAGACTCGATCATCGAGAGTGTGTCATCGTTAAATGACCTCGGTGTAATATTTGACAGTGATTTGACTTTCAACCAGCATATAGATAGTATTGTTCTGAGGGGGTTTAGGCTGCTTGGGTTTATCAAGAGGAACACAAAACACATCGGCGATACTAAGGCGCTTACTAGCGTTTATAATTGTTTAGTACGCAGTGTTTTAGAGTATTGTTCTGTCGTATGGTCTCCAGGTTACGCGTGTCACATAGATAGACTGGAAAAGGTTCAAAACAAATTTGTTAAATACCTTTTGTACAAGCATAATTTTCCTTACCAGAATGTACCCTACTCGACAAGACTCTTACTCTGTGGCTTTCAGAGCTTGCTGACCCGGCGAAGGAACGCACAGGTGTTGTTTTTATATAAACTGGTGAATGGGAGTATAGACTGTAGCGATCTGTTGAGCTTAGTATTATTTTCAATTCCTAGTAGAAACACAAGACAAATACAATTATTTCATGAAAGGTTTCACAGGACTAACTACGGCTCAAATACCTTTGCTCACAGGCTGATGCACACATACAATAAATTTTACTCCGACTGCGATATATTCCTTATTGGCTTAACCGCATTAAAGACCATCTTAAGGCTTAAGGTTTAAACTGTTTGTATTGTATGATTTTAGTGTCGGGTATGTCTAGGGATTGTTAATTTTGTACCGTTTGTACCATTTAGAAATAAGATCTTTCTGTAGTGTACTGGCTTTAAATAAATAAATAAATAAATTTTTTTTAACTTTCAGTATCCCTAATCTCAAAAATATAATAATTACGGATCTATATTGACATCTTGATATTAGCTTTTTGCTTAAAATTATACAAGGAATAAGAGTAATAAGACCCTTAAGTATTAGCATGCAACTGTGAAACACCCCATATACTGGCGTTGTAAAACATTTTTTGATGTAGATGTGATTATTGTGAAAATCAATATGGCAGCAAAGTTCTTTCTTATGATCAGGTAGAAGTACTACTGCAGGAAAAATCCAGGTATTCAAGTTGGTATTGAATCTTTGGAGATTATACACAAGGTCCTATTCTCTAAGTTTTTTTTTGCACTACCATGTAGGCTTGGTATTTTTGAAGTGTAAAGACAAAATTAGGGCACCACAGGAACCTGTCTCTTTACTTAGGCTTACCTACTTAACATACACCTAAATAGTGTCCTAATCATCACAAGAGTGCAAGAAAATTGCAAGGTTGTTCTATATCATAGTAATTTAGAGACTATAGACTGATACCAGTCAATAAGACCAATATTATGTAACAAAATATAGAACATTCTTATCCTTAAAAGAAATTTTAATTTAATCTTAATTTAACATATACAGGGTGTAATTTAATTGAGTGCCGATACTTAAGGGTGATAATCTATGAATGATTCTAAGATAAAAAGTTCATATGGACATATGTCCTAAACCTCTTCATTTTTGAGCTACAGGGTGTTAACATTTTAAGAAAAATATAACCTTTTTATATAAATCACTCTTAGATATTTTTATGAAATTTTGTACATACCTTTTAATCAATAAGGAGCATTTTTTGACCTAACAGATTTATAAAAATTTTTACCAGTGACGTCCGTACGGGGTTTGAACTGAATATTTTTAAAGAAAAAATGGATACGCCACTGCTTTTTCTAAAAACGAAACTTACTTTTGAAATTCCCATTTATTTTAAAGCAAATTTCGTTTATGGACTTACTTTTGTACGACGCACCGTTTTCGCGTAAAAAAATAAAAACAAAAAAAACATTTTTTTCTTCGGTTCATTGAGACTGCTTTTATTTATTTTGTTGAATTTGGTTGGCACCCACCATGAGTGGAAACACTTTTTTTGGGACAACAATTTATTTTCTACTCACCAGTGACATTCAACTGAACGTTTGAAAAGAAAAAAACGGTAACCATATTAAATGCCCTCTTAAAGCAAATCAAATAAAAATCAGTAGGCTGGGTAAAGCTACATCAATTTTGACGTTTCTTTTCATAAAGACAAAAGGCCTGGCATTGATTTTGCATTATTAAATAATTATTATTACAGTAAGACGTTAAATTATAATAAAAGAATGGTAAATTTTACAAACAGTGAATTAACTGACATGCATTTTATTTATGGGCTTGCAGACGGTAATGCATACGAAGCCAGGCGGATATACCAAGAGCGTTATCCAAATCGCGTACTACCCGATCCGAGAACATTTTCTAGGATTCATAGAAGTCTCCACGAGACCGGAACTTTAAAAGTAGACCACAGTGCTAAAGGAGTCCATCAAACAGTAAGAACACCGGAACTTAAAGAAGGAATTTTACACGAAATTGAGGAGAACCCCGAAAGTAGCACGAGGAAAATCGCGGCAACATTTAATGTTTCACATTTTCTTGTTTGGAAAATTCTCATCGAAAATTTATTATACCCATATCACATTCAAAGAGTCCAGGCATTACTCCCTAGAGATTTCCCGATGCGCATTAATTTCTGTGTGTGGTTTCTTCAAAACCTGATGGAAAATCCGTTATTTGACAGGCACATTCTTTTTACCGACGAAGCTAATTTTTCTCGAAACTCAATAAGAAATTTCCATAATAACCATTTATGGGCGGATGAAAACCCTTATGCAATTGTAGAATCAAATCATCAAGAACAGTTCTCAATAAATGTTTGGGCTGGCATTATTGATGATTATTTGATAGGCCCATTTTTTCTCCCAAGAAGACTTGATGGACAATCATATTTACACTTTCTTGAAGAAGATCTGCCGCCAATGCTTGAAGACCTTCCATTATTATTAAGAAACCAGATGTGGCTAATGCACGATGGTGCGCCTCCACATTTTAGCTTACGAGTGCGTGAATTTTTAAATCACACCTATCGCAATCGGTGGATAGGTCGCGGAGGAACGCAGCCATGGCCACCTAGATCTCCGGACCTTAACAGTTTAGACTATTTTTTCTGGGGGCATCTGAAAAGCTTAGTGTACCAAGTGCCGATTCATACCGAAGAAGAGTTACGAAATCGTATATTAGTATGCTGCCAAACCATAAGAAACACCCCGGAAATCTTCGAAAATGTGCGTCAGTCTATGGGAAGAAGAGTCCATGCTTGCATACGTGTGGGTGGACGACACTTCGAACAACTACTGTAAATAATGTGGGTTCTTTATTCTGTTTATCTTCTCTTGTCATTTCGCTTTCGATTTAAGGTTTGGAATTTTTCCTTTTAAATTAATCGCGATTTTTCAAATAAAATTTTTTATTTTTTTTTGTTTTTATTTTTTACGCGAAAACGGTGCGTCGTACAAAAGTAAGTCTATAAACGAAATTTGCTTTAAAATAAATGAGAATTTCAAAAGTAAGTTTCGTTTTTAGAAAAAGCAGTGGCGTATCCATTTTTTCTTTAAAAATATTCAGTTCAAACCCCGTACGGACGTCACTGGTAAAAATTTTTATAAATCTGTTAGGTCAAAAAATGCTCCTTATTGATTAAAAGGTATGTACAAAATTTCATAAAAATATCTAAGAGTGATTTATATAAAAAGGTTATATTTTTCTTAAAATGTTAACACCCTGTAGCTCAAAAATGAAGAGGTTTAGGACATATGTCCATATGAACTTTTTATCTTAGAATCATTCATAGATTATCACCCTTAAGTATCGGCACTCAATTAAATTACACCCTGTATATATACCTAGAAAATATACCTGAATCTAAAGGTTTAGTAGTTTCTCCACTACTTTGTTCACTGACAGCATTGATTACCGGAGCCTCTGTACTAAAGCTAGCGACATCCAATGGTATCTTTGTGCCATCGACAATCTCAAAAGGCTGTTGAGTTGGATCAGCCTTAATTTCAGCTGCTGCATCTCCCAAAGACACTCCTGGTTTATCTACTTGTGTATTAGTGTTTACAAGCTGAAGAGGGCGCTTAAAAAGGTTGGTTTCTCTAAAATGTGCCTTATTAATGTAACCACGTCTCCCATTGATTTCCACACCAACCAAATCTTCCCTGGTGCCAGCCCCGTAGCTGTACACTTTTACATCTTCATTTTTAAGAAAGGACAGTACATTTGTCTCTGGACTAGCATACTTTAAAAGTGTCTTTCCAACAGATATAAGCTCTGAAAATAGGTAACAGAAGGGTTACAAGAATTTTAAAAATCTCGACTTGGGACATACCTGAGCAATTATCGTCTATACATAGACGCTTGTCAGAGATTTCTGCTCGACTTTTACATAAAATTAACGTAAATATAACAAAATATATCGATTTAGAACTAAACATTGTGACATACTTTGACAAGTCGTTTTTCGAAAAATGTTAAAGCCACATCACTGTTTTTGAAACTGTGGCGCCCTCTTTGCATAACAATCAAATAAACGTCAAAATCATACGGTAGAGGTGTATGAATGGTTTTATAAGATAAGGCACCTCTGCTGGGTCTCCATCTATCATTATGCCTTATCAATCTTATCATTAAAGTCTTAGACAAAGAAAGAAACTTAAAGTAGTTTTCCCTTTCTGAAAGGTGCCTGGGTGCCGTCATTTGCGGTTATGTGGCGGGTTGCAGGGGTTGCTGCTAAAGTCCCTGTAGTTGCTGCATAACAAAAACAAACACAAAACATAAAAAAAAACTTCGCGGAGTTCTATTACTTCTTTCCCTTATACTGTGGTTTCAGTTTGAAATAGGCGTTCGTTTAGACCGAAATTATTATGCCGTAAAAGAATAAAGAATCCGTAAAAAACTTGGAAAGCGGCGCAGCGAAGAACAATTTTTTAAATATTTTTCAGTGAAGTTTTTGGACATTGACAATAATCTATAGTCAATAGTACAGTATTACAAACCAAAACAGTTCTTTATCAGTTTGGTAAGATTATTTGATAAAATTATGACATACTTCCCCATGCAATTTTCAAAAATTTTTAGAATACAGAAGACACTCGATCTGAATAAAATAGAAAATGACTGAAATAGAGACCTGCTTATCAAATGAGAATATTGTAAAAAAAGATACTAAACTTTCCATCCCTGTAAAGAAATTATCAGTTGCTTCGGTACACTGTCGGATATGTTACGACAATGATAAACCGGAGGAGCTTATTGCTCCATGTCACTGTAAAGTGAGTACCTACCGAATCATCTGCTATAATGTATTTAATACCTGGGTACTGGGTACATTGCTTTTTCTATCTATTCCAATAACTTTTTCTGTCTCAAGGGTACCGTTGCCTTTATTCACCGTTCTTGTCTAGAAACTTGGCTAGCTGAATCAGGAACTACAACCTGTGAGCTGTGCCATGCAGGTTTTAAAACAGAGAGGACTCCGAAATACACATCAACAAAGTCAATTTATTATTGGCTAAGGTATGGCCCTAGATATCCTGGGACTGGATTGAAAGGAGATGTAATAGCTTGTGCAGTAAGTACAAACTGATATTGTGTTGTTTAAGTTTAGATTAGGATGGTTATAGTTAAACCGTTTCAGGTAATTACGCCAATTGCCATTATTGTAACTTATGTGTGCCTTTACTCCTCTGAATACTACAGCCAACAGAAATTTGCTCAGCTTCCTGCAGCCCGATGGACTTCTCTGTCCTTGCTGGTTATGATTGGTATCATGCTTTTTGGTTACTATCTTTGGGTGTATTCTGTTATAAGGTTGCATGCCAGAATGTGGTATACTTGGTGGCAAAGATCTTGCGTTGTGAGGTGAGTATTTCAAGGATGATATATACCTACCTATATACTTACTCACTTAAGAAAAGTCCTCGCCTTGATCCATTTTGCTGGTTTTCTGCTTGTTCTAATGTTGTTTTTACTTAAAATAATCCTGCTGTTGTACTTAATTTTTGCTTTTAAGAGCCTAGATTTTTTCGAATATCGCTCTCGCAAGTTTTGTTTTTGCTGATTTTAGCTCTGTCGATCGCTTTTTACAATAAATCCTGCCATGTTGTCATCAGTTGGTTGGCTCTGTTGATATTTAAAGTCGGTTTTATGGTTAAAATTTCAGATATATTCCCCCAAGTACTATTTCTCTCCATACCAGAATCGACGAACAATCAGTTTTGGTGCCAAATAATACACCTAACCTTTTAAGAACTGAAGTTGAAGGCATCAGTGATAGTGAATCCGTTCTTAATTTTGAGACTGTGATAAATATCGAGTCTGCTTTACCACATGCCGATACTTTATCACAGGGTGAAGGTTTAAAAGATGAGGTACAAGACGAGGTAGTCGTTGACATAGATTCTTCTACGAGTATTGAGCTTTTGGATTTAAAATAAATTTTGGAATTTGTTGAATGATGTATTATATAGTTTTATTGATAATACCTATTGAAATAGCAAATAATACGTTTTTTTTTTTTTAATAAATTGCTTAGGTTATTTAGCGTTTTCGAGTGTGTTCCTTAATAATAGTTACACAACAATTACTACCGGCGCATCCCTTTTCGAATCGTTCCCATTCAAATTTACCCATGCATTATGCATTCACAAGTTTGCCTTATCGTTTCTGCAGCTAAAGACCATGTGACCTAATCAGCTGTGCTGCTGGCCATGCTCAACCACCGCAACATTTGGACGAGTCAAGAAATCCTGCTAGATGGACGGTTATCGCTCTGGAAATCTTCGTAAACGGTAACTGTAAAACATGTTTATTTTTTTATAATAATAACAAATATTTTATTTATTAAGTATACATCAGGGTGTGACAAATTCGTTTATCACTACGGGGATCTCGTAAACACTAAGAGATATAAGATAACATTTTATTTATTAATGTCAATACAAAATGCTTACATGGGTCAGGGATACTATTTAAGAGTTATAACATATAGATATAATTACTTACCTTTCTTTTAATAAAATCCTATGCACAGTAGAGCGAGTAACGCCCAAGTCTCTAACAATTAATCTAATACTAATTTGTGGATTAAATTCCACATAATGCCAAAATATTTACAATGTTTTCCTCGGTTTAACCTCGGCGCGCGGCGGCATCCGCGATATACAGGGCGACGAATACTTCTAGTAGTACAAAAACGGCTAGCTAAACGATTAAACATTCCACTGTCGTATCGGCGCCTTTGAGGGTAACGTACTGCGTAAACCCGTTCAGCAATGATGTCAACCGCTTCTTCAAGTGACAGAGGCATTTTGAAAATCAAATACGACACAACACTGTTGGCACGACAAAAATTTTGACGTATTAATGAAAGGTGACACGCGTGCACAGTTTCAATTAATATTTTGTTTTTGCAAGGCCTATTTGACTTTTAAAAAAACCTTTACAATGGCAACTTGAAAATAAAATCATAATGTTCCGTAATTATGATTATTGTTGTTGATATCTCCGGATTGAAAATAGATATTAACTTGCCGTTTTCGCTGACTTCTTAGACTTTTAATCATCCTTGTAATCAGGTAAAATTGAATATACAATTATATATTTACAATTATGGAAAAAACGCGCAATGTTTGTGAAGTTGTAAGACAGCGCCCCCTAGCGCCTAGTGTAAAACACATATTGCCGTAGTTCATAAGATGATATATAGAGTGAGAAAAACCCTTTTTAACAAAACTAAGTTTACTAAATTATGTTAAGCCAGACCGGAGTTATCAGCATTTATTACAAAAATAATGTTCACCTTCCCCCACCACCTTATTTGAAAAGTGACGAACACGTTCTATAGGTAAATTTTATTAATAAATCTTCGAAATATACAAAAATGTTATTTTCGGGATACCTTAACTAGGCGACTTTTGAGGAAACATCGTGATTCATATTTATCGTTACTGTTGCGCCCTCTAGCGCCAGTCTGAGAAACTTGAAAATAATTTCCAGCAATTTCTCATGACCACTTTACCTAATATATTTTTGTTCCGCAAGCCATACGACTAACACTTTCTGAGATACGGCCAACAGCCATTCTTAGTGGGACACCTGGTACAGTTTAAAAATTCCGCAAACAGTTTAAATGTTTAGTGTAAAAATTCCTACAAACAATTTAAAATGTAAAATTTTAAAAATCTTCTACACTATAGAAGGCGTTAGAGATAAGTAGTGATTTGACACTATTTTTGAAGGTATTAGGTGGTAGTTGTTTTATATTATTAGGCAAAACTTGTTGAGAATTTTGATACCAATAAAATCTGATCTACTTTGACACTTCCTCAGTCTGCAATATGTTGGAACCATGGAAGATGGTTAAATGGGAGGGGCTTAGAGACAAAAAAGTTGTATTTTTAGCTGCTTAACCCGAGAACAATATAAAATTTTGAAACAAGTCAGTGGCGTACATTTTTTTTGTTCATATTCGTTAGACTGCCCCCCGGGACGCCACTGGAACTCATAATTATCAGCTAGTTAGTGCTAACTTAGCGTCTTATCACAACGAACGACACTACCAAATTTCACCAAAATCGGCAAAAGAGATCTTTGAGATATTAATAAAAAAAACGATTATTTTTTAAAGATTGACACCCTGTATCTTAAGAACCAGACTTTTTAAGACATATGTTTATATGAACTTTTCTACTTAAATTTGGTTCAGGAATGCACCCTTGGAATTACGGCTTATCATTAAGTAACACCCTGTATAGGATTAGTGACCATCATCAAATTAAATGTCAAATAAAACATGCAAAGGAGCATAAATGTAATAAAATCGGAAGAAGATGTAAAAGATGCAATAATTTTAAAGATAACTTTTATCTAAATGTCCTGTGTTATGTTAGAAAAGAAAAAGTGCCGATAAATGGAAACCTTAAAAAATGTAGAAAAAAATCCTGTGCCAAAGTCACTGCAAATGGGCCAATTTATTCTAACCAATTGGGACAAAGCACCACAGAGAATAGGGGCCAGAGTTGTAGAATAACAGGTCAGTTATTATTTAATTAAGTAATAAAAAAAGAAAATAAAATCAAATCAATATATTACTGTATAACAGGGACAGTTTTACAATGGTCATAGACATAGGTGCATGTGTCAACAAGAACACTTAAAGTACAATAAAACAAATAAAAATAAAATTAAATATTTTTATACCAAAGAGTAGCACAACCATTATTATTCTTAGGACAGAGGTATAGCAAAATTATCTACATTGTCTACATTCATCACACATTAAAATCTTCTAAAGTTACAACACAATTCAGAAAGTCATTTAGGCTATTGAAGGAATTTTGAATAAGATGCTCTTTTACCTAGCTCTAAATTTTCCTAGCGGTAGCATTCTCATCTCCTTTGCTAGTTTGTTAAAAAAAGGTGGCGCATATTGGAGCGCTGCATTCCAGGAGGTTTTCAATCTCAGAAACTCTATACAAAGGTTATCACGCTGACGCGTTAGGTGATGGTGTGTGTGTTTGACAGTTCCATATTTATGAGTGTTGTTATAGGCATACACAAGCGAGCCATATATGTACTGAGATTGAATGGTAAGAATCAGGAGCTGCCGAAGAAGCGGCCTCGCATCATCCCTCTGTCCCAGCCTACGCATTTATCCAAGCTGCCATCCTCTACAGCCCGAATACCCTGGCAGGATGCGCCGAATGCCCACAGACGAGCAACCCATACACATATACAGAGCATACGGCATACCCTTTTCTCTACCGTTCTAGTCAAATTTCTGAGTACATACAATCCAGATGTAATTCTTCCCGAGACAATAATGTCCACATGCTTTTCAAAAGTAGGTCTAATTTTATTCCTAGGAATTTTATATTTTTAGGGTTATGCATGGTGTCATCTCGCCTCAATGTAAATACTATATATTTTTAGTCCACTCACAGATTCAGAGCACTCGCTCATGCGTTCTTTCGTGCTCTCTAGTCTGTCAGTTCGTACGACAAAGTTTGTATCATCAGCATATAAAGTAGCAAAGCAGTTTTTATATCATTGACATATATGAGAAAGAACAAGGGTCTCAGTTTATACCCCTGCAGCACCCCATGATGCACAAGCCGCATGTCTGAGAACCCCCCCCCCTCGCATTAGGCAACAAAAACTACAACTTTTTTAATTTTAGCATTTTTTTCGTATCCTGCTTCGTTTTTGGAAAAAAACATGAAAATCACTTTATTGCAATCAATAAAGAAAAATTGTGTTTTCTAAATAATTAAAAACTGTTTTTATTGTTGTCCATGGACATAGTCCAATCCAACACGATGATACTATAAAATGAGTTTTGTTGTTGGGGACCGAATGTTTACGGTAATTATGTTGTTTCCGTAAACAGGTTAAGGCGACCAACAACAAGATGTTCCTCTGTGTTGTTTTTCTACAGTCTTTGGATCTTTGCTGGTACGTCATGAATCAATGATCAAGAGACGAGGTGATTTACAACTCGCCATCTTTATTTATTATAGCCTTAAACCACAGTTAAAGCTTCTCCGGGGTTGCGCAATACATCGTGAATTCAAAGTAACATATTAGACAAGACATAAACTATATATGGAGAGTTTACAGTTGATGTCAAAGTCATGTTATCGTTTCGATCTGTCAACTTTAATTTGTTTTTAGACGTTTTTGTGCGTTGAAATTCAATTTAACCCTAAAAATTTTTCTTTAAGAGCTATTTTTATCGTACTTTCGTGTTGGCGCTAAGTATTTATATCTATATTTGTTATTATTTTATTCAAAGACATTATTAGTTCTAATTTCTTTGATTTTATTCAAGTCCGAACGCTAGGCACAAAAATTTTGACGTTTATGAACTTGGACTTTGTTTTGACTTTTTGAATCTCGTAATTTTGATTAGATTCATATGGTCTTAGTCACGTGCAAGTAGTGACGCACCGACAAAGATCCACCGTGCCGGCTATAGATTTGGTGTGGGGATACACCTACAATGTGACGAAATTGAACTTAAGTATTTAGCATATAGTATGCAAGTTTTGACCACACATCTCATATTTTTATGAGGACTGCGGCTTTGACAAATAATTTGGCGTTTTGATTAATGCATTAATATTAGCGTTACCATATTTCCGCGATAAGTGATAGAATTCTAGGCTTCACTGTGGTAAACCTGCTGTGAGTAATCCGGTAATTCGCAGGAAAATACCGAAACAGACCGTTGCGCATGTCAATTGAAACATTTTTGTTCGATTTAGCTGAAAGCAGGCAAATGCAATGATCGCGAGCGCAAAGCACACTGAACCGTTGCCAGTTCTAAATTTGACATCGCTGTAGGCGGGGTAAAACGTTGTTTCTGCATCCAGCCCTCTAGATTTTTGAATTAAATGACCTTTTTTGACATTATCCTATAGCGTTAACAAATTTTCGTTGTTGCCAGATTTTCTTTGAAGATAATTTATGTCTTTTATGGGCCTAAATTTCATCCACTTTCACCTTTTTTGTAATTGTTAGGAATGTGTCAGTGAAACGCGGTGCTATGTGACATATTCGCCCTAATTGGGGTTTTATTTTTTTCATTTCCTTCCACATTATTAGTGAAAAGTGTAATAAGCTGAATACTAGTGCAAAAAACTTCAAATTTCTGGTGTGATTGTGTCATCCTTTGCGTTGGTTCTGGGAATAAAGAAAATAAAGATCGATACTAGTACGCGTTGTTGCCGCGGCAGTGATTGGGCTGTCATTACAACACGTTTTTGGCAACGCTGTAGGCATACAGCTGATGCTGATAATATTATCGACTTTTTGCAAGGTAAGGTTTTGCATTATCAGTCAGTAGTACTTAGTATAATAATTTTGATTATCTTTACGTGTGCAAGAATACGTTTTAACTTATATATTGATATTGACGTTGACATAATGACATCAATATTTGTGTGTGTACAAAAAATTGACACTTTATACACCAATAATTTTACCTACCTATTTGTAATGCGGTAGGACCAGTATAATTGATTACATGAACCTATCCTAATTACAGATTAGACCAGGTAAAGGATTATTATTATTATGATTACAACTAAGCCTTGAAAACCACAACTTTTTGTATCTTGCTATTTTAAATATAGGGTTACTACAAATTTTATTTTTGCAAGTAAAAGAGTACACAGGGTGTTTCATTAATATGGCGAAAAAATTCAGGATGAGTTTCCCTGCCTCAAATTATGAGAAAAAGTACCTATAAACCTATGCTTGAAAGTTATTCGTTTCAGAGATACAGGGTGTTACAATTTTTAAGCGGAACAAAAAATATGTACGCCACTGCAGTTTTCTCTTTTGATAACACTGTAGTGTAGGCAGTTTAATGGCTAATGCGAAGTAGCTTTTGGTAATTTTTAGATATCGGATTTGCTTAAGAGATAAACGCAAAAACTCCGTGATATGCAAATATTGAATGTCATTTATTTTTTTATTATTCTTTTTCTCGAGAACGGTTGCTCGTAGCAGCTTCTACCAAGTAGGTATGCCCTTTTCACGTAAGAATAATAGAGAAATCTATTTTTTTGCTTAAAAATGTAATATGAGCATGTGTTAAAAAGGTATGACTCTTCAAAAGAGTAAAAAGAAATGTAGGTGGCGCCCTCTACAAGTCGGAGCCATACTAACGTCAAATTTAAATTCCGCATTTCAAAAAGCCCCTAGATACCAATTTTAGTTCCAATAGCGACATTATTTCAGAAATTATTTGGAAAAAACTGAGGGGCGTCTCACTCCTAAAAAAACGTACCTACATGTATTTCGGAAATCCTAGTGATTTCGGCATTTCTGGAAGGATTTCGGGATTTCTGGGGAGATTTCGGCATTTCTGTAAGGATTTCGGAATTGCATTTATGCATTGTTTGAAAAAATAATTATGAAAAGCAGAGTGAAAAGCTCTCGAAAGAACTGAAAACTTAACTATTAACTCGCAAAAGTTTAACTCAGAATCAACGTCGAATAGGTCAAAAATTCTATGCGTATAGAAAATTGTTTTTATATATTTTTCATCCCACAAAATGTAGAAAATTAATCATTCATTTCACAAGCTGACTCTTGTTTAGGCGCGGATACAGGAAGGGGCAATGGGTGCAATTGCCCCCCCCCCCCCCTGAGTATTGACCGAGCTTTAAAACATAATATATAAAAATCTAATATGGCGGCCCTATTCCTACTATTTTTGGCTAAAATTTCCGCCTGCGGCGCTGTGACTTTTCACTATTGTTTTCCCCCTAATTTATTAGCGAGGGGGGAGGTGGAAAATTAGGCCAATTGATGACAAAATTTGAGCGTGGTCCCAAAAAAATTATTCATTGACCGAAAAGCTGGATCCGCGCCTGCTCTTGTATAAATAATAAAAATACTCCTGAAACTCAAAACAAAGTGTTAAATATTTGCATACAAAACTCGATACAAAGTTATAATATGCAAACTACACATTTTACATAAACTTAAAAAAACAAATTCAGAGTTAAGGATCATAGATGTTTACTAAACCGGGGATTCCCCAATAACTCGTGGGATCACGTCATCGCGAAGCATCGCGCCGTCGCCGAGGACGGTAATTAACTAAATTCCTACTTATTACTGAGAAACATTTAGTACCTACATCCTATACATAATATGACTTAGTCACTTACCTATGGTTAAACACCTTTGCCATAAAAGTACCTACTACTTTGTTCTATTATACCTACACTTAAACAAACGGAAAATTTCGGTAGCTGAGGTATAGCTTCCAAAATCGCCGAAGAAATGGCAGGCCGCAGGTGCCGTTGCTCTGCTGCCAAAGCGTTCATATCTTAGGATGAGGTGTGTTTTTGACTTGCTATACTTCCTGGATACGTTTAATGCTTCCGGACTCTCGATTTAATGTTTAATGCTAGTAAATATAGAGATAAAAAATTGATTGTAAACGTTTGGCAAATTGTTCAGGACAAATATTCGGCATTGTACTGAAGTCACAGGAAAATCGAACCAAGTGGCAAGGTTGCGCAAAAAAAACTTTTCAATGAGTATATTTATTATAACGGCACTGTGATTTCGGCGAAATCTTCAATGAATTTCGGTTAATATATGTGTTTTTCGACGAAATCGGTAAGAATTTCGGTAGGATTTCGCGATTTCGGCTCCAATTTTGGGATTTCGGAGAGATTTCGTAAGGGATTTTGAGATTTCGAAGGATTTAGCGAGGAAACGTACACGTATTTCAGGAGTGGGGCGCCCCTCGGAAAAAAACCGAGGAAAAAAGAAAAATAAAAATAAAAAAAAATATATTAATTTAAAAATAAAAATGAAACACGCTGTATCTCCGTAACAAAGCATTTCCGGAGATAGTTTTATAGGAACTCTGAAATCTGAATCCTGAATTTATTCATATTAAATTTTTTAAAACAAGCATTTTTGTAATAATTAGGTATATTTTAACTTGATAATGAAAAATGTCATATTTGCGCATTGTATTATTTTCGGTTGTTACTTTTCATAATTGATGTACCTACCTAAGGTATTGTGCTATTATTATTAATTATTAACCTATACTACCTACCA
This sequence comes from Polydrusus tereticollis, assembly GCA_963920685.1. Classification (NCBI taxonomy): domain Eukaryota; kingdom Metazoa; phylum Arthropoda; class Insecta; order Coleoptera; family Curculionidae; genus Polydrusus; species Polydrusus tereticollis. The sequence continues at coordinate 111,032,482 of OY987328.1, read as the reverse complement.
TTATTATACGTAAATAGCGCGAAACAAACGACTTGCACACAAATTATCTTTTTAAGCGTGTCGCCGACTGCCGGCTGAAATTTCCACAGCCCTCGGTAGCATTAAAATTGCATATAGCGAGCCGCAACGAGCGTAACCGATGCCGTACGATCTGGTGCTTGTTACGTGTAAATTCATGGCTGAAATAAGTTGGGCGCTCATAAGGCTTCATTCCGACGTATATTGGTCGCCAGGGACGGACTGACGGACTTTCAAATTATGATTGTTTTGGTTTATGTCGTCCTAAATTTCTCACAACTTAAGTTAATATTAAATCTTACCTTCATAACTTTTTCCATTGTTGAAACAGACTTTTTTCACCTGTCGATTAATTGTTAATTATGCTAAAGTCTCGGCTAAAGTACTATTACTTGCTACTAGAACTAGGTAACGAAAAAATAAAGTCACTAAGAACTTTAATAATCTTTAAATCGGAGTTGGCAGCAATAAAACCTTTATAATTTGTTCTCCACTTATTTAACACAGTTTCTTTTTTTTTCAACCAACTCCTCGAAATGATTGTCAATACATTTGAAAATCATACAGTAGGTATGTATCGAAAATCTCATTGTCGTTGAATAATAAGAAACCTGTTTCACATGATTAAAAAAACAAAGAAGAGATTTTAGGTCATTTTTGAATTAAGAAGAAAATGCTTAATTTCATTAATATTTTCAACAAATCGTTAGATCAAATTTCTAAGTAACTGACAATTTCATGGTAAAACATTTTGGCTACAGAATAAGCATAATCTTCATTAATACAGCCTTCTTTTGACAATTTTAAAAGTAAGTTTTTTGCGGTAAATGAAAAATATGTTTTTTAAATATTTTTTTATATTTTTGTAAAATATCCAAGTAGAAAGATGATAGGTGTAAAATTATCTCTTTTAATTTTTGTAATTGTTTCATTAAAAATTTGTAATTGTGCATGCAAAAAAAGAGCCTTAATTCGGTAGTTTCACTTTGAAAAGAGGAAAATAGGAGCATTTTCTTCACTTGAAAAGTTAGTTTTAAGTGCATTATATTGCCGCAAAAGCTTTTTCAATACACTGTAATAAAGACAAAAATCTGGGTTTTGAATGATGCAGGCCCTTCAAAGTGACATTCTTGTTTAAACAAAGAATATATTGAGCAAAATAAAACAAAAAGTAAGAGTATTTGTTGAGTCAAAAGAGTATACCTAATACTCTTTAAAAGAGTCACCCTGTTTAAATAAGTGATTCAATTCATTTATATACTATGACCAAATATTTTAATTAGGTACTGTAGTAAACTTAAAATTCATATAGGTACCGACAATAGAGTCCAGGGTGTTTCAGAAGTACGGTACGTAACTTAAGGGGATAATTTCTTATGATATTCTAAGAGAAAAAGTACATATGAACATGTGTCCGGAGTTGCCGCGTTTTTGATATCCAGGGTGTTAAAAATTTCTATAATTTTTTTTTAAATTTCCTTTTCCGGATTTTATTCAAATTTGGTACCGTTATATTTAGGAAAATAATTTTATTTTTAATTTAAATGTTTTAATTAACTTTGAAATATGAGGTATTTTTTTTTGTACATGCAATTAAGTGGTTTTTATTTTTTCTCTCGAATACCAAGCAAGATACGAAAACAATAATTCAAGGAACAAAAATAAACTTTAACGCCCTATATATCAAAAACAGGGCAACTCCCGTAGCGTACTACTGAAACACCCTGTATAATGGAAGTTTAAAAGTATAATTATTTAAATAAAAAAGTTTCCACCACACTTTGACATACGTATTTCTATAGGTGTTATTTATTAAACCATACAATACAGACTTTAGCGATAGTAATACTGATTCCTAGATAAATATCGAAAAACTGAAATGACCGGAAGGTTAAAACCTTGTTAAATGCACAGATTTTCATGAGTTGGGATACAATTTACCCTAGAACAATATCATGATATGTCATAAGAATAATCACAGTCCCTGCACATTTTTAAAGACAAGATAAATTGTTTAAAGTTGTACATTCTTATCTTCCATAGCAACATAAAGAGTAATAAAGGACTATATTATAATCCTATTATTTATCAAGCATCAAGGGAGTATTATGGAGTACCAGATATTTTAAAGATATTAGAAATTATACTAGGTTTGTTGTTAAGCACTTAAGGACTTATATAAATACATATATCATAGAACTCAGGTTAGATTACGACTAACCAGTGGCGGCTCTTCCATAAGGGGTGCAGGGCTGCAGCCCCCCAGCACAACGAACAAACAATGGAAAAATCAAATGTACAATCATATTTATAAATATATTAGTTGACGTCCATATTTTGCTTAACTCAGTTGCTTTATATTTGGAACAATCATAATTTGAAAGTCCGCCCCTGGCGACCACTCTACGTAGGCGATTCTCGCTTTATGAGGGCTCAACTTATTTCAGCCATGAATTTACATGTAACAAGCACCAGATCGTGCGGAGTCGGTCACGCTCGCTGCGCCTCGCTATATGCAATTTTAATGCTACTGAGGGCTATGGACATTTCAGCCCGTAGTTAGTCGGCCGACATGCACGCTTGAGAAGGTAATGTGTGTGTCAGTCGTTTGTTTTGCGCTATTTACGTATAATAATGGTAGTATAGGTTAATAATTAATAATAATAGCACAATACCTTAGGTACATTAAATATAAAAAGTAACAACCAAAAATAATACAATGCGCAAATATGACATTTTTCATTGTCAAATTAAAATACACCTAATTATTACAAAAATGCTTGCTTACTAAAAAATTTAATATGCCTATTTTTATCGGCATCCCAAAAATATCGTCCGGTAGCCCTCCTGTAGAACAGGCCACGGCCGCCACTGCGACTAGCAAGATACACGCGGTTATTAGTAAGCAATTCTCCTCAATTAATACCAGTATTTAATACACAGTCTAGAGTGATAATACGGTTATAATATTGTGTTTTTCTTTATTGAAAAAACTATTTTCAAAAAAAAAAAATTTGCACTGATCAATCCGAATTGCAGGAAATAAGCTGCTGTGCTAAGAATGTTAGCAAAGTATCGCGTGCGAAGGTTTTTTTTTTCTAATATTACGCACCGTTTAGCATACTTTCTAATGGTTTATAAATAAATAATCCATTTTGTAGTTCTGTTTTATTTCTAATGGTTTAGGAGTACTACGTTATCGCAAATTAATGACCGCACATTTTATTTACGAAAGCTAACACAATAAACGGACGAAGTTCGTCTTGCTTTATTTCTTATTATTTATTATTCTTAATATTTTCATAAATTCCGAACGAAAAACGATTATAAGTTTTATCATCATTAAACTGACCTATTAACTGTTACAAAAGAGACTCCTAATTTGGCCCACTGACACTATTGTTGTGTACAAGGTGTTAATGAATGTCACGTAAATATTTAAGGAAGTGATAATGCTCGTCAAAGTAGGAAAAAAATGCTTATAATAAACAAGCACTTAAAAAGGCTTCATTTAGCTTTAACTTCTTTTTCGTTTTTCTCCCATATTTTCCGAGATAAATATTTCAAATTTGGTACACTTATTAGTTTTTGGAATCTCTACAATAAAATGTCTTAATTATCAGAGGCAGTAGGTATACAGAATGTTACAATTTTTACGCTACCAACACTTTCACTCTCCTGAACTTTTTTTGGGATAACCTGTATAAATACTGATATTCTATTGTGACTTCCCGTTCTTTTCTCATTCTTTTTGATCCCTTACATTTTTATCGTATCTGTCGTCGTTTTCTAGTTATTGGCGGAAATAGCCATCGATGCAAACCAAGTATTAGCCAAGTAACAAAATTAAAAGAAAAATGTAGTTGGGTGGGACAGATCATATTTTATTTATTACGCAATTTATTGACGATATACAACACTTACAACACTGTTATTACATCACTATGCCAAAGGGCTATTGACCGAGGTCCTATTGCCCACATATAGGTTTGAAACATATTAAAAAAAAGAGAAACAAGGAAGAAAGAATTTTTGTCTTGGTTAATTCTCCAAATATTTTAAGATTGTCCTGGATGGAACTTTGAATGGGGGATTATTGCGTCTCTGCATCTGACCGTCTTAGGCAGATTGGCTGTATCAGCTGTAGGTTGTTAGGGTTGGCTGCAAACTTGTTTGTCAGTTCGGTCAATCGGAGACTAATGGGTAGGATGTTGGTAAGTTCATACAGTAGCTCATTCGCTAGGTTGTGCAATGGGTGTCTAGGATGTCGGGTTTTGGTTATGGTTCTGAGAGCCGAGGTTTCAGCAACTTCTAGGTTTTTTTTTTGCCGGTCTGCGGATTTGAGTTAGTATTGGGTGTGTATATTCCAGTATTGGGCGACAGATGGCCTTATATATTCTCGTCACTGTATAAGTACTTATTCCTTGATTCTGGTATGTTAAACCCTCGGTTAAACCTCTGTTTTGCTCGTAAAATGACTGTCTTTTTGGCATTATTTGTGTGTTGGTCGACGTTAAGCTTGTTGTCTAGAGTTATTCCCAAATATTTAGTAGTTGTTTTGGTGTAATTTGTTTGTTATTGATGTTAATTACAGGTGAGTTCATGTTTAACTGGTGGTGGAAAATAATGACCTAAGATTTGGAGGATTTGGATGTAGTCTCCAATTGTAGTGTGTCATTCATGAGATTTTGCAGATTTCGTATTGTTTTGTCCAGAGTTGTTTTATCGTGGGATATAAGTGCTGTGTCGTCTGCAAATTGTGGGATTTATCCGGTGGGTTTAATATCATTATTATTGTATAAGTCGTGGCAGTATATATTGTAGAGAATAGGAGACAGTGGAGATCCTTGGGGGACTTCTTGCTCTGTTAGAATTGGTTGGGATATATTGGCTTTAATTTTAAATTGGATCCTACGATTTTCTAAAAATTCCTTGACTATTACTAACAGATTTATTGGACAGTTTCGCTGGTGCAGCTTGTAATGTAGGCCCTTGTGCCAAACACTGTCAGAAGCCTTATTTATATCTAGAAATATGGCGGCACTTTGCACTCTAAGTTATCGTGAGGTTTGAACATTGGACGCAAAAATTGTAGTCGGATGTAGTGTGGAGCATTTTTCCTTAAAGCCAAATTGGAAGGACGGTATATATTGGTTGGCTAATATTTCTAGCTGGTGTTTTATAATCTTCTCCAAGACCTTTCCCAATATCACATTTATGTTTTATTTTCCGTTTGTTAACTTTTTTGACGTTCAGTATAAAATAATTTTGTTTGTTGATATTCACAAACCAAAAATATGCAGATATGCATTTTATTTATGGTCTTGCCAATGGTAATTCGATTCGACTGTGCGAAAATAAAAAAAAACTGACAAGAAATCCACTCATTTGACAGGGACACATTGCACTGTAAGAACCGAGGTAAGAACTGTTCCAACTAAGGAAGCAATCCTGAATGCTGTAGAAAGCAAACGTAAAAGAAAAATTGCGGCAAGAAAATTAAATGGGCAATATTATCGTCAATTTTTAGAAAAGGAACTCCGTGTGCTGTTAGAAGAAGAGCCACTTGAACTAAGAAACCAATTGTGGCAATGATGGCGCACCGCCACATTTCAGTTTGGTGGTAAGGGAGTTTTTAATTCGACACTACAATCGTTGGATGGACCTCCGCCATGGCCCCCTAGGTCCCCCGATTTAAATTGTCTAGATTATTTGTTCTGGGAACATTTAAAATCATTGGGGTATCAGACAGAGAAAGATTTGAGGAACAGAATAATTATAGATTCATGTGAAATACTTCGCAATACTTCTGGGATATTCGAAATAGTTCGCCAGTCGAGAGTGAGACGAAGAGTTTATTCCTGCATATTAGCAAGAGGAGGTCATTCTCAGCAGTTCTTATAATCATTTTAGTTTATCGTGTAACGTCAGAATAAAGGCGGCGTATACGTCCCTATTTTTAGGGAAATTTTGATCTAGATAAAAAGCTACTTGAATCAAAATTGGCACACATGTTAATTTTTTTATTTACAGGTTAAATTTGCAATATTTTTGTTTGTTTCCAAACGCATGTTTAGGTATGAGTATTTTTTCTATTTTGACAAGCAGTATTACTCCCTTAAAGCTTAAAATAGCAAAAGTAGTACCAGTGTATAAAAAGGGACCGAAAGAAGATTTAAACAATTATAGACCTATCTCTCTACTGAGTACATTTTTTAAAATTATTGAAAAGGTTATTAAGTCAAGAATGATCAGCTTTATTAACTCCACATTTCAATTTGATAGTAATCAGTATGGGTTTCAAGAAATAAACAATACACTAGGAGCCACGGCAGATTTTCTGAGCTATATAGCTAACGAAATTGACAAAAACAGATATATTCTAACTGTCTTCATTGACCTGCAAAAAGCTTTTGATACGGTCAACATTGATCTTCTTATAAAAAAATTAAGTAACTTAGGCTTTCGAGGAACATGTAGAGATTTGTTGAAATCATCCTCATCAGGAAGAAAACAATTCACAGTTGTAAATAGTAATACTAGCAGTTTAAATGATATTTCAGTGGGCGTAGCTCAGGGATCAGTTCTTGGACCATTGCAGTACCTTTTATATGTGCATAACCTTATATTCGTAGGACTCCAATCTCCAATGCAAATAGTATATGTTCGCGGATGATACAGTGTTAGTATTTTCTTCAAGGAGTGAAGAAGAACTGGAACGGATTGTGAACCCTGACATAAACATATATTATGAATGGCTGTGCTACAACACGTTGACTATTAATGTAAATAAAAGTGTATATATGATATTTAAACAAAAAGGAAAAAAGACGTGTAATCCAAAAATAAAATTAAACAATCAACTGCTAAAACAAGTATCAGAATATAAATATCTTGGTCTCATAATTTCCAACAATTTAACATGGAATTCTCAAATAAATAACATTATCAATAAAGTGGCAGCTATTGTTGGAGCACTTAGGAGATGCTCCCACAAACTCAATGATAATTCAAGATACTTTCTGTATAACAGTTTAATTGAACCACATTTAAGATATCTAATACCTTGTTGGGGTAATGCTAGTAAATATTTAATAAAGAAACTACAAAGACCACAAAATAAATCAATAAGAGCTTTATTTGCCATAAATTATACGCCCAGTGAAGACTTGTACAGAACATACTCATTTCTTACTATAAATCAACTTAGAAAATTTTAGCAAACCAAATTAATACATAGTGTACAAAATAAATTAATTAAAGCAAACACAGTCCTAAAACAAAACAAAGATTATTACAACTATAATATAAGATCAAAAGATGCCTTAAGAAATACATTTGCTCGCTCAAAGATAATAATATTCCTAATGAACTTCTTAATGAACACCGAAAAAAAAAATACTGCATACCAACCTGAAAAAATATATTAAAGAGACAGTACCAAACTAATATAATATAGAAAATTTAACATGTTATTTAGACATTTTTTTTACTTTCTCTGTAGAATGTAAACATTACAATTTTACCTATTACTTATACCATTTAGGGAATTTGTTAAAAATATATTGTTATTATATATACAGGGTGACGCGGATCTAAATGAACATACTTCAACACAAGACAAAGAATACCTTGGGGGTTCTTAATCACCCATCTTTGATAGTTCAATTGTCGATAGTTAATAAGATACAGGGTCTTTTATGAACTTCAGCAATTTTTTGTTCTTGTCATATTTTTTAATGCACTCCGTATAAAATTTTCATATTGGGTCAACATCTGTAACCTATCTGTCGCTTAAAATTGCAGTATCAGAAAATTTTAAATTCCAGGCCCGTATTAAAAAAAGTTGACATTTTCAATTTTTACATTTTTAACACCCTGTAGATCAATTTTTTCAAAATATTATTTTTTTATTGGAAAGAGCATAAATAATTGACCCTAACGGCATAATTTTCAAAGTTCCCGCACCCATCACTTGATTAGAATAAATGGTTGTTTTGTAAAAAATTTCAAAATGGTGCATATTTGGAAATTAGAAATTAAGAAAATAACAATAAAAAAGCAAAAACTGCTTCCGAAGTAAAAAAATAAATGTACTAAACGTTTAATAGTTTTAACGAGACTAAATTTTAGGGAACAACACAACAACAAATAACAAAGTAATAATAATAATAACAAAACTGCAAGTTAAAATCGACTGCTTAAAATCTAAAACATAGAAAAAGTTTTAGCAAGAATTAATTTTAAGAGCACTTTAGCAGAACACTGTTATTTAAGAAGCTGTTCAAAATGCCCTCCATTGGCTTGTTCACATCTTCGTCTTCTGATGTTTAAATTTGACACTGCTTTTCTAATTGCGTCTGGGTTATTTTTTATTTCCTGAAAAGCATTAATAATTCGTTGCAAAAGCTGCTCCCGCGTGTTGATTTCTTCTGAATAAACCAAATTTTTCATATTCCCCCAGAAAAAAAAATCCAAAGGATTAAAGTCCGGCGACCTGGCTGGCCATAAATGGGGCCCTCCACGGCCTATCCATCTGTTAGGAAACGTAATATTTAAAAATTCAGATACAACCCTTGCAAAATGTGGTGGGGCCCCATCATGTTGAAAAAGAGCCCTCTCACGTTAGCATTTTCATTCTGCATAAGTCCTGGCAAAATGTTTTGTAAAAAATTTAAATATTGATTTCCATCTAATCTTTCAGCAAAAAAGTGCGGCCCAATTAATTTATTATTTATTATACCTGCCCAAACGTTTATGGAAAATTTGTGCTGAGAATGCGATTGTCTGATGGCATGTGGATTTTCTAACGACCATACATGGGAATTCCTTGAATTATTTACACCATCTCTGGCAAATTGTGCTTCATCGGTCCAGAGGATTCGATAAAGACTCCTTTGGTGTCTACTGAGCCACTGGCAAAAGAGTAACCGGTTTGCATAATCGCCAGGTTCCAATCTTTGAACTTCTTGAACATGAAACGGATGCAAGCCTTCCTTTTGCAGTGTTACATTAACTCTTTTTTGCGGGATTCCTAGACGTGTCGCAATTTTTCGAGTAGATGTTTTGGGATTATCTTCAACAAGATTTAAGATATCTTCTTCCTCCTGAACTGGATGTCGTATTGGTTGATCAATATTATTGTCGGTGGGAAAATGTCCATGCTCTCCAGCAAATAAAAATACATTTGCAAATGTTTTGTGATATGGACATCTTCTACCCGGAAATCGCCTACGATATTCCCGAACAGCAGCTCTTCCATTACCGTTACAAAAACCGTATACAAAAATAATGTCGGCATATTCGGCATTTGAAAATTGGTAAGGCATCTTCAACAGAAAATTGCAATAATTGTTAACCGAATACTAACAAAGGTCAGACAACTGTCACATATCTGATAGTGACTTGAATTGTTGCTATGGAACAGTAACTCGATAGTCTTTGGTTTGTTTTTAAATGAGGCAAAGCCTACTTTACAAAGTTTGAAATTTCTGACTGTAATTTACGATTTTTTGTCGATGTCTAAAAAGCAATCATTATCTTGCAGTTTTGTTATTATTATTATTACTTTGTTATTTGTTGTTGTGTTGTTCCCTAAAATTTAGTCTCGTTAAAACTATTAAACGTTTAGTACATTTATTTTTTTACTTCGGAAGCAGTTTTTGCTTTTTATTGTTATTTTCTTAATTTCTAATTTCCAAATATGCACCATTTTGAAATTTTTTACAAAACAACCATTTATTCTAATCAAGTGATGGGTGCGGGAACTTTGAAAATTATGCCGTTAGGGTCAATTCTTTATGCTCTTTCCAATAAAAAAATAATATTTTGAAAAAATTGATCTACAGGGTGTTAAAAATGTAAAAATTGAAAATGTCAACTTTTTTTAATACGGGCCTGGAATTTAAAATTTTCTGATACTGCAATTTTAAGCGACAGATAGGTTACAGATGTTGACCCAATATGAAAATTTTATACGGAGTGCATTAAAAAATATGACAAGAACAAAAAATTGCTGAAGTTCATAAAAGACCCTGTATCTTATTAACTATCGACAATTGAACTATCAAAGATGGGTGATTAAGAACCCCTAAGGTATTCTTTGTCTTGTGTTGAAGTATGTTCATTTAGATCCGCGTCACCCTGTATATAGGCCTTATTACCAGATTTATCTGTTTCGAGGTCAGTAATAAATAAATAAAAAAAAAAAATATCTACGTGACATTCATTAACGTCCTTTAGAATGAGACTCAAAGAGGGAACATTATTTGTTTAAGAAGTCTACATAAAGCAATAACTTAGGAATCACCCTGTATTTTATCAGTTAACATCCTTATCAAATTCGCCAACAACCAACCCACTTAATACGCATTTCCGATAATTCCACAATTAACTATTTACAATATCATTAGTTTATTCACAGATTATCATTAATTTAAATGTCTCACGCGAAACCAATCGTGAAATTCAAGGTTATCTATTTACCCAAAATAAAACTGGATTCAGAATTCTACATTAATCCAAGGCCACGACCAAGGATATCGCTTCGAATATACGCGCAATAAGAATTCCGAAAATCTGAAAATAAAAAATCCAATGTCAAAAAGTGCATAAAATGACTTTTATGAGTGTGATGCAGCTTTTGATGAAGTCGTTTCTTTATAATGGTGTCATGGCGTTTAAAATAAATGCATCCAACCGAGTTTTATTTGCAGCCGTGTTATTGACTGTGTGTTGTCCGTATAGTGACCTAAATGTCTTTATTTGTGGTTTTAATTTAAGTTAACGTACATTTTAAGGCGATTTACCTAGCTATATTGTATTCTGTATATCCATTCAAAGGGATGAATATTGTCATATTCGTAACAAAACAGAAAATCGCCTTTCGTGATCAAAATAGAAATTTGCGAAACAGCTACTTTTGAATGTCTTTTGAGTGCTTTTGTTTGTCAAAAACAGCTGTTTTCGAAGACCCAAAGGACACTTTGCCAAAAATATCTTGAAAAAATGTTCAGCACACTGAAAAAAAAACAGCGGTATCTAATAAAAGTATCTAGTATTTGGATTTAATGCAAAAATATTTTTTTACGTACAATATCAGCCTTATTGGCGAAACACATTAATAAATAAGTGATGCATAATTGGATTTTGTTAGGGTGGCAAGAGAAAAGCATTTTTAAAATATTTCACTATTAGACATTCAATAACCAATGTGCGCCGTGAATAAGGATGGTATCTAAAAATTGGCACTGGAAAGTAAATAGGCAACCATGACTTAAGTATTACCCAGTACAAATACATTAATAAGAACGGAAAAATTAATTTAAAAAACACCGTTATCCCAACTAAACTTAATTGGAAGTACACAGAAGTATAAATATATCGGTAACAAACATTTTTGAAATCATTTTAAGTACCTGAAGAACTTAATTTTGTTGCATAAGGCAACACAATGCACTAGTTTCTCAGTACCAACTAACACTAAAATGCACTGCACTATAAAGTATATAAACCTAAACTAGAAGAAGCAAATATAGTAACCATTTTTAATAAAAGTTACACGAGATTCAATAAAGAACTGAAAATAACGGTAACAAATCTCACATTACACACTCCAAACCACCCCAAACCCTGCTGCGAAATGTGAAAAAGTGCCATACTCTTGGTTGGGCCTGCATCATTATCGTGTAGATTTTAAACTTGATTGGTACTTTTCACTATGTTGGTAATATTCTAACTTAGCTTTTCTCCAAATGCTTAATAAATATGCAAAACGCATACCTGGGTATCAAGAACAACTTAAACACCCTTAAAATAAATTGTGTTTACATTAAAGGATCCAAATAATAAGCATTCTTTAGGTAGACCCACCCTGAATTTATCGCAAGCTATTGTTATATTTGAGGATTTACCATTGTTATTGGGAAAATCCCTTAGCCAGGGGCGTGTATTGGAGAAGTTTTTAAATTAAGAATCTTAAACATGCCTATTCTCCTAAAATTGTATTATATTATATTCGTAGGTATTTATAACATATGAAAATATTTAAAAAATCGTATTAACTAGTAGTGATCGACCGATACCGATGCCGATATATCGGCCGAGAGCCGATTATCGGTATCGGCCGATAGATGTAAATATATATCGGCTATATCGGCCGATGTATAAAAACAACCATAGCAGCTTAAAACATTTTTTTTATATTTAAATTTAAAGTAATATTTCAAATAAGTTAATCTTAAGAAATTATGGTAGAGATATAACATGAAATAGGCATTTAATATGAATAATGTAGTTTAGGCAAATTATCATGTAAAAATATTAGTTTCTCGGTTGTTTCTGGATTCAGCCGATTCCTTTTCGCCGAATTTACGGCTCCAGCTTCTGAAAACATTTGCTCACTTGCAACACTGCCAACTGGTGCAGATAAATATATAAGAGCTTGATTATATAATAATGGTAGAACTTCTCGTTTTTCTTGCCACCAAGAAATGGGATTCGCTTTTCTTTGAAGAAGAGGATGTTTCTTATATTCTGTAATTTCAGCATTCACTTCTTCACAAATGGATGCCCTAGAAGATGATTTTGTGTCACAAGAAGATGTTGTTGAAATGGTTTTTGTTTTTGTGGAGCTCATCCCTTCTCCGGCAAATTCTTCGTAGATTTCCCAAAACAGATTTTGGCCAGATGTTCGACTAGTCTCAGGTTCAGAAGTTCGAACATACTTAGCAAGTGGTTCGTTGTCATCACTATCAATTTCTATAGAATCTATAGTTTCATTTATTGTATGGTCTTGAATGTAATCCGAAATGTCAGGGGAACTGGAATGTTCTACAGATGTATTGTTTTCTTTTATTTGGGACTTTAGGTTTGTAGTTATGTATTCGCATATAAAATCACGGTCTTTTGTAAAAAAATTGTCTTTGAAGCGAGGATCCAAGAAAGTCGCGATGGTATAATGTTTTTTTATAAATATATTCTGAAATCGTTTATTCAAGCTGTTTTTCAATTCTTCTTTCATTGTACCTACTCCTGCAAAATCAGCGTTTTCTTTGTTAAGATAGGCAGTGATAGTCGAAACAAATGGAATGACTTCAGATATGCAGCAGTCTGAAGAACTTGTAATTTTTGTTATGTCTTCAAATGGCTTTAACAAATTTAAAATGCTTCCAACTAATTCCCATTCGGAAAATGTCAAGTCTGTAAGAGTCCCATGATCCAAAATATATAAATTTACTGCTTGTTTTTGTTCAAGTAGGCGAGAGAGTAGATAAAATGAGGAATTCCAACGTGTTTGTACATCTTGGAAAAGTTTGTGTTTGGGAAGGTTTAGTTGTTCTTGTAGTTTACTTAGTTTATCGCAAGCAGTTTGAGAGTGATTAAAATGCGAAACGATTTTTCTTGATCTTGCTATTAAATCACTGACTGAACGTTGACTTTGTATAGCATCCTGTATTACAAGTTGTAAAGAATGAATGAAGCATGCTTCATAATTTACTTTTGCCTTAACAAAACCATTCCTCATATTGGCAGCATTGTCTGCTAATACTAAGTGAATATGTTCCCTTTTTATATTCCATTCTTGTAACAAAGAATTAAATGCTTCAGCTATGGCGTCTCCTGTATGAGATCCTGGGAACTTCTTGCAGGCAAGTGAAAAATGGGATCTCTGATATAAACTTAAACATGTTTCTTCAAAAAAGTGGATTGTGAGAGACAAAAACGAACTGTTTGTATATTTGCACGTCCAAATATCTGTAGTAAAAGATGCTTTTCCCAACATATTTGAAATTTTTTGAGTCACTTGTGCTTTACATCTTGAGTAAATATCTGGTACAACTTTTTCTCTGAAGTATTTGTCAGAAGGAATTTCATAATAGCTTTCTTTAGTAGCCGAGTAAAGCCATCATCTGATACAATGCTGAATGGCTGATTATCTAAACATATCATTTCACCTATAAGGTAGTGAAACTCCTTCGCTCTGGATGAATTAATGTCCCACTTTTGCATTTGCTTGAAAGAGTCAGCCAGTGAGACTTGCAATAGCTTAGAGTTAGAGTTAGAAGTACTACTAGAACTACTAGAAGGTCCAGCCGTTTCTAAAAAAAATAGACTCAGGGTGATCAAAAGTCAAAACGTTGAAATAAACGGGGAAATTTGTTTTTAAATAAAATCATATCGTAGGTGTTAATTGTTAATGAAACGATTTAAAGTGATGAAAGAGAAAAATGTCCCCCCTCCTACACAAATTCCTTTAATTTCCCCAAATTCCCAACAAATTACTTAATTCTTCATATTTTTTCAGTAATTTTTTTACACAAATTTCCTTAAAATTCCCTAAATTCCTAATAAAATAAATCCCTAGATTTTTAGCAAAAAATTCCTGGGTGGTTTGCTCCTCAATCCTATATAATAATATAATCCTGAATGAGCAGGTCCTTTTGTTGGTAAATATTTTTATAACGTGAACTGGAAAATAAAAATTTAGTACTAACCTGAGCTTGAATCAGTCCCTTTCAATTTATAATATTCTTGAGGATGTTTTTTCTCTAAATGGTATTTCATGTTTGAGGTATTCGCCGATTTTCCCACTCCCCCTAATGAAATGGTTATGTCACACAATTTACATTTTACGGTGGATTTCTTATCTGCAGGGGATAATTTATTCTTTATGAAATATTTCCAATAAATACTTTTGCCATCCATTTCGCTACTTTGCACTCCACCAAACTCCAATAGGATTATTATTAACTATTAATATTATGTCTTTGTTAAAGATTAACTAAATTACGCCAAGAAATATTCGAACTTAAAACGATCTGCTTTAAGAATGCAATACTGAATGCACGGCAATAAACGCACGGGATTCACCGAGAAATTCAAATTAAGGGGATTCACCAATGACTTGGCGCTGAGCCACATAAATTACCGCCTATTGCTGTGTTGCCAAAGTGCAATTTTTGTTTTTATTTTTGTGATTTTAAATTGAACGTTAAAGAATTATAAATTATATTACAGAATATTCAGATTTTAGACATTAATAATGTTATCAATTAAAAAAGGCCGATATGCCGATATATATCGTTATCGGCCAAGACATTATCGGTATCGGCCGATTATCGGTATCGGCTAAAAAAGTCATATCGGTCGATCACTATTAACTAATAAATAACAATGGGTGATACTATTTTACATAATATAATTACAAAAACAAAATATAATATAGAATCTTACAAACAAAGCATTTTTAAGAACCGAATAATACTTTGTCGTTATGGCTTAATCCTCGGCTTAATCATAGTCCGATTCAAAAGATGAACTTTTATTAACATCGTTTTTAATAAGTGGTTCAACCATTTCTTTGATTATTATATCTACCTGCCACATTTTGGCTTCTTCTGTCACATGATCGATACACTTTTTCAACTTTTCCGCACTGGTTTTACCCACAGCTTCATTAAAGAGTCTTTTTGAATCCACCATTTTATACGTCGTGTTTTTTCTGGCGACATCTGTCTTTATTTGAGCCCATATAAGTTCGATCGGGTTTAATTCGCAGTGGTAAGGAGGGAGTCTGAGCACAGATATTCCTCGTAACTTTGCCATTTCATCGACTACATATTTTTTGAATGCATTTTTATGTAAATTGGCTAGTACCAATAGTTCATTTTTTAAGAAATCTAATGGAAATTCTGTTTGTTTTAAACTTAGTCATTCTGTTATTTCACTTTTACGACACGCACTTGTGGGTAATTTTTCCGACAGCCTAGAGTGATAACTTGCATTATCCAATACAATTATTATTGCATCCTTTGGTGTAAGACCCAACATTTGCTCGAACCATTCTTCAAAGACAACGGCATTGATAGTCTCCTGTATTTTTAGATTGGAACATTAGTAGACCACCTTTAACGAAGCCTTCAGAACTTCCAATATCGGTTATCAAAAGTTTATGTCCTTTTCCAAAACGTATTTCTACACATAAATGTCCTGGTCTTCTCGGATTGAGGACAAATTTTTGTACTGTACATGGACCGACTCTAGGGCGTTTAGGCAATTGTTAAAAATTCTCCATATTTAGGTTATTAAAAAAATACTGACACTTTGACTAGTTTCAGTGAGAAACAGGCACTCAAGGTAGGTATGTATAGATATTAATAGGTGTATTATTCCAATAGAGGCACCCATAAAGGCATAATAACCACATAATTAGCAAACAAGTGCTTAACCAGGATCAGGTACAAAAAATAGGAATAAAATGATTAGAGCAGAAACGAAATAAGTACCTAGACACTAATTAGTTTTGATAAAATTGCTTTCTAAAATTCCAGGTAAATGGTACGGCTGTACAGGGTCTTCCAACGAGGACTGAACAGGGGCTCATTTTTGAGCTTCCTTGTATTTAAAGAAAAATCCAAAATAGCCAATCGATGTACTTTTTCCTGCAGAATTCAAAAATGAAACCAAAAATTTATTTGAACCAGAAACAAAAGAGTTACGCTATGGATAAGGTGTTTTTTAAATGAAACATAGCTTTTTTTTATACGATTTTTGGAACGAGTGATTTTTTTTTTGTCCGTTCTGATTAAAATATTTAATATTGTGACAGCTATTCTTATTAAATTTTAATGTTTTATCCAGTATAATTTAACTTTAACCTGTTTGAAACATGTTAAAGTTAAATTATACTGGATAAAACATTAAAATTTAATAAAAATAGCTGTCACAATATTAAATATTTTAATCAGAACGGACAAAAAAAAAATCACTCGTTCCAAAAATCGTATAAAAAAAGCTATGTTCCATTTAAAAAATACCTTATCCATAGCGTAACTCTTTTGTTTCTGGTTCAAATAAATTTTTGGTTTCATTTTTGAATTCTGCAGGAAAAAGTACATCGATTGGCTATTTTGGATTTTTCTTTAAATACAAGGAAGCTCAAAAATGAGCCCCTGTTCAGTCCTCGTTGGAAGACTCTGTACATACATAGTTTTAAGCTTAAAAAATTTAGTATTAAAATATATATTTGAAGACAAATCTTGAATTTAATGTCTATACTTGTGCTAATTCTACACAAATTTAAAAATCTATTTAAATCTATATATAGGTACCGATGCACGTCCATGGAGAAGACGGTTTTGATTGATTTATTACTTTGCATCATTTAAAGATAGACTATAGACTAGCTAATTCCAGGCACGTAGCCAAGGAGGCTTGAGCAAGCCCTCCCAGAATATTAAAATTATTATTTTTATTTACGATTCTTCACCATATCACAATTCAGTACTCTTTTTGACAATTTTTCAAAAAAATTTAAAATAACCTACATAAATTCATCTAGTTTAAAAAATACCTATTCTATATGGAATGTTTTTACGTAGCCTCAAACACTTCGGGCTACCTAATACCACGGCAGATATTGTTGTATCTGCCGTGCTAATACCATATCAAAGGAGATACGCACTAGGCAACTTAGTTCAGTTTGGTTGTCCTTTGTGATCAGACTACCCAAAATTCTAGTCTAATACCCTACCAATTTAAAAACATCAAGTTGTCCTCTGTTTCCAAAATTTACATTATTATCAATAGTGTGCAATAACTATATTTTTTTTTTTGATAGTAACAAATGAGTAAAATTGAGCAAGGCAAGTTCAACAGACCAATAGTTCAAAACATCAGTGCACCAAGATTAAATTAACCTGATCGAACGGTACAGTAAGTCGTTATCCTCGCTATAGCAGACAAAAATAGAAAAGTTCACGGCAGAATACACACGGTTCACAAAAGGTATGCCTTGATTTAATTGCATTAGCCTTTGCATTCATCATAACAAAGAATATCGAGACATATATAGATTTAAGTTTGTCGCCGGTGGGTCTGTAAAGGTCAATTAATACCTTCCACCCTTGAGAATTACTTTTTCTACAAATTCTGCAAATAAAGTCTGTGCGTTTTAAGAAGTCCGCTAAGCCATAAAACCTCTTGAGCATTATGTCGGTGGCTCTCAAACAATAAATTATATTGAAGGTAATTTTGGATGTTGATGAATTACATTTTCTAAATAAAATAATTTAAAGTAAATAAAAAATTAGTTTAGGTAAAGAAAAATAATAATTTTTTAGCTTTTGTAGTATTCAGACAAATTAGTTTTACGAATTCTTTTTTATAAAGTTTTGGTTCTAAAAAGAACCGATTTTGTAGTCTTGCGACAGAACGTACCTACTTGTAGATAGGTACTACTAAAAGTAGTCTTCCTCTGCATTTGAAATTTCACCCATGCTTTCAGACTCATCAGAATCAACATCATCGTCATCATCATCATCATTCGTAATAATTAACGGTCTTACTTCGTCTATAACCTGTTCTGTCTCATAAGATTCAAAAATAATAATATAATAATATAAATTTTCATGGTTTATGTTTTTCTTTGACAACCACTCTTTTCTTCCTTTTTCCAGCTGCTTGTAGGGAATTTCTCTTCGAGTCTCGTATGGTAAGAGGCATTGTCTAAAACAATTAAGGAAGGTTTTTCTAAACTTTTTAAAAGTTTTTCCTCGAACCAATGCTCAAAAATTTCAGCTTCCATATTGCCGTGATAATCATCAGTTTTTTTTGTTGATGAAAATATCAAACTTGCATTTAAAACAAAACCTTCTTCATTACCAGCATGTAATATAATATACCTTTTTCCATTACTTGCACGGGTACTTGAATAACAATGCTTTGAGTCATCCTGCCAAGACGTTTTTGTTGAAGTTCCGTTTGCAAATACCCATGTTTCGTCAAGAAAAACAACTTGTCTTGACAATTCCGATTTTTTGTTGTTTAAATAATCCCTTAAAAATTGCCATCTTTTCGAAACAACATTGGACAGCTCGCAAAGCAGTTTTCTGTTGTTCGTTTTTTTATATTTGAAACCCATATGTTTTAAGATGATGGACAAACTGTTAGTTCCAATATCGCAAAGTTTTTTCTGCTTTATCTTTTCAAGAATAGCTTTGAGGGTAACATCTTCCTTGGCTTTATACATATCATAAACAATATTCCTAATAGAGAGTTTTATCCCTTGGGATAAATCCAAGGTTTTTGAATGGAGTCGAACCCTTTTATATGGTCTGTCCAAATCCTCTTCACTCTTTTTTCGAAGTCTTCTTAAGGTCTTCTCTGAAGTGCCGCAAGCTTCAGACGTTCGTTTTTGCACTGCCAAAACAGACTCTAACGGGCCCGAGTTATCTTTTTCTAAAGTAAAATAACGTTCCACTTGTAATACCAAACGGCGTTCACCTGGAGATAAATGCCTTCTAGGCGATGTGCCACCTTGCTGAACATTTTCCATAACTTTGCTTAATAACTGATTTTAATTCACACACAATGAGAAACAAACTAAAAGTGAAAAGCACAACTACTTATTTAAAATAAAGTAGAACATACCATCCCGCACTTCAGCAAATTTTAATTATTTCTTGGAAAATAATAATTATTATGAAGATTTAATTATAATAATCCCAAAATAATGTCATTATCGGAAAAGTATATACCTGACAAAATCTTTAACATATTTAACCATCCCGCACTTGAGCAAATTTTAATTGGTTCTTGGAAAATAGCGATTATTATATAGATTTAACTATAATAATAGCAAAATAATTTAATTATCTATTTAATTATTATTTATGCTCAACGCGTAATTCTAAGATAATTTTGTTTTGAAACCCCTGATTTCGCCCAGTAATAGAATACAGTAAACCAGTGGGATGTTCGGTGTGATCAAGTATAGCGAAGGTGCGAAGATATTGTAACTTAACCGACTTACTGTTTTAAAAGCGATAACATCCCTTGGTGATTTAATCCGATATCGGACTTCTTAAAACGCACAGACTTTAGCTCTGTAAAAACTGGTGATAGAGTAAGAGACCCACGGAAGAATCACTAAACTGTGGTTTGAGTCCACTGTTTTACCCAGCCAGCACAAACTAGCCATGCATAATCACTAATCACCCAAGCAAGCTCTCGACCCACCAGTGGCATGCAATATGGGTTACCAAATAAATTGTTTATATGCCACAAATGGTAAAAATCAATAACACTCAAAATCGGAGTATTGCCGGGAACAGTATTGGGTCCTATCATTTTTAGCACTTATCTTAACGCTCTCTTGACTGAAAATATAGAAGGCACAATTGTATCTTATGCTGACGATACAGCCTTAATATTTACTGACAGAGATTATGCAGAAGCCAAAGATATAGCAGTAAAAGGTTTCAGAGTAGTTAAAAGTTGACTAGAAACTTATAAGCTATTACTTAATCTAGGAAAAACAAACTACATACCTTTTTCTCTAACAAGGGCTGGCAGACTTAATTTTACAAATATTATTGATAATGACAACCAATCCTTGAAATTATGCGTGCGAGACACGCTGATTCCATGGATTAAATCAGACGACATCCGAATCAAAAAATAAGACAAAAATTCAATAACGGAACGTCGAGTTCTGTATAGACTTTTAAAATGACTTAACAATAGACGAACGTCAAATACAGACAATTTTCAGACATGAACACAAAGTTTGTATTTTACTACACAGGGCAAAAACATATAAACAGCGTAGAATATGCGCGGATAGTTTATCCTACTGACTTGTCACCCCGGAGTATGGGGACATATAAAACTGAGTAAGAGTGCCGCAGGCACTAGCTCAAAAGGAAGAAACAAATTGAGAGATAATGACATCACTGACGTAACTCATGTAAGGTATTTTGGTGTGCTGGTTGAGCAATTTTTTAAGTGGCGTTAACACATTGAATATGTATCTAACAAAATACGTATGCTCATAAACAAATTATATACAGGGTGTTCCTTAATGATAGGCCGTAAGTCCAAGGGCGCATTCCTGAAACAGATTCAAGTAGAAAAGTTCATATAAACATGTGTCCTAAACAGTCTGTGGAGAGTGGCAGATGTAGCTTTCGAGCGACACCTCTTGGCAATCAAATTTATCACCTGACCCGTCCGACAAGAATCAGTCAGAAACGGAGAAGGAAATCGACTTTTCAGGGTCAAGTAGGCTCTCCAGTGTTGCTTTTTTTCGTCGGATTCTATAACCTCACTGATTAGCCGTTATACGGCGAAACGCGTCTGGGGATGAATCGGACGGAAGGAAGCAACCTTTAAATTCTGCTAATAGTCTGGTTTTCGAGATACAGGGTGTCAAAGTTTAAAAAAAAATCGATTTTTTATTAATTTCTCAAAGATTCTTTTGCCGATTTTGGTGAAATTTGGCAGTGTTGTTCGTGATAAGACGCTAAACGCACTAACTAGATGATAATTATGAGTTCCAGTGGCGTCCCGGGGGTCACAGTCTCACGAATAATAATGACAACAAAATCTACGCCACTGACTTGTTTCGAAATTTTATATTGTATTGTATTGTATCTTACTTCGTTTTCGAGGAAAAGATAAAAACCGGTTTATTACATGTCGAAAAAATTTTTTCTCGAAAACAAAAAAATATCAAGAGATAAAAAAGTTGTATTTTTTGCTGCTTAACGAGAACAATTTTTAATATCTCAAAGCATTAAATTTAATAATATTAAAAAAACAACGAAATGTGCCACTACATTTTATATTGTTTTTTGTATTTGTACAGAAAAATGATTTTTAAAATAAATAAATGTGACTAAAATCTTAATTAAGAAAAAAACATCGATAATTTCGAACATCTCTCCTTAATAGCATGCCTCTGGGGGTTCCCAAAAAAAAATGCAAGTGTGGCAGTTGATTCAACTTTAACAAAGACAAAATAAATGTCCTAATAGCCAAATAAAAAAGGGTAGTTCACGTTCCTCTCAAAATGAAACAGTTATTTAATTTTAAGGTGTTTTTTTTTAATTGCTAAGCAGTCGAAATTCAAAATCGTATATCATATTTTTTTTTATTTTACAGTTAGTTTATGTTGGGAAAAATAAGTTGTTGTGTTGTGTGTTTACGATTACCAAATGTTATTGTCTTTATACTGTATACACTGTACATATTTGAATAGATAACATGATACGGTACTAAAATTAGTGGGTTTAATTTGTAAATTTAATATTTACCCAAAGTAAGAAGGTGTTTTTCTACTGCTATAAACAATTATTTATTACCATATCATTTTTGACAATATTTATTCATTACTTACAATAATTGCTCTTTAATTATTCGCTTACATGTTGTAAAAACCCTCCAATAATATACTTCTTCTACACATTCTTTATTAATATTTTAATATCCATTATTACATGTAATAAACACATTACTAGATGGGTTGCAACCAATCAAAACACAGAATTTCATAAACTCTTGTATGCCATGAAATGCAAAGACAAATAGTAAAATAAGTAATTTCTACTCAAACTGGAAGAATCTTAATTACCTATTATACATAACTTTTTCGTCCGTTTTTTTCATATTTTGTAGACAGTATAATCACATTTGGATTTTAAATTAAGGTAAAAACCAAAGAAGAAATTATGGCAAATTATCATCGAGCATAAATTTATACAATATACCTACCTTTATTACTTGTATTATACATTTAATGTTACAGCTGTCTATAGTAACAGACCAATTACTCACCCAAAAGTATTTGATAAGATATACTGTAACCTTGGCGTTAATGTATTTCAATTAGAATTTTCATGGTTATTATTAAGGATATCTCTTATGGGAGCTAATAATATAAGGTCAAATAGTAATTTCCAAAAAATCGACTCGTTCAGCACCATATCTTATTGGATTTTTCAGTATCCGTGATACAAAATGGATATACCTCCCCCATATTCTGGTTCACCTCCATTGATTTATAATTATTGTTATTCGGTACCTGATTAAATCTAAGCATATCTAGAAGGCTTTGTCTTTGGCTAACTAACTTAACAACCCTAGTGTCTTCCAGGATCATACCTTAAATAAAAACATGCAAGAGAATATCATTTAATATTTTCACTATACAATACCTAAAACAAATAAAGACCCAACTTCTAGCCATTTATTATGTTTTGTGGAGGTGCGCATCTACAAAATGGAGTTTTATCAGGTTGTTTTGGTTGAAGGTTAATGGTTTGTTGTACTATGTCTGCTCTATAGTTTACTGTTGACATTTGTACTATGTCTGCTCTATAGTTTACTGTTGACATTACCACTACATTATTTACAAGGTCACTAATCAATCTGTCTGAAAAGTCTTACTTTGTTTATACCGTACGAGGAAAAAATATTTTCATCCAAGAGGGCTCAGACTAAAAAAGCCGCCATGCTTGTTTCGGGGTGACGTCACTAGTATAGTAAACAAACAACGAACGTAAGTAGATACGCTTATTATATGGCATAATTAGTTTTCTGTTTAAATTAAAAGACCACCAGAAAAGTCGTTTATTAGAGTGTCGAATTGTATTACAATGAGAAACATTTGATTTAAAGTTGTAAGAAGAGATTCAAAATTGTTAGTTGTAATTATCGAAAAGAAGTGTGCTACCTACTATATTTTTGTGAAGATTAATTCAATGTAAGTGCAATAATATATCGTGTATCATGTAATAATTAATAGAATTTAGATTAAACGGAAGGTAATAAAATTATGGTAATTAAATATCTGTGTTCAGAATTTAGAGGTTGTGTTCAAATTTTTCATAAGAATTAGGGATGTGTCATACGATTCGATAACTTTAATTACCCAGAACCTTGGGTTCAGATATTTGATATTTGACATTCTTTCGGGCCATTCAAAATCGTCGGGAAACGTCAGGTGCTCGTGCTCGTGTCCAATAGGGTTTGATGATCCCCTTGTTACATCGATGCATCAATACATCGAAATTTTAGGCAATGAATGGAAAGACATTGAATTTTAAGTCTGATGCATCGATGTTTTAAACCATTGACGAGTGATTATTAATTATTTTGCTCAAGGGCGGCTGTGACCCAGTATACATAGTATAGCAGTAGCGCG
Source organism: Polydrusus tereticollis (assembly GCA_963920685.1). Taxonomy (NCBI): domain Eukaryota; kingdom Metazoa; phylum Arthropoda; class Insecta; order Coleoptera; family Curculionidae; genus Polydrusus; species Polydrusus tereticollis. The sequence continues at coordinate 111,008,478 of OY987328.1, read as the reverse complement.
TAGATTAAATCATAGGGCGAATTTGCAAGAAAGCAGCGTTGTCACGTTGAAAACCTAAAATAATGTTTTTTGACGGTATGTAATATAAAATCCTGAGCTATCTTACTTTGAAAGCCTACTTTATATGGCCGCCTCCTACTTCTAGACACCTTCTGATGTTTCTTCTTACCCTCAGAGACACATTAACCAATACGTTTGGAGAATTATTAATTTCGGCAATTTTTTCTGAAATCCTTCGTTTAAGATCATTTATATCCTCAATTGGTGTTCGATAAATGGAGTTTTTTATAAAAGGCCACAAGAAGAAATCGCAGGGTGTTAAATCGCAGGAACGAGGTGGCCATATTTGTTGCGTATTTCGGCTTATAACTCTGTTTTCAAAAAATTCACTTAAAAAATTTAAATTTTCTCTGGTTACATGATGTGTAGCGCCATCTTGTTGGAAGTAACCTTCCCGCAATTCATCATCGTGAAGCTCATTAATAAATGTTGTCAGAATTTCGATCCGATATCTCTCAGCTGTAATTGTGCCATCAAAGTAAATTGGGCCTACTATTCTTCTAGAACTAATGTGGGCAGCACACACACCAACTTTTTGAGGATGAAGAGGTCTTTCTACAAAAACATGCGGATTTTGCGTATTCCACATTCGCATATTTTGTGAATTAACATAGCCTGATAAATAAAAATAAGCCTCATCGGTAAAAAATGTTTTTTCAAAAGCACCACTATTTTCTTCTTGAAAATTGTTTAAAAATCATTCACAAAAATTAAGTCTTTGGGGAACGTCATTGGGAAGGAGTTCATGAATAGCCGTAACACGATAAGGGTATAGATGCAGATCCTTTTTCAAAAGTGTTTGACATGTACTGTAGCATGCTTTGCTGAATTTGTTGAGATAAATGCCTAATAGAAGTTGAAGGATTATTTTCCATAATTTGTCGCGCTTCTTCAATAACCTCATTCGATCGTTTCGTTGGTCTTCCAGCCCCTTTTTTATGTTGAACAGAACCAGTCTGACGAAATTTATCAATTAGGTATTGTGACCCAGTACGAAAATTATGAAAGGTCACCGCAACATTAGGAAACTCGGTTCGAAATTCATCAAAGCAGTCATGGCATAGAGTAATTCCATACACCGCCTATTTTGTTTCTATTTTTAAAAAAACTTTCAACAATAAAAATTTTTTGTGCTTCACTAAACATTTTAACTGTAGAACTTTCAATCCGGCAACAAAGCTTCACCAAAACTTGATACGCTGAAAATAAAAAAAAAATAAAAAATTAAATCATATCCTGCAAATAGCACTTTATAATAGTCAAAAGACGACTCCCCGGAGAAATATTAGTTAAAGCAATAGTAACCTACCTTCAAATAACTGCAAAAAATACAAAATTTCTCCAATTTTTAAACTTTACAAATACACAAATTCAAATAAGACGTAAATATCATAAAACAATCATGTCATCTTATCTACGCAGTACGGCCATGATGCTTTTAAAATGCATGGCCTCCCTTGAGCAAAATAATTAAAAATCACTCGTTATTACCGTTAGCATGTCTAGTTGTTTACTATACTAGTGACGTCACACCATGACGGGATACCTGTGACGTAAAGATTAAAATTCTCACTTTTTAAAAGTTTAATATTGTATTTTTATCCGCCATATCTAATTTGTTTAGGATTTTCCATGCGCAGACTAGGTATCGGAGTTTCATTATTTTCCAGTTAATTTGTCATGGTAGTAAAATACCCTATTTTGCGTTGTCAAGATACAAGCAATTTTTTGTCAACTGTATGTGATTTTAGTGTGTGGTGTGTTACGCAACGTTTTATTTTTAGGTATTGCATATTGGTGAAAGTTGTAATGTATCTGTGTACACAGTTAAAATTGAACCAAACTTAAACATTTCAGAATGACACAGATTGACGTTTCAGCGTTTTGAGAAGTTCTAAAAAGTCTATGAAACAACCTCAAATACAAAAATTGTAGAATTTGTTAAGTTGAAAATAAGTCTACATTTGTTTCAACCGTTTTTGAAATATTTAGCTTAAAAGTCACCATTCAAATTTTATAATTCGCGTGACTAAGATTTTAAGATATGCACCACTGTTTTTAAAATGTCAGTTTCAATAGATAACCCACTTCAAAAAGATATGGATTAATATTGGATCAATAAAATCCAGAAGTTAAGAACTTTATAATCCTTTTTGCGAAATTTATAAGCGTATGATTGAAATTTTTTAAGAAGTTGTTTGTGTTATTTACCCAATCAAATAACATTTGCGCAATATAATAATTAATAAAGATACTATCCGTATTTTATTTTTGTTTATTGGCATTTAATCATTTTCTTTTGTAATAACTACTATAAAAATCCACAAAAGAAGTTGTGAAAAAGCAAAACACATGTTTTTCGCGTGCTTACAAATGTTTTTTTGTATTTTTTCACCCGTATCTACAAATTCTAATTTAGTTTTATGACTTACTAAAAATTCTACACAATTTATGTTCCTATTAACTGCAAGGACAGTGAAGCAAGCTCTTTGTGTTGTGACTTTCTTTACTTTGGTTTGATTGAATCAAGTTTTAGTTAGGTTCCAAAAATAGTCTTAACAGCCGACGCCAACGGCGTGGAAGTGATATGCCATCCTGATTTGCTAAAAGATCTCCCAAATCGATTTTTTTTTAAATTCATAGAAAGCAATCTTTTTATGTTTTACTATACCTACTCTCGAACTAGATACAATAAAACGGTATTTACTTACCAAACTGCTTAAAACGTAAAAAATAATATTTTAACATAATATAATTAACATCCATTCTTATTTTTTTAAGAAAGTAACTTAAAAATTACTAATCTTGCATTTTGCGCTTTGAATTCGCATCTCATCCTATAGTAAAAATATTTTTTGGGGTTTATTTTTAAATTGACAGAATTATTCCTGAACAAACTATTTTGATATGGTAAACGATCAAGAATAGTAATATCGGTTCAAGAACAAGTGCAATGCGAATCTCAATAAATTATGGCCCTCTGATTGGCCAACTTAAGGCCAAATTTCTATACTGCCGCCGAGTTTTATTCGGTATGACGTTGCACTACGAACGATCTGATGACGCGCATTTGACGGTGCATTTCAACAGCTACAACGAGGTGTGCGAATTAACATAGCCAACGAGTTTGTATGTACAGAAGTATTAAAAATACATATTCTTGAAAAATGTTATAGGTAGCTAGCACTAATATTCATATTTAATTGACACATGCGCACTTCAAAATTAAAATCACTTTGCTTTAGATATTGGTAGTAAGGGATTCATTACCCTCACTTTTAATACCAAATACGATAAAATTTAAAAATAGGTACTTTTCATTTGAAAAAGTTAACTTTTGACAGTTACGTATAGAACATTATATATGAAATGTGATTAGAATTTTATGTAGAATCTGAAAATGAGATAATTAAAACGGTGTCCTATTTAATATAAGCAAATTGACATCTACTTCCGGTGTAACCAAAAGTGACAGATTCTTGAAAATATTTTAGATTTACGACATTAGTAAGCTACCAAACTTTCAGATTTTTTCTAATAATAGTTCTTCCATAATCGATTGACGGGACACCCTGTATGTGATTATTGTATTAGAACTAATAATACACATTGCACTATCTTAATCTTTTAAAACTACATAGCTCGGATTGCATTGCCATTGCCACTAGGTTTTAAAATGTGCAGTAAATTATGCTGTAATGTAAAGAAACCTTGAAAGAAACATTAATCATATTGAATTAATATGGTTTTTCGCCAACTATTTCACTAGACTAAATAATATTTAAAAAGTTTAATAGTGTGATGATTTTATGAGCCAACTAGTGGACTTCCCATTTTTTTTATATGTCAAGGAATATCAATGGTAGTGAATGTCTGAAATAAATCTATTAAATTAAAAACTGTCATTCCCTGACTGTTGCTATGTGTGCCAAACTCGGTGCCAGCGGAAAACTTATTAAATATTGACTTTTCACTATAACTGTTTGCGATACCTATATAATTTTAAATAACTGTCAAGGACAAATAAGCAACAAAGACTTCTGTTTATTTCCCCTAAAAATTGTTTGTCCAATTTTTTTTAAAATAATACACCTTGATTAGAGCTTCAAAAAAACATAAAATCATCATTCTTTTACGAGAAATGACCACGAATAACCATGACTAAGGAATAAATTAAATTACCTATTACAACAATCGTTATATAGCCGCAGCATAATCTTGACATTCAAGGAAAATTACAATTACTCATAAATATCAAGAACGGGTTGCATAAAAAATTTAATTTAAACATGCAACGGAAAGTTTTAAAACTGATTGCAGTTTTTATTACCACATTCTCAGACGTCAAATTTGATTAAACTTTTATTACGGTTATTTTGAACGTTGTTAAATGCACACGTGCTTCTTAGAACAGGTGTGTCCAAAAGCGAGTAAAAACTAAAAACTTCAAAATATTATTTTGTTGGCACATTTTGCAGTTTATGTTCAGTATTATCCTGCCTTACAGCAAGTAACCATCATTATAAAATACAAACTTTGGGTTACTGACAACAAAGATAACAGGAAAAGAAATAAAAACGTTGTTGGAAACATTTCTTTGGCCTCTGGTGGAGGGGCTGCGCCACTGAACATTTGGGTTTCTGTTAAAACTTATGCAGTTTTTATGGTGTACAGGGACATTTTTTTAAGTGTCTCACCCGATTGACAATGTTCCTGCCGACTATAATAAAAATTAATTACACTTTATAATAGGTTTACAAACTTGACAGATACGAAGCCATTTTGAATTTTGTTAGATGGCAACCTTCATCAATAAGCACACGAGTGAATTTCATTTCGCGATCCGATTTCAAAAATATACTTGTTGATATGTATTTTCAACCGTTTCGGAAATACGCGGGTTCCTAATAATTGTATTATAATTAGGGATGTAACGGGTAGCCCTTTTTAGGATCCGGCCAAACCGGGTACTCGGTCAATTAAGACCCGGCAAAACCGGGTACCCGGTCTTGCGGAATATTACAGGAAGCTATTGGCACCATCGCGCCGGTAGGCCGCGCGTGCTATCCGTTCCCGGGAAGTCCCATATTATAACACAGGTCTTTCGGCAATAGAACTGTGTGCTTCTAATGTTCTAGCTCGTATTATTCACTATTATACTTCGATAGCCCCGTCCTCGAGATCACACTGTAGTTTATGCTTCTCAGCACTTCTCGGCGTAATGTTTACAGAAAGGAATTCGGTGCTTCACAGCCGCTGCTCCGCGCCCTGCCCGCCAGCTTATTCATTATGTTTCTTACGCTGACGGTGTAGACACGTTTGCAGGAAGTTAAAGTGAAAAAGTGTGAAAAGTGATGCCGAAATCAAGAAAAAGACAGTTAAAAGCCTTTAAAACAAAAATACAGAAAAAAATGAAAAAAATTACCGACCTGTTGGAAAATTTTTCGTCAAGTAAGTACACTTACTAATTTTTTGTGCTTTTTGAAACTGTTTTTTTAGGTGTTTTCACAGCAAATTCATAACGTAGGTTTTTCTTCAGCAATATACGTGGGTGTGGCTTGTAAATATGAGTAACATCTTTTTACACCACTGTGGAGATAACACTCCACATACTACCCCAAAAAATCTGTCCTTGCCAAGTGCGACAAGTAAACTGAGTAAAATCTTTTTACAGCCTGGCCAAGGGTGGCACGTAAAAATGAGTAAAATCTTTTTACGGCCACAACACATACAAATGATTTAAATATATAGTGAGCATAAACCCTCACATATATTTATCTAATTATACTTAACCTGAACCAAAATTAATTTTTTCAAAAGTCAAAAGTATCAGGAATAATATCATATTACTTTCTTTCCTCAACATCTCACTATAAACATTCGGATGTTTATCTTAGCATATCGTCAGTGGACGCGCCGTTGGTGCTGATGACGCAATGTTATTTGAAGTTTGCTTTTAACACATTAAATGTTTATGGGTTCTCGTTAAGCTTTGAAAGAAGTACAGGGTGCAACAAAATAATTTTAAAAAATATTATCTTTACTATTGAAATTTATTTTTCTTCACCAGGCGATAGTGATTCAGACAGTTCACAGGAAGGCTTAATAACACCGGATTCAGAAGAATCACTGCCAGACCAGAATACCGGAACCATACAACCGGCATTTGAAATTGCAGACCAACAAGACCCAACACAAGACCCGCTAGAAGTTCTCTTGGGTTCCCGTCCTACAAAAGAAAACATTGAAGGACCTGCCATAGCGGCTGACTTAGCCGTTCGTTGGGAGTCATATTTATCTTTAGGTTTGGATCAAGAGACTAGAAAGTCCTTACTGGAACAGTGGAACGTTCCTAGTAACTGCAAACTTTTGACTGCTCCTGGTCTGAATCCCGAGGTTCAGAGTTTATTAACTCCATCTGACCTCAAAAGAGACAAATTTTTACAAAATTTGCAAGACCTACTCGGAAAAGGCCTTAGTGCCACGGGCATCGCCCTAACAAAGATTTTGGAAAACCGAGATTCTGTGGATGCCTCAACAACCCAAGCTCTAGCAGATTCGGGTAAAATTTTATCAGACTTATTTCACAGCATGTCAGTTCACAGAAAATTTCAATTTCATAAATTTTTTTCTGACAAAGTCAAAAAAATTGCCATTCAACAAAATGTAGATTGCCTTCTTTTTGGAACGGACTTCGCAGAAAAATGCAAATCAGTAAAAACAGTGGAGGCAACAGCCTTAGAATTGCTTATTCCACCAAAAAGGGAAACTCAACCACGCCCCTCCCAAAGTCGTTTTTTATACGCCCATCAACGTCCACCCTTCAAGAAGAAGACCTACCCAGAAAAAAGAGGAGGGGGGAACAGGTATGTCGCACAACACCAGAACCGGAAGTCGTGGAGATCCAACAGGAACACATCAGAGAGGTTTCCGAAATCCCAAGACAAGAGTCGCCGCCCGTACTAGAGGTAGGCTATGCAGGTAGAATTAAAAACTATCTTCATAACTGGAAATTAATTACTCAAAACAAAAAAATTTTATCGTGGGTCACCGGGTACAAAATTCCTTTTATAAAACGACCCAGGCAGAAAATATACCCAAAAATAAACTCTGATTCAAAATTTAAGAAAAGTATCGCCGAACTCGAAAAAATTGGTGCAATTAAAAAAAGCAGGCACTGCAAAAACGAATACATATCATCCTATTTTTTAAGGAAAAAACCAAATGGTAAAAACAGGTTTATTTTAAATCTTAAAAAACTCAACACTTACCTAACTTGTCCACATTTTAAACTGGAAGATTTCCGAACGGTTAAAAACCTTATATCTCATAACTGCTATATGGCAAATATAGATCTAAAAGACGCTTATTTTCTTTTACCAGTTGAAAAAAGTTATAGAAAATATCTTAAATTTCAATATAAAAACCACATATATGAATTTACATGCTTACCATTTGGTTTATCTACTGCTCCATTTGTCTTCACAAAAATATTCAAACCTATTGCCAATCACCTAAGATCTTTAGGGTTTGTTTCAGTTATATATTTGGATGACATTTTACTCTTTGGAAAAACCAAACAATCTTGTATTAACAACATTCAGTATACCACTCAATTACTCATCTCACTAGGTTTCTTGATAAATACAGAAAAAAGTAATTTAAAACCAACTCAAAGTATAAAATATTTAGGCTTCGATTACGATAGTAAAACGCTGACAATGTCAGTACCAATAGAAAAATGTAAAAAGATCTTATCACTAATAAAATCCATTAAGACCAGGTCAAAAATTAAAATAAGAGATTTTGCAAAATTTATAGGCACTTTGGTATCAATCTGTCCTGCCATTCCCTATGGCTGGGCACATCTAAAATACTTTGAAATAGAAAAATACAAGGCCCTAAAACAGTCTTTTGGCAACTATGACAGGACAATGGAATTACCAAAATACCTACAAACTCAATTTTCTTGGTGGTTAGAAAATCTTACCGAAAGTAAAATAAGTTTATTTGAAAAATCATATATCTTAACCATCTATACGGATGCCAGCAGCTCTGGATGGGGCGCATCTTGCGGAAAAACAATTGCCTGGGGTTTCTGGAACATCCAAGAAAAAACTTGTCATATCAATTACTTAGAATTGCTAGCTGCTTTTAATGGTTTAAAATCCTTCGGGAAAAAATATAATAACTGTCACATTTTGTTAAAAATAGATAACACAACTGCAATATCCCATATAAATAGAATGGGGGGTATAAAATATCCAGAATTAAATAACATAACTCAAAAAATTTGGCAATGGTGTGAAAAGCGAAAAATTACCATTTTTGCATCCTATATAAACACAAAAGATAACTTTTTAGCCGACAAGGCGTCTCGACAAAAAAATATGGAAACAGAATACTCTCTAAATATCACAGAATTTAATAAGATTGTAAAATCCTTCGGTAGGCCAGAAATTGATTTATTCGCGTCACATCAAAATAGAAAATGCGAATTATTTGTCTCCTGGCACCCAGATCCACTCTCATATTCCGTAGATGCATTCACAATAAACTGGTCCAAAATATTTTTTTATGCTTTTCCACCATTTTGTCTCCTCTCTAGAGTCATCAATAAAATAAGAACCGAAAAGGCTAAGGGTATCTTAGTATTTCCTATCTGGAAATCTCAACCCTGGTTCCCTACGCTAGAGGACCTTAGGGTATCAGAACTGATTATTTTGCCACAACACAAATACTTATTACTTTCTCCTTCTAGGGAACCACATCCCTTGTGGGAAAGCCTTACCCTGGGTGCCGCAATATTATGCGGCTAGCTTACATAGAAAAAGGAGTTCCAGGAGCCGCCATTGATGTTTTAATATCTTCCTTATCTGAAAATACATTAAAACAATATAATTGTACCTACAAAAAATGGTGGCTGTTCTGCCACGGTAATGAAGTATTCACGACAAATCCAAATAGTATTATTGCTTTTCTAAATACCGAATTTAAAAAAGGCGGTAATTATAACACCCTTAACCAACATAGATCTGCCCTGAATACTTTGTTACAAATCAGTGATCACCCAAATATATCTAGATTTATGAAGGGCGTATTTCGGACAAAACCAGTTTTTCCGCGATATAATGAGATATGGGACCCAAACTCTGTATTGGATTACCTCGAGACTCTAACACCCTTTACATCATTATCTCTGGAAAAACTGACCTATAAACTCGCAGTTTTACTAGCCCTAACATCCAGTCAACGTGTACAAACACTCACAAAAATACAACTAAGTAACATAAGCCACTTTGATGACAGGATAGAAATAATTATTACAGATATTATTAAAACATCAAAGCCAGGGAAGTGCCAACCAAAAATAGTACTTCCTTATTTCCACGAAAAACCAAATCTGTGTATAGCATCCCTCTTAAGCTACTATATAAATTTTACAAGCACGCTACGAACAAAACATGATAAACTTTTTATTACCATTAAAAAGCCACATCACCCAGCTACATCCCAAACTGTGTCAAAATGGATTAAAAAAGGCTTAACCTTGGGGGGTGTAGACACCTCAATTTTTAAATCACACAGTACCCGACATGCAGCCACCTCGGCAGTTTTCAAACGTGGCTTAAATATTGAAAACATTAGACGAACAGCAGGGTGGAGTACAAAGTCAAATACATTTAACAAATTTTATAATAAACCAGTTCTAGAACACTCAAAATTCGCAAAATGCTTAATAAATAACAAAATAACTTAAAAGGGCATGCTACAGGTACTTTAAGTTCTATTACTAAACAATCATTTTTCTTTCATGTTTTTGTTTTGTGGTTTTATTACGATTATTCTATACTTTAAAAAAAATAAAAATTATATATATATTTTTTATCAAATACACTATTATATAGCATTAGTTAGATTGCAATAAATCTTTTAATATTATATTACAATTACAAGTTTAATTTGTACCTATTGTTTTGACAATATTATACTTTTAAATTTCAACCTGTTTTTTCTTACAATTTGTCAAATATTACCCCTCATTCAGATCGTGGGAAAACCTTTCAACATCTACAGTGTGATCTCGAGGACGGGGCTATCGAAGTATAATTAGAGGTTAAACGACTTACCTTAAGGAAGTTCAATCCTCAATTATACGAGATAGCCCCGTCCGAAGAGATCACACCCACCCGCCACAAAAGCCCAAATTTCCACGCTCTGAATGGAAACATAATGAATAAGCTGGCGGGCAGGGCGCGGGGCAACGGCTGTGAAGCACCGAATTCCTTTCTGTAAACATTACGCCGAGAAGTGCTGAGAAGCATAAACTACAGTGTGATCTCTTCGGACGGGGCTATCTCGTATAATTGAGGATTGAACTTCCTTAAGGTAAGTCGTTTAACCTCTAATTCTGTGTGTTTAAACGCAACACGAAACCATTAATCTACGTACGTATTGTGTCAAAAAGAAAAGAAAAATAATGAGTCAGGTTTGGAAGCATTTTTATCTTGACGAAGACGATGAATCAAAGGCAATATGTAATATATGCAATACTAAATTGGTACGAGGTATCGGAAAACAGGCAAGCACATCATCTTTGTGGAAGCATTTAAAATATAAACATTCCCATATTTTAACAAGTTCAGAACGTGGACAAACTGAGGCATCTTCAAGCTCTTCACGGAATTTGCCATTAATTGATTTTAGATATTAAATGTTTTATTTAACAAAGTTTGTTGTTATAACTGTTATGCTGAAACCCCAATTTTTTTCACAATTTCGAAATCCAAAACTAGACCTTTTGGAGTAGCACACACAATATTCTTCAAACCCTCGGGATTAGGTTTAACTCGTACAAACTGCTTCATTTTACAGACGCCAGAATACGGAATCATCTGCTCGTCTATCGCAACGGCATTGTATCTAGGAAGAGACAGGCATCCTTTTTTAATTCATGTAATGGCCGTATTTTAAAAAGTTTGTCAGTTTTTCTAACTTCCTCTGATACATCAGCGTCAATCATTACTTTCGGATGGTTCCTTATCTGGAAATACCTGTCACGTATCATAGCCCTTGCAATTACATTAACCTTGGTCATTTTGATTTGGGGGTACTTCAAACACGACATCAGAACAGAGATTCCAAAAAAGTTTTTTATTTCAGTAACTGTCAAGTTCATGGGTTTTTCCTTCTCTTCTAGATACCTTACGTTTGTACATTGTACAATCACAAATGTTTTCAAAATCTGAGTCGCTAAAAAAACACTAATGTTTTGTTCCAATGTCCAGTTTTCTCTTTTATGAACTCTATCAGCGACATCAAAGTTATTCAAATTTGGTGGCGTCAGAACCCCCATTTTTGTCCAAGTTGTTGGGCTGGAGCTCTCCTTAGATTTCTGGTCATCAAGCTTTCTTTTTACATTAATAAGCGGCTCATTATCCGAATCAACTTCGTCTGGCTCATCTTGCTCGTCTACTACCGGGTTCTCATCAACTAACCCATTAAAGTCGGGGTTTCGATCATCAATCTCGTTTTCTGACTCTGACTCTAAATCGGAATTTACCAAACACTCAAGTAATTTATCGTCGTCTTCTCCAAGACGTAACAACTTTTTGCTGCCAAAGATGGCTGAAACAAAAAGGAATCAGTATAACATTTGTAGACATAATGACCTGATGTCCACTAAAATGGACGTAAACTTTCTAAGTATAAAAAATACAGGATAAAATCAGCTAGACTCAAGATAATGCTCTTACTGTCTAACATATGAGTTCCACTCTAAACCACTACTACGCATAATATTTTGACATAATAACATAATAAAACCCATTACTTACCATCCAATGCATTTCCCCGCGGCGCCGACATGTTTGTATATTGCACTCATAACCACAAATGCGTTCTAACTTGTTTAAATTGAAGTGTCGCGTTGCCATATGGGTCCATTTAAATAGACCAAGGGTCTTACAGCGGCAAATTTAAGTATCGATTAAATAAAAAATAAAAACTGCATGTCCAATTAAATGGACATCGGGAGTCATATCAATCAGTCATATCAACTCAATTGGATCGGTAGTTGAAGTAAAACAATACCACGACTTTTAACCATTTTTTAAAACTTTACTTATTTTTTGGCACTATTTTTAAAAGCTCTTATGGTCCGCAAAGTGTATATTTTTCTTAAGACAGCCAATTTATAATATCCCTTTTTTTTCTCAAGAAGTCGTAGGTAGTTTCTCTAAAAGCCTTGAATTATAGCTGGTGTTATCTAAGAATATGACAGAGTTTTGGGGAATTAATTCTATCCATTACTCAAAATACTCTTTAAAGACATCAGCAGGCATTTCCTCCTGATAATCTTTAGTTCATTTTGACTCAAATTCAAGCAAGCCTTCCTTCACTAATCCATTTTCACTACCTATAAGCGTTATTATTCCTGTTACCTTTACCTGTAGGTATTTTCAAGCCAGTATTTTTCGCACTGAATGCCCTTCGTTGAGCCAGGTTTCGTCTAAATAAAAACTGTTCTTTTTTTACTTCTATATTTGCAGTTGTCTGGTCGGCTTTCTGCTTTTGACCAACCCAAGGAAAGCAAACAACGAGAAGGGACAAAATCCCGAGTTTAGCATTGATTAAATGGGGACCAAATTATATGTCCTTCACCTTAAAATTTTGACAGTTGGCTGCGCTATTACACTAAGAGAAGCACTAAAGCGATAAAGTAAATGCTTTACAGTGAAATAAGATGTGGGTACCTAGTAAGAAGTACCTTTTTGTAAATAAAAATATTTTCGAAATGTTTTATTGATTGTGCGTTGTTACTTAGTGATAGTACATTTTAGAAACGAAATGAAATAGTGTATTACATACCAAGCGTTAGCGAAAATTGCCCTTGTTAATACAGACATTATAATATTACGTAACTGCTCTTACGCACAGCTTGGCTTCTAACAATATAGTGTGTGTAATTAGAGTTTTACGGATAAAGTAGACAGTGCGTAAGTATGTTCTTACTAATATAGAAGTAGAAAAACAGTATTTTCTTATGTATCCCTTCACTTCTTTTTAAGTATTGAAGAGCAGTTTTGTTACCTTTCCTTACATTTTTAATCAACAATCCTAAAGCGGTGCAAATGTACTTACTGTTCAGGATCCTTTGGAAATTCAAACATGCTTTTTCCTTGACCTTCTTTTAAGCGAGACCCTCGAAACGCACAGGTATTACCAGGCATAGTTTTACAATAACACAGCACTCGCAAAAACAAACAGTTAAACAATACACTTCCTTCAACAAAAAACACAACTAAACTCGATAAACAACTCATCGGGCTAAAACACGGCCGGCTTAAGCTTATGACAGTTGGCCGGGTTACCTCCCACTCCAATGATTTCGCCAAATGTCATATTGTCGCTTCTCGTTGTTTGCTTTTCTGGGGTGAAAACATCAAAGGATTTTGGGTGAGTAACTAAAGCATTAAAACTTAAGCTGTTGTCCAGCCAAACAAGAAAATGGAAATTAATTAATATCTCGAAAACGGCAACAGGGAAATAATAAGAAAAATTGTTAAGAGACTACTAGAGATTGTAAAAATATGTTTATATAAAGGGAGTTCCATTTAAAAAATCAAAGTTGCTACTACTTTATAGTAGAAGCGACAACACCGCATTGCTAAAAATATTTTAGCTGGGTAGGGCATGTCCTTTTAAGCGAAAAACCAAATTTGTGGAACGTCTCGTTGACTAGCCATAAACGTGTAATACGCAATCCAGTATAATAATAATACCGTTTTAAATTGATCTAATAAAAACAATTTACGATTAAGCATAACGTAGTATGGCTTCCTTATCTGATTTGACGTCATTTGCTTCTTATCTAACTGCATACATTTCCTGTTTTATCTCTAAACCCGGCCAATTTAAAATAAAACACGCGTTTTCAGATTTCCGTACCCAAATTGGAAACACTTATGATTGTGTCAGTTGATTAGAAAATTGTAAAACACCGATGCGTTACAGATCGATATAAAAAATTGTTCATGGTCAACCCTGATTCGTCTTAAAATACATGGAAATTTACTGCCACTCCGCCAGCCCTACTTACGAGATCGGCTTAATATACAGAGTGGCAAAAAAGTCGCGCATAATGCCTGTAACTTTCGAATTACCTCGTATACGAAAAAGTGACCTTTATGAAAGCTGTTCAGTAAATTATTCCCCACATTTCTACCTGCATGAATTTTTTTCTGTCATTTCTGGTTTGGTTGCCATTGAGACCAACTTACTTTTTTTAAATCTGTGATTGCATATTTGGGTTCTACTGGGAAAACTTTGAATTTTTTGTATTTCAAATTTTTATTTATTTAAAATTGTAACAAACTTTATTATAACAAAATAAATAGCCTAGAAAATTGAACAACTTAACATCGGAATAATAAACAAGTGAAACCTTTTCAGTGGATCAGGTGTTCAAAATGACCACCATTTTCTGCTAAGCAGAGCGCCAGTCGATCCCTGAACCCGTCTACAACGTTTAAAAAGAAGTCCTTTGAAATGTCCCGAGTTTCAGCACTAATTCTGACTTTTAAAGATTCTGAGTCATTTGGACGGTTGACGTAGACTTTGTTCTTTAAGTGTCCCCACAACAAGAAGTCGAGCGCGGTTAAGTCCGGGGATCGCACTGGCCAGTCATATGTATTATCTAACATTTGCCGCATAATGCGCAGGTGCTCCATCTTGCTAAAACCATACCTGTTCGTTTATGCCATTATTTACACCCGGTAAAACCATTCTGCAAGAAGGAATTATGTGATTCCTGAGGAGGTCCAGATATTTTCCGCTATTCAAATTATTATCTATGAAAAGAGGTCCCACAATAATAATATGTCTACCAACTATGCCCGCCCAAACATTAACTTTTTCGGGCTTCTGAGTATGACCTTCCTGGAACCAGTGAGTATTCTCAGCAGACCAATAACAATAATTGTGTCTATTAATAATGCCATTTAAATGGAAAGTAGCTTCATCCGAGAAAATGCTATTTGTTGCCAAGTTATTGCATCTTTCCATCATCAGCTCAAAAAATTCAGCTCTTCTATCAAAATCGTCCTCGTTTAACTCGTGCACCAACTTTATCTTGTATGGATGCAACTTCTCCTGCTTAAACAAATTTTTCATTGACTGATGAGACACATTAAAATCCATTGCCATTGGCCTGGATGATTGTGTTGGATTTTCATGTATTGAGAGCATGATATCCAAAGCTTTGTCTCCCCTGGTTGCTGTTTTAGGTCGACCTAATCTACCGGCTTCCCTAACACTGCCTGTTTCTCGAAATTTCTTTACCACTCGACACACCGTTGACTGATTTATTGGAGGCGTATTTGGATATAATTAATTGAAAAGTTGACAAACCTGATCTTGCGATCTCTTCATATTTCCGTAACCGCTCATTATTAAAATTTCAACTCGTTGTTTCTCATTCAGATGAACCATAACCATATCAGACAACAGAAAATTAAACAGGAACTTAAAATTGACACCTCTTAGGTCGCTGTCATGAAAACACCTTGACTCAACTGGTGGGTATTAGGTAGGAATAATTATAATTAGGAAGTTTTTCATTTTTGAGCTGTCATTATCTGGGAAACGCTTGCAGATAGGTAAAAATTTGAAATACGAAAAATTCAGAGTTCCCAGTAGAATCCAAATATGCAATCATATGCAGGGTGTTCCATTAAAAAAAAGTAAGTTGGTCTCTATGGCAACCAAACCAGAAATGACAGTAAAAATCATGCAGGTAGAAATGTGGGGAATAATTTACTGAACAACTTTCATAAAGGTCACTTTTTCGTATACAAGGTATGCGTATTATGCGCGACTTTTTTGCCATTCTGTGTATCTGCCTCCCGCAGCATTTTTTTTCAAAGACCATTTGAACAATATGCCAATTATAATTTGTGGTGCAATAATGAATTTTTTTGTTGTTGGTACTTTGAAATAATATTTTCAAATTAAAGACCACTATTTGTTTAGCTTGCGGATGTAGATGTATTTTTAGTTTTCATAAATTAAACTAAAATGTTACAAAATTGACAATCAACTGTAAATTTAAAACAGGGTATTAAACACGTTCGTGTGACATAAAGCTAAACAAGAATATTGATATGGTATTAATTAGTTCATCAAACTTATAATTGCAGTAAATTAGACTACTTTATCGTATCTTTAGGTACTCGAAGTCGATTTGCGACATATCTCAGCATGCAGCTTTTTCGTCACTTGACCACTTATAGTAAAGTTTACGTTATATCGTTGACTACTGCAATAAATCGACTACCAGATTAAACACTATCCAACATCTTTAAACCACAATAAATGGGTGCAGGGTCGGCTTGAAAATATAGCTTAATCTACATATTGATTTATTTTTAGTTTTAATTAAAAAGACATTTTAAACCAATTGAAAGTAAAGATCAATTATGAGAATAATAATATTTTGAGACATAAGGTACAGTAAAATTAATGAAATACTGAAATACAGATTTATTCGTTTCAATAAAAATTAAGTTATCACACACGTATTCTTCAATACTTTTAAAAGCCTGTAATACTTCTAAAAGATCCCGTTTTATGTAAGTTTCTTCAAAATATATATGTATTCCTATTTATCATAAAATATTGGATTTTTGCTTTTGTACTGTTAGAACTATAGTAGAGATTATTTAAGAAGACCGAAACCCCAACAAAACGTGCAACAAAGGACGCTACAGGGTATTTTTTGTTTTTATACAAATCAAAAGCAAGAATACATTAAAGGGAATATCCAGTTGACGCCCTTCAAAGAGAGTAAAATAATGAATCAGATACGTCTTAGTGTTCTATCTTTTAACATTGAAAATGTTTATATTATCGCACGGGCACGTTAGTATGGGTACGGAATTCGAAATTCTTGTGTTGCATTTGTCCCTGACGTCACACCGAATTAAAATGATCGGGATCAGACCAAGTCGAGACTAAACGTATGGTTTCGCTGGAGCAGTCAGCGGGTGCGGCTGGCGTTCGCGATCGAGCGTAGCAATCGGCCGTCGCCACAGGGTGGTTTGGTTTGGCTGGCGCGGCTGGAGCAGCGCGCTTCAGATTATATTGGTATTTCGTAGTGGAAGCGCTTATCTATGATTTATATTTATAATGAACGCCAATAACATTAGTTGCATGCTGTTGTTGGAGGAAGAAGACGAAGAGGAGATGTTAGCACAAATTCCTCCATTTCGACAAACGTCATATTAACGCTTGAATTTATACTATACCATATTTAAATCAAAGCTGCAGCATACCAAGTAAACAAATCAATTTGATTAAGACGTCAAAGAATCAAAACATTTTAAAGTTGTATCATTAGTTGGTATATCCGAAAAAAAATATCAAAATTAGAAAAAAGTCAGTGGCGTACATTTTTTTTGTCAATAATATCCGTTGAAGTGTTCCCCGAGACGCCACTGGACTTAATAAAGTTAATCCAGTTAGGGCTAATTAAGCCTCTTATCATTATGAATGACGGTACCAAATTTCAATAAAATCGGAAAAAGGATATTTACAAAAATAATAAAAAAACGATTTTTTTAAAAAAGACTTTAACACCCTCTACTTCAAAAACGGGGTAACTCCGGACACATGTTCAGGTTAGTTCAGGTTAGTACTTCTGAAACACCCTGTATACATTCAAATACAACGGTCAAAAACACAAATATTTATATCAAAATATCGATAACAAACAATAACACCAAACGATACAATGCAATAATGCGAAAATCACCGGTAAACTGAATACAACCCTGTCGCCCAGGGCCTTTTAGTTTTATTGCCGATTGACCAATCGAAATAGAGTTACGGTTGTCATTAAGTACTGATCAATGTTTCCTTCGTATGCATCTTAGATTTGAATATGGTATAATTATAAGCTTTGTAATGTAATGCTGAAAAATAAACAGAATGGTTTTGTACACTTTACCGTTCTTCCCTACACTTGCTGCTACTTTTTCCATGCATTTTCTTTCATTACAACGTTTTTGTAATTTTCGTTCTCATAGTTGTATAAAGGGGGGTACTTTTGCACCTCCTCTATCAAACACTCGTCAGCAATTGTCGAAAACGGTGGCATTCTGCTGAGCGATCGCGGATCGACTGGTCTCTCTAGCAGTCCGAACGCAGCCGCTGCAATCGACGGCGAACGCTGTGTCGCCGAGCTGCGGCAGTGAAACCGTGTACATACAAATCGAGTGACCAATTGTGAACGCCAGCCGCGGCCGCTGACTGCTCCAGCGAAACCATACCTTAGAGGCGCGTTAGAGTTTATAACCTTTATTATACTATTTTTTATATTATGAATCAATAAAACTTATATCAACTACCTATATATTACATTCAAATCTATGAGTTTTCGCAGATCTCAAATCTCACAATAGTCACAAGCGTTGCACTCTGCTTCGGCATTTTCAATGTCCTCCCCGGTTGCATCTTTGTAAAGGACTGTAAATTTTTTTATTAATAAATCCAAATCATTCTCGTCAATATTCGTTTGACTGAGGAATTTATTTCTTCAGATTAGGAAAAATATGCCAACTGAATTAGCAGGAACGTTGCCTGTCTAGGCCAATCAAAACCACTAAATATGTAATCAATTTGGTATTAGAAAGAGGAATTATATTAAATCATGAATAAGTAAAACTGCAGGACATTGTTTTCTTTACACTTTCATTTCAAACTGAAACACGATACTGTACGAATTGTATTAATTTCTGGGCAAAAGTAAAAGTAAGGTTAAAAATTTGTTTTCGTTCGCCTCAATCGGATTTTTTAAATTTTGGCAATGGCCCGCAATTAAAAAAGCATTGGACCATTATAACCAAATTGCAAGAGACATGGCGAGTTACAACTCGCTTTTGCAATGTCTTGCTGCAAGAGTCCTGCAAGCAATCTTGCAGCAGGTAAAGCGGCCTTTAAGTATCATTTTAACCTGGCTACGACAGGCAATTCAAAAGTTTCCAAGTTGCGAATGTTTTATTTTAACTATCTAACCCATAAAAACAATGTCTTCCTTTTTTCTCTACTGCATAATTAGGTATAGACTTTAATGTCTCACTCAGTTCATATTCCAATATCCTAAAAACTAAAAATCCATATTTCATTATTGGATGTTGTTACACCAAAATACTGGCAAGCCTTGTTTCCTGCCATTAAAGTTTGACTAAAACAAACTTTATCTAGCTTTCTTTCTTTGAAGTGTACAGTAATAAATATCATACAAACGTTGTGGAGACATTTTTAAAGTACTTCAAAAACTTGTGCTTCCTGGAATTCGGGAAGTAATAAAATATTTATTAAAATATATACTCTTAATAAACCATTTGGCGAACGTCCCAAAAGAAACAAACTCGTTTGGATCGAAATATTCCAAAGCCCACCATTTTCTCCAAAATGATTTTTGTGCGTTTTCGAGATTTTGGCGCCGCACATTTGTTATACACACGTCATTTCTATCATCTAATAATTTAATTCAATAACAAATATTCACAATGAAAACATTTTTCTAAATATAATTTTTTTTCGTAAAGTAGGTATAGATAGATGGTTTAACGCACTATAATATATTATTTTTGGCTGTTTTAAAACCGACGTTGAATTTTACTGACCTCTAGAAATTTTGAAATAGCGCATTCGAGGGACAAGGGCGTACTTACGGGGCATAGTTTAATCTCCGATAACAATTGAAGTTGATCTGTCACTTCTCGTCACAGAGCGCTAAAAACTCACTACTTTATTTATACCAAGATAGTCTTCCAAGAATACAGTTAATACAGTATTATTTCTATAGTTCGGAAACCCGCTAATTTGAATACTTTTGAGTACAAACACTTTCCTCTCGCAAGACGTATTGCTCCCAATAGAATAAACAACAACTTGTTCGTCTAAGACAGCAACTGCAGCAGCTAAAATTAAAATTGTGCAAACAAAATTGGTAAAAGAAGTGCAGGCACGAGTGCAAAATTTGTAAACGATTAGTTCTGTGCAAGTACCTGTGTATTTGTAAACCATTGAGAAACCGGTGCAACATTTCTTGCACCGAGGGCAAGTGCTCATGGAGGTCGTGCGGCACCGTAATCTGGATGACAATGTCAAGAACTACAAAGGTTTTAAAAATATCTGATTTATATATTTTATATAAGACCCACACGAAAAGAGCTTATTACATAACCCATTTTAGCCTGTTTGCGTTATGTAATATACTATATTATCGTACTGAGTGATGTAATGAACTCATTACATCACAATGAACTTATTACATTACTCATTTTTAATCAAACTATGATTTTTTTGTTCCGTCAGTCACTGTCACTTTTTGTATAATGTCACTGCATAAATATGAAAACCATTTTGAATACATAAAAAAATCATAAAAAACCAAAATTCTGGGTCTTATATAAAATGTTGTATATCACACGTACGGTAAGGCTCATTACAGCACTCGTGTGGTTATAACGAATATTCCCCACTCGTTACTGTAATGAAGCTCATACCGTACTAGTAATATAAATAACTATTAAACACTATTGTTACCACCAGTGGCGCAACCAAGGGGAGGGGGCTACCGGGCTGCAGCCCCCCCCCCCCGTGCGAGCGTAGCTCAGGTCGTCTAACTACCTGTTTACAAGAAAAATAAACTCATCACTACTTAAGATAGGTAAAATTACACAAAAATTGAAACGAGTCTGGCTGTTTTTGCGATTTTCTGTTGTTTTTTATTTTTCTTACTTGAAAACCAAGGGGCCGTCCATAAATCTCGTGACGCTCTAAGGGGGAGGGGGGGGCAGGGCAAGCGTCACGTTTTGTCACGGGCTGAGGGGGGTCTTCAGTCGTCACGGGAGGATTTAAAAAAACGACTTTTTCAATTGTCCGCAAAAAAGTCGAACGGTTGGTACGACAATGCGATTGGAACGAACACCCAATCAGCGCACAGCGTGGTGAATTGAGGTTAAAACTCATTTGGCTTGAGAGTATGCCTTGTGGTTGGCGAATGTCTAATTATTAGTTGACTAATTTTTACTTCGATATATAAGTACTCCTAATTTGATTTTAAATTTGCATGTTAAAATCACCAATAAGGAAAGAAATAAACCTATGATTTATTAAAAATGTATTCTTTATTCTGGTTATCGAGCATTGTACAAGAAGGGGGGGGGGGTACCGTCACATGACGTTTAGGAAAGTATTAGGGGGGGCCTGGTCAAGCGTCACGCTACCATCACAGGGGGGAGAGGGGGGTCAGGTCTGGCGAATTTTAGCGTCGCGAGATTTATGGATGGCCCTCAAGCATCATCATTGAAAAGGGGCGTGGCACCCAAAAAATTTTCGCCTACGGCGCTATTTTTTTCCAGACCTCCTCCCAAACTTATTTTCTGGTTGCGCCACTAGTGCCCACTAGACTGATAACGATAAGGAGTATTGTTCTTAGCTTATTGGTAGTGAATTGGTGCAATATTTTTTGTGCGTTGGATTAGATTCAGTGGCATACCACTATTGCAATAAAGAGTATTAATCTATAAATAGACATGTTGAATATGTTTGACCGTTTTTACAGCATTTTGGGAGAATGATATTTTTAAAATAGGAATTCTACGAGGAGATTTGCTTTGCTAATTTCGCCGGTTTGTGACTACGTATTGAAACAAGTTAAAGTTTGATTTAAATTAGCATAATATTTTG
Source organism: Polydrusus tereticollis (assembly GCA_963920685.1). Classification (NCBI taxonomy): domain Eukaryota; kingdom Metazoa; phylum Arthropoda; class Insecta; order Coleoptera; family Curculionidae; genus Polydrusus; species Polydrusus tereticollis. Next base: position 110,986,659 of record OY987328.1, on the reverse strand, counting down.
CGTTGTAAAAAAATAGGACTTTGTTTTTGGATTTAATTTATTTTAAAGCATATTTTCAAAACAGTTCTTTGTCCAACAAAAAATGTATGGTCTCCTCGACCCAGACACATATTCCAACGAGGTTTTCCTCGAATTCATAAACAAAAATTAGGGAACATGGAACACTACTAAGCCGGAAGGCAACGACAAGTTCCAGTACGCAATAAAACATTTAGATTGAATTAAAACGACGGCCTTTACCTATTGCTTTCACGTCAGTTGGCAATGGTCGCGTTCATCAGAACATAGCGCTCGAGTAGTGCTACATTAGATCTGCTGGTTCTCACTCCCACTCACAGTAATCGCTCAGCGAGTAGGAATGAGAACCACCCGATATGCAGAAGCGCTACACCAAGTGCCCCCCCCCCTGTTAAGTGCTTTAGGCGGTACGCTCATGTCATCTTTTAACTCAATTGTTATACCTATATGTCAAACAGCTGTGGAGAAGCACATTTAGCCTGTTTTCTTTATATTTATCTTAAATACAAAAAAATAAGAGCGCATTTAACTAATTAAAAATTAATTACGTCGCCAATGTTGACAAGCCAAAATTTGCAAAACATTAGTGTTGACGTCAAAAGCTAAGAATAGTGACGTCTTGTTCCCGCCCATTTACTGTGTTTACTGCACCAGTTGGTATCTGCCGGTATCATTAAAATATTTTGCTAATGAAAAAAACAACCAAGAATCGTAATAGGATAGAAGCTAGTATGTCGCTTTGTATGGTAATTTTTACTACTAAAAGAAGCTACGCGGCAATGTCTCCGTTAAACTTGACAAAGGGGTAACTAAATATAAAATATTTATACTTTTCTCTAACACTAACCTTTTTTAGAAAAAGTAATACCTTTCAATAATCTTCAACCATAATTAGTCTACTTCACCATGACAATTAAATTAAGCTAAAACTGGGTCCTGATAAAACCCAGTACCCAACAAAAAAATGCTTTATAATTAAATAATTTTCTTTTCCCGCTCAACAAGAGCAAACAAAAAAAAATAAAAATTCCAATTCAAAATCGTTTACAAAGTCTAGTAGACCTACTCACCTGAATAACCTTTATCGTATTAATATTTTCTTCTACCCCAAAATCTGGTCATGACTACTCTTATAGGAAAAATCTAAATTTTCCTTCTAGACCTGCACTGCATCCTTTCAGCTGATAATTGCTGCTTAATCTTTCATATATTAAAACTGTTGGGGAAACGTGTATCAACACCTCAAAGAGAATAGGTTGGTAAATGATGCGTGCGTGCGATTTCAATCTCTGCTATTTTTGTTTGTAAATTAACGCAGTTATTGGCATTCAGTCACGTAACTAGTAAAAGGCGCGCCTCCGCGATACTTGTAAAACGTCATCTATTGGGCGAAAAATATCCCACGAGCATTCAAAGCTTCTGCTGAATAAATAAAAATTTACACGAAAATACTTAAAAGTAACGAAGAATGGAAAAAAGTCAAAGGTTTTACCTAACTTAAAATCACACCCAAGAACCAATGTATAGGTTGAGTCGCATCGCGCGCCGGTTGAGAGAAACAAGAAGCACGGCGCAAGGGTGAAGCCAGCAGTCTTCCAGGATGGCTCCGTGACGCAGGTGCTTTTACGTACTCTACACGTTTTTAAGGCCTTTTTGAACTTCCTACGATACCGGGGCGGTTTTGTGATGTACTTTCAAGTGATAGTTACGGAAACAATGTAAAAAAGCAGTAAGTAATATGAACGTTAAGTATCGACCAGTATATTGTCATGAATCCTTGTAACATGATACCATAACCTGCATTAAGGAATAAAAACAAGTGTTTAAGTAAACAATTGTTTTAATCAGAGGTAACAAAAGATTAACGAACCAGTGAGCACACGTATTGGCCACGCAGTGAAAATTAATGTAAAGTCTGTTCAGAGATATAAGAAAGTGACTAACTGATCCCTATTAGGAAAGACCCGAGCCAACTGTAAAATTGAAATATGGCCGAGCAGGTCCGTATTTTCCTTAGGATTTAATCATGGTTTGTAATAAAAATAAGTAAGACATTAAATAATATTTTATTTGTGTTTAAATGTGAAACTACAAGTTATTTTATTATTAAAAATTATATTAATGATTACAAAAATATACAAATTATTCGGTACTTACTAATAATTATTCACTTAATATATCAATATCGCTATCATCATCTGTTCTAATTATTATTTGTGCTATATTGTTTATATGAATATAGGATTTTTCCACTTTTTCAACATGTGTAACAGAATTTGCCCAACTTTGTGAAGGGATGTTAAAAACTTAAGTTTCTATAAGCTCAAGTATACTGGAGTTAATAGTAGGGCAAATATTGTTACGACGAATGGCAGATTTCAGTTGGTGCCAAACATGTTTGATGGGATTAAATATACAATGTTACATGTTTACAATGTTACAATAATTATCACAGAAGTATTCCTTTTGTAGTTTTAAACTTTGTAAAACCGCAATTAATTGCCTTTTGGTGTAATCTTCCTGAAAGTAAATGTCATTATCATACATGTAGTTTTAGATTGTTGCTTTTGTGTCATTTGAGGAGGAAGTCTTGGTCAACTGCCTACTATGGTAGCTTGCATTGTCCATTACAATTACGCTATTCGGAGGTATATTTGAAATTAGCTTGTTTTTAAACCAATCTTCAAATAAATCAGCAGTGTAGGGAATTAACCAAGTGCGACATCAAAAAGATTTAATTTCTTCCAAAGCTCTATTAAGGTTTTTTTCCGCCAAGAAAATTTTGCTAATACCAACAGCAACGTAATTTTGGTTTTATGTCTCCTGATGATGAACGTTGCGGCGTTCGAAACATACAGTCCGATTAATTTTATTGATTAACATTTTATTATAAGTTGTGGAGGAAGCTTTTTGATTTACTTTTTCCCTTTACTTTCAACACCACTGTAAGTAAAGTAAGCATGGACTATTTCTTTAAATTATAATATGTATTTAAATTTAAATACAATAATTTTAGGAACATGAGTACCTAGTACTTCGAATGTTCGAAAGGAAAGAAGAAAGTATTTGTTACGGACACGATGAATTTTAAAATATTTTATAAACTGGGTACCTACCTACCAATAAAAGATACAAACCAATTATTTATTGGAACGAGAACCAAACTATTTTTCTTGTTATTTGATAATTTTGTTTTAACGGGTTTTATTTATTTCCCTTTGTTGTTTTGTTGATATATTCGTTTCTACATAATAAAGTATTAAAAATAACATAATTAATGGAAATTTGTAGATTCCAGAAATTCATAAAAACGTATTAAAATATTTATCACATTAAAAAAATAATTTATGACGTGTGATAGATATTTCATTTTATATACCGATAAATGTAAAAAATTATTTTATTTACTATATAGAGTGATTCAGAAGTACGGTACGTAACTTAAGGGGGTGATTCCTTGAGATGTTTTAAGAGAATAAGTTCATTTAAATATGTGTCGGTTTTTTTATAATTTTTTTAAATATTCTTTTCCCGATTTTATCGAAATTTGGTACCGTTATTCATAATGATAAGGGGCTTAATTAGCCCTAACTAGATTAAATTTATTAAGTCCAGTGACGTCCCGTGGAGCACCTTCACGAATATTATTGACAAGAAAATGTACGCTACTGACTTTTTTCTAATTTTAATAGTTTTCGGATTTACCAACTAATAATACAACTTTTTTGTTCTCTGAATTGTTTTCGTATCTTGCTTCGTTATCAAGAGAGAAAATAAGAACCACTTTATTGCGTGGACTGAATGAGATGTTAGAAGACGCAGAGTATATGGATAATGACGTTAATTTACTAGATGCCGTCATTGTTTTTCCACCAGTCAACGCTTATGACGATGCGACAGATAAGGACTCTGGTGACGACGAAAATGATTTCAATAATGCCAATGGATGATAGTGATGGTGATATTCTATTGTCGCATTTTATAAAAAAAGACGAAAAAATGATGACTAGGTTAGACCAGATATTAGAGTGCACAGAATTGCAGGTTCTATAATAAAATCTGGTGAAGATTTACAAAAAACAGAATGAGGATGCTTTGACTATTCCTTAAAAAAAACGGAAAATATTATTTTCTGTCGCTGGAATGATATTAATATCGTCTCTATTTTGTTTTAACTCTGAGTCTGTATTGTTAACAAATAATCTGTCTAGATTTTCCAAAAAAGAAAAAAAAAAACAAATATCTGTAGCTCAGCCAAAACTAGAAAGAATATATAATTAAAAGGTGGGTGGAGTTGACAGAGCAGACCAAAACATAACCCTTTGCCGCGTTAATGTTACAGGAAAAAAGTGGTACTCTAATTAGCAATTGTCTGGATATGGCAATTCATAATACCTGGTAACTCCATCGTCATTATGGTGAAAAAATTGATCAATATACCAGGTGAGAGATCCTCAAGAGCATTTGAGAAACTCATAAAACAACAACAAAAGAGGACCGGTATGATCTAATGCTCACGACAGAGCGTCTTCTAGATTTGATGGTAGAGATCATCTTGTGATTTATCAAGACAATCAAATAATAACATGTCGCCAGTGCCACAAAAAAGTGCATTTCGGATGCAATGTAGGTTTGCATCCCAAAAATTGCTTTTTTAGTTTCAGAACAAGAAAATTGAGCCATAATCGAAAAGTGCATATATCTTATTCTCTGTCTTTTCGGTTCTTAAGATGACTGGAGAAATTTTTAGTAGAACTTCATTATATTGTTTCTTGATCGCGTGAGCTACTACTTGACTGGATGTCCCTGATTGAGAATAAGTGAAGATTTCATATCCTGGATTTTCAATATTCTTATCTTTTGTAGCTCTAGTTCTTTCTTCATTTGTCAAAGTTCCTGTTGGGCCATTAAAATGAAGGAGCCTATGGTGGGGTTTCTTGCATGCTAAAATTTTGCATTCGGTTTTATTTCTACAATTCAAAATTTTATGTCATGATTTTAGACATAGGTATGTAATTGCCTTTGACAAACTTCCATCGTTCATCTACGCTCATTTCCAAATATTTGTCACATTTTTCCAAGTTATGATTTTCTTTGCATAAAATACAGACTTTAAAATATGTATTTCGTCCCTCGTTCTTTGTGAGTACCATTGTTCTTTTAAACCTATCATACTTTGGTGACCTGTAATTAACTGCTCCTTTAACATAACTGGCTGCCTGAGCTTTATCACAAATCCAGTTCTTAAAATCTTTCAAATTGTAACTTCCATGGTTTCTCGCTACTTTTTCACCCCAGGAAAGCTGCATACCATAGGGAAGTTTTTGCATCATTTCGTCCAGCATTTGGGGACAAGACAGGTAATTTTTCATATCAAGCGATTGAAAGGAAACTACTAAATTTGTGACGGTTTCAGTAAAATATGTTAAAGTCATAAAATCATAACTTCTTACCTCGCTTCTTACTATGGGCATCAACTTTGCTTCACTTACCAAAGTTCTTACTATTACATCTGGCCTTTTATATTTATTTTTAAGTATTTCCATGATGGGTGTTGCTGCAACTGATGTGGAAATTAATAAACCTTCTACGGATCTTCGTGAATAATCTTTCAAACATTTTCTTAATCTACATACACTTTCTTCCAAAGAAACTGTCTCGAACCCCCACCAAAAGCACTAAAAAATGCCTCGAAAATCTGAGGAATGCTACCACATAGAAACAATCAATGTGACAGTTGGCTGACAATCAACAAACAAAATAATACGCCCAAATACGATTCAGTTTTTAACAACAGATTATTTTGATTTTTGGGTTGCATAATAACTAGAAAGTGGCACATGCCATCAAGTTCTAACCTCAACTAACTTCTGTCTAAGCCAAGATCTAAGCTGGAAAATACTATAGAAGAAAAAAGGTCATATAAACATGGGTCCGAAAATGTAACATAATTCTTAAATTAAATTATTTAGATTAGCATGCAACTGGTTTATTTCAAAACAGGCATTTATTTCTTAATCAGCAGTCATTAATTTAAAGATACAGTCTCTTTAGTTTTTTAAAAACGCTTGTAAAGAATAAGCATTTTAGTTATTACTTGAAACCGGTTTGTCCCACCAGAAATCCTCAAACGAAATTTTCTTTTAAGAAATCAAAAAAAGTGTCCATATTTCTCTAAGAGACCTGAATATAATATTAAGCAAAAGAACCAGGGACTTTGTGTTGGTTCTTTTGCTTACTTTTAAGAAATTACTGCCAAATAAGAATAAAATACTTATTATGAAAAAAAGAGCAGCGTGCCAATTCTTTCAACAACATAGTTTTATTTTTGTTGGCACGCACGACACTGTTGGAATGGTCAAAATTTATGCTAGTAATGCATATCAAACAAAGGTCAGTGTAATATCTTAAATCCTTTACATTTTAGATAGCAGATTTAAACGAAACTGTCACTATAATAATATTTTTTTTTTATTTTAAAATGGTATTAAAAAATACGATCAAAAGGAAACAAGCCATAGGCATCAATTGACCAGGCACACTTTATGTCATAACGAGCTATAATTCGATTTAGTTCGCAAGTGCGAAAAATCGATCTAATTATCTTTGTTTACATTGCTTTTGACAGTTATTTAAGCGCGAATCCCTGGGTTAGTTTTGCCATTACAGTTTTGAAGTGGTAAAGGTGAGCATAATAGCTAATAATATGTACCATTATAGGCTTTGTTTAATTTTATTGGGAAACAATTTTTATTTTTTTTTGGATTTTGTTGCATGCTTTTTTTTCAAGTCTTCTGACAAAACATTTTTTTTTAGTTTTTATTTTTCTTCAAATTGAGAGTTCTTTGCATCAAGTTCATAAACCAATGAAATTTTAAACAAGATATTTGTAACGTTGCACAGTGGGACAGGATTGATGGAATATGTCGAAAAGTTTTGATTGTATATTGATGTTTTAATAAAATCAATTATATAGAAGGACATAAGGTTTAAATAAAAACGGAGGCTTTTAAATCTCAATTCTTTATTAGAAACATAAACAGGGTTTAGAGTCCAAATATGATAAAATGTAATTAGATCATTAGCAAAATTTAAAGTATATCGAAACAATGCCAATAATTTATTTAAAAATTAAATGTTTTACCTAATCGTCACATATTATTGTTACAATTAGAAATAAATTAGTTACTTTAAAATGTGCAATTTTATAGCCTAAATGATTTTTGTAAACGAATTAAATTATGTTAGAACTGTTATTAGTAATTAGATACTACTGTTTTAAAGTAAAACTCATTTACCGTTAGTAATAAATACAAAATGCGTTTCTATTAAATTTTTAAAGTTGAGTAATCTTCCTCTAGCTCATATTCATTGATTTCATCATCGATTGGTTGCAGTGAGAAGGGTCGTAAAAGTTCCACAGCTTCTTTTGGGGGTGCAGTGAGTTTTTTTAAGGAAGTTTTCTCTTGCATGTTATGAGAGAGCCTGAGTATAAAAGTAATAAATTAGAAACATCAGCATTGGATGTTTTCCGACTACATTTTCGGGAATGATGCCTCAGTTTTTTAAAGTCTTCCTGTGCCTCTTCTGTTGACTATTGTCCTATAGGCAATGAAGCGTTTTGTAAAAATGCAAGAAAAATTTAGCAACTCTGATTGTGTAAAAATCTTTGTTCCATTCGATGAGATACTTCCCATCGGAAGTTATAGTCAGATTCAAAACGAATCATTTGACTATTCTGATGATCTCCAAGACCATCTGAACGTTTCTTTATCTCTTTTTGTAAAAAATCAACTGATCTTCCGAATACGACTCTCTAGAACTTCTCATGATTTTGACCATTGCAAGTCTGATGATATTGACAGTATCAGAAAAGTTGTTTCTATAAAAAAAAACAAAATGAAGACTAATATTGATTCTCTTCTGTGCCATATACAAAGTTCTCATCAAATAGGAATTTTTGTGCTGAAACTATTTTAAAAATCTCGATTTTCGAGTGTAATACCACGAGTGCTTTAAAATTACCGATAATTTTTTACGAATGCGTGCTTTCTTTAATTTCACGAGTCCGAAGGACGAGTGAAATTTGTAAAGAAAACACGTATAAGTGAAAAATTATCCAGTTAGTTTTAAAGCACGCATGGTATTTAAAGGAATATTTTACGAATCCAAAAACATTAATTTTGTCAACTCTGAAATAATAAATAGAAATTTGTCAACAAAGTGATACTGACAAGTGGTATTTTCGTTTTGGTGTTTTCGATTTTGTATATCCGCTGTAAGTTTTCGAAAATACCACTGTCCTTATGGGATTTTTTATACGTGAGTGGAATGTTCGGGTGTAATACCACGAGTGCTTTAAAATTATCCGGTTAGTTTTAAAGCACGCATGGTATTTAAAGGAATATTTCACGAATCCAGAAACATTCATTTTGTCAACTTTGAAATAATAAATAGAGATTTGTCAACAAAGTGACACTGACAAGTGGTATTTTCGTTTTGGTGTTTTCGATTTTGTATATCCGCTGTAAGTTTTCGAAAATACCACTGTCCTTATGGGATTTTTTATACGTGAGTGGAATATTCGGGTGTAATACCACGAGTGCTTTAAAATTATCCGGTTAGTTTTAAAGCACGCATGGTATTTAAAGGAATATTTCACGAATCCAAAAACATTAATTTGTCAACTCTGAAATAATAAATAGAAATTTGTCAACAAAGTGACACTGACAAGTGGTATTTTCGTTTTGGTGTTTTCGATTTTGTATATCCGCTGTAAGTTTTCGAAAATACCACTGTCCCTATGAGATTTTTTATACGTGAGTGGAATATTCGGGTATAATACCACTAGTGCATCAAAATTACCGATAATTCTGATTAAAAGCGTGTTGTATTGTAACTGAATGAGTTTATTTTCATTTTTGATTAAATCCGAAAGAGCCCGACTTCGAAGAAGGAGGGCTTTTTCGAGATTTAATCAAAAATGAAAATAACCGAATGCAGTTACAATACTACAACACACTTGAAAGCAGAATTATCTGGTTATTTTTGATGCACGAGTGGTTTTCGGTGGAATATTTCCCGAAAAATTGTATTGTGCTGTTGGTAATGCTTGTATAAATTTCTTTTATAGAGTTACTACCAAAACGTTCCATATCTTTAAAGAAATCTTGATTTGTAATCAATTCACTTTTTAAATGTCGCAGATTGACATAAGTAAGTTCAATAATAAAAGTTTTTGCGGTAACCGTGGTTACACTTAAATACCCATATACCAGGATATGCAAAAGACGCCTCCAATGTTGGTAAAGAAAATATAATATTATTATTATTATTTTTTAAATATATTTATAAATATAATGTAAAGTATTAAGTTAGTATTAAAATTAAAAAAAGTACATAATAAATAATATATTTATAAACAGTCAAAAATTATGGATTTGTATGATTGTTAGTACACAGTAGTAGTAAAAACTTGATTATGATTGATAGCTACCTACTGGGGGATTATCGCTTCTACTGTGGAATTATCGCTTCTACTGTGGAATTATCGCTGTAATTCTTGCGAAAGACCACACTTCTTACGAGATTTTTTATATATGAGGGAAATATTCAGCATAATTTTATGACCTAATTAATTTTTTATCATCATATATGTGAAATAAATACCAACTGTCATTTTAAGAGGAAAATATTGAACAAAACAAATTTTTCCGAATCTTCTTGGTAGATATGCTGGTAATTGGTAGGAGAACGAAAAACTTCAAGGCAGAAACTTTTTCTTAATAACTTTTTCCAATATTTTCCAATTTTAGATGTACATTTTGTGACAGGCACGGTTTCTGACGTCTTGACATGGTTAGGGCGCAATCCTATACAGGGTGATCCTTAAGTACATGAAGAAAATGTAGAATATGATTCCTGACATCATTTTAAGACGAAAAGTTCATATGGACATATGCCCTAAAATGCTTACCCTCTAAGATACAGGGTGTTAAAACAATTAAAAAAATAATTGTTTTTTTTTTTAATTTCGAAAATTCTCGAAGATACGGTATTGAAAATTGGTGTCAACTGATTTTGTATTAAACTGCATATAAGTCGTTAAAAAAGGTTTAGATGCCGTGGGCGAATAGTATTTTCGTTAAAAATATTTTGCAAGTATTCCTTAACCATGAGAGAATTATGGGCAGGACAACCATCCATTTCATATCAGATATCCTGATTTTCGCGTACAACTTCTTCTAGTGCGGGTTCAACTCGATTTTGTTGTTAGTCCAAATAGGTTACTGCTGTACGGTTGCCTTGCATAAAAAGTGGTCCAATAATGTGATGTCCTACAATTCCCGCCCAAACATTTATTTTTTGTGGATATTGCGTTCGAGTGTGAACAAGACGATGTTGATTTTCTTGACTCCAATACCGGCAATTATGAACATTTGGTTCGTTGTTGGGGGTGAATTCATCGGTAAAACAAATATTTCTCAAAAAATCCCTATTAATATTTACTCTTTCCATTATCTCAAAACAGAATACCATTCTCCGTTCTTCATCACCTTGCCGTAGCTGTTGATGTTTTTCATACTTGTAAGGAAAATACTTATTTTTTTTTTAAGTGCGCACTGCGCAACACTGTGGTTTGATGTTTTTTTACGGCTTGCCCAAGAATCCTTGTGCTAATCATTTTATTTTCCTCCACGTACAGTCATCAAGATCTCTATTATCCCTTTCTTCAGCTCTATTGACATTCTGAGTTGAGCATTTACAGTTATTTATTACAGTGCCTTTTGACTCAAATTTACTAATGATAAGTTTAATTAATGAAATGGAAGGGATAGGCTTATCAGGAAATTAAACTGAAAACATTTCTGACACTGCTCTTAAACTGTTTTCTGTATATTACCACCTAATCATAGTTACTTTTTCCTTAATGAAATAGCTCATATTTAGCTATAATTAAAGCACCTTCAATGGAAATGTTGTCACTTACGCTACTTTTCGTTTTCAATGCCAAATAATAATTTGCTGGTAATTGCTGTACCTATTACCTAAACTATGAAAATTTCGTAATTTTGCCATCACATTTAATTGAATAAGTTAGGATTGGCTTATTAAAATTTATTCAAACTTGGCATATGGATTTATTATATAGGCCTCTCCAAAAAATTATAATACAATTTTTCTCTAAAATGTACAGGGGAGCCAATATTTAGCCACCTTATAATTTACATGGAATTCCTATGTTCAACTAAGCCATGCATCACCCAGTATAATGACATGACAAGAGCTGATAACGCTAAATACCTTATAATTACCTTAAAAAACCGACATTTAAAGTTCGATACTTTAGAATTACCACGACTATATTAAAAATTGTTTAAACAATAATCATTATCACTTATTTTCTTTGTTGACGATATAAACGATGCTGACGACAAGTCAAGATATAACGCAAAAATAGTAAATAATGGATTTTTGATTTGTTTATTTTGATTAAAAGAATATTGTTATTAATTATTTTTAGATTTGTTATCTGGTCAACATTATAAAGGTATCGTAATTGGTTAGAAAAATATTCTACATAATATAATGATCCTTTCATCAGAAGGCTGATGCAACGACTACTGTCACAAAAAAACCAATTGTGTGCTTTGATTCTCCTAAAAATCATGATAATTCAGTATTTTAATGACTATGTTTTTAGAAATTTTAATTGTTTTTTTTTATTTGACTAAACATAAGCTGTATACTCATTGATAATAATGTGTATTATGACCAGTGACGCAGGAGGTTTTGTTTATATGCTGCACCAATTTTTACAATGTCAATATCACTTTTTCATTATACAGGACCTTTTGTCAGGTCAAGAATTCGGAAAATTCTTATGTGAACTCACTGTATCTACATTAGCATACATACATTTATGTATGTTACAGTATGTTTAATGTGCATATTATCTATTTAGGTTGTAGGTATTACTTTTCCATTCATTGGCATCGTTTTAAAAATATTTAATACACAAAATCAACAAAATAGATGTTTGGTAATTCGTTTACAATGGGTGTGTGTCATTCAAGAAAGTTGTAACGCCCACTCAGTTTTTTTATTCAAAGTATTTATTCGCTGTTGACATTTTTACCACTTATACGTCATGTCTGTTTTCGCTCAGTTATTACGTCACATTTGCGCTTAAACGGCAGAGGATGTCCAGATTAATAATGGCAGTAACAATGTATGAGCCCTGTACGTATTGGAGCAAAGAAATCGCACCATTTGCTACAACAGTAACACAACTCAGAAATTACTATTTTCGAGTTAATACTATAATGACCTGGAGATACAATATAGCCTACATCAATTATCAAAACTGTTTCAAATTAGATTGCTTATGAGACAGAACACCTTCCACAAGAATGTCACATTGTTAGTTTAAGACAAGTCGACATAGATTTACAGTGATTATTTTGAGTTTATACGCTTTTAGAAAATTAGGATAAGTACGTCTTTATCTCCTATTTTTACTTATTTCATGTTTAATGATTTAATTTTTAAAATGGCGTTTTTAGTCATGTTTATGTTTCCAATAAAATCTGCATCTTTTATAGTTTCATGAATGTTTTAGGAAAAACATATACAGTGATGGGCTAAAATATGGAACAAAATCATTTAAAAATCAGGTATTAATGTTTTGAAAAAACGCTCGGACACGTCGATTATAATTTTTTCTTCCGAATTTTTTGCCTCAAAAAGAAATTGTACAGGGTGTGTCAAAAAGTAGATGTAGCAAAAATTTTTTGTATTTTAAATAGAACCCTATTTTTTTTCAGTCGAATTTTCAATTCTATTCAAATTCTGCGCATAATTCATATAGCATACCCTATCCTTATCTCTAACGGTTTTAGAGAAAAATGATATCATAAAACGAAAATTATTTTATTAAGTGTTGAAAATGCCAACCATTAACTTCTTGACAATATGCCAATCTACTTAAAAACCCTTCTAAAACATTATTTACAGTATTTTTATTAATTTGCCTAATTTCATATCTAATTTTAAATTTTAAGTCTTCCAAATTTTGTGGTTTATCCTTATACACTTTTGATTTCAAATAACCCCAAAGAAAGAAATCCATTGGTGTAAGATCGGGAGATCTTGCAGGCCATTCTATGGGTCCTCTTCTACCTATCCATCGTTCGGGAAATACAGTATTCAAATACTATTGTACTTGTCGAGCAAAATGAGGCGGAGCACCATCCTGCTGAAACCAAATAGACGCTTCTGGTAGATTAGGCTGATTCCGATTTGGAAAATCCGCTGCTAGTGTGGGAATTAATTCATTTTGAAGAAATTGTAATTACCGGTCTCCTGTAAGATTTCCATCGAAGAAAAAAGGTCCAATAATTCTATCATTTAATATCCCTGCCCAAACATTTACTTTTTGTGGGTTTTGCGTGTGCTGTTCTCTCAGGGATTATTTGTAGGTACTCCAATACTGAAAATTTTGTCTGTTTACCGACCCATTTAAACAAAACGTGGCTTCATCGCCTAAAAGTATGTTGCGATGGAAAAATAGATTTAAGTTGCAAATTTCCATCATAGTTTCACAAAACTGTAGTCGGCGGTCGAGATCATCTTCGTTTAGGTCGTGCAGCAACCTAATTTTGTACGGATGGTACTTTTCTTGTTTCAATACCCGCAAAACAGATCGTCGGCTCACATCATTATTAAGGGCTACTTCAGTGGATGCACTATGGGGATTATCTTCAACTTCTAACAAAATGTTCAATTTTGTGTTTTCACTAATTTTTGGACGACCTGGCCGTAGACGATCCTTTACATTCCCTGTTTCCCTGAATTTCTTCTCAATTTTACTCACTGTAGATCTTGTAATCGGTCGTTCTGGATACTTAGCGCTAAACAAGTTACAAACTTCTTCTTGATTTCTTGTTTTGTCTTCACATCCAATTAAAATTAAAATTTCGATTCTTTGAGTTTCATTTAAATGCACCATGATCACCGTTTTTTAAAATTATAAGTACCTAAAATTATTTTTGATTGACACATGACTTGCTATCGTAGTGACAATTCATTTAAATTTACCTGTTTACCTTAAGTAGGTACATGTAACTTTTTTTAAAGAAAAATTTCGTTTTATGATGTAATTTTTCTCTAAAACCGTTAGAGATAAGGATAGGGTATGCTACATGAATTATGCGCAGAATTTGACGTAGAATTCAAAATTCGACTGAAAAAAAAAAGGGTTCTATTTAAAATACAAAAAATTTTTGTTACATCTACTTTTTGACACACCCTGTATAATTTCTTTTTGAGGCAAAAAATTCGGAAGAAAAAATTATAATCGATGTGTCTGAGCGTTTTTTCAAAAAATTGATACCTGATTTTTAAATGAATTTGTTCCATATTTTAGCCCATCACTGTATAGGTATTAAACAAAGGGGATATAAACATTTATATAAAAAATTGTAATCCATTCGGGGGCACACAAAAACCTTGACAAATTATAATATGTTCAACTTCTTTTTGAGTTTTTGAAATTATCATTACACTTAAATAATATCATTACATTATTATCATTACACTTAAATAATGAAAAACATGATTTTGATGATAATTTTATTATTTTACATCAAGAAAACAAATCCGTCAAATTAAATTTATTAGAATCAATGGAAATTAACAAATATAAAAAATCAAACATACTATTAAATGACCAACTAGACCTAAACGGTTCCCCACTATTAAACTTTTAGATTACACCCTGTATTTGTTAGTTGTTAAGTTTAGGTATCACCTACTATTAACCCAACCTCTTAATGGTTTATAATTTACCTAATTGGATTATTATTTATTAGTTTATTGAACACCTTAATGTATTTGGAAAACACACTTGTAAATTACTAATCCTGGTCAGTAAAGTCCATCTTGAAGAAGACACTGTGTGTCGAAACAATTGTTATGGCAAATTAAAAGTGTTAATAATATATATAGTGAAAATTATAACCTGAGTGTTATTTATTTATTTTTTAACATTATTTTTTTCAATGGAAGATGAATTGGTGTATTGTCACGATATACCCGGTTAGCTTGCCATATACGCCAGATGTATGGCGGCTATGTATAAATTCGTCTTAAATAAGTTTAAAAGATGTTTTACTTTTTAATGACAACGAATATCCATCAGTTCTTATAGGTCACTCAGTAAATATGAAAGAGACATATGAAATTACTGAGGTGTATAAAGTACGAAGATCACAAATGGAATATTATTTGTAGATTTAAAAGTGGTAGCCTTATTAACAGGATATACAAAATACTGCTGCTTTTTGTGTCAGTGGTATGGCCATAGAAAAGATAAGCATTATAAAATTAAAAACTGGCCTCTACTTGCAACTAAGCTTTGTGTTAAAAATGTGGTGTGAAAAGCATTAATTCAGATGGAATAGATATATTTACCCCCACTTCACATTAACTTAAACCTCATCAAGAACTTTGTTAAGGCATTGAATAAAAAGGAGAAATCTGTCCGTATAAGTGAGGTAAAGATTAAAGAGGTAATTTTTGTTGGGCCGCAAATTAGACAACTGTTTCAAGATAAGAACTTTAGGACAACTTTAAATTTGCATTTGCATCAATTTTGTTGGGAACAATTGGGACAAAATTGACCAATTAATGGGGGGGGGGGGGGGTTCTAGTTGCTTGATTTGTGCAAATTTGGATTATAAATTTGTTAAAAATTACCTCTGATTTAACGTTTTTAACGGATTTTTGTAGTTCTGGTTAGTTGAATGTTTAAGCAAACAACAAAGACGCCCTTGGGTTTGACAGGTGACAGGACCTTGGCTTTAAGCCCGTCATCTTCAAAACATCCTAGCTTGACGTGCTTAAGCCCTACTAAAAACTTGTAAATCACTCTTTAACATTTACATCGACCGGGGCATTGAAGACTGACGCAAATCCGTAATTTGTTCTTTTATTATTATTATTATTTACAGCATCTATATTTTATTTTTGTCGTGTCTTAATATTCGCGAGAAGATTTAGCGATAAAACTGTTGTTTTGGCACGTCACTAGTTATAATATATTATATTAATAGATTTATTGATTAAAATCAGTGACACTTACATATAATTTCCAAAAATTTACTATAGATAACAAAAATTAATTGATAACCAGATGTTTTAAAGTTATTGTTTGATCATATGGCAGCAGTTACCGCAAATCCTAATAGCGCGCATCATTTGTTTCAGCCCGCTCTACGACGAATCAGAAGCCAGCATTAACGAATATCAAGAAGCTGTACAGAAATTTCGAAATAATTTTGTTTAATACTGAAGGAAAAAGAACTGGGAATATATTTGTTGTGGAAGGAAGGGATGGTGTACCTTTTGGCGGAGTGGGGTATGGGAGATAATGAAACTCCTCATGGCAAAGGCGGTAACTACGCTGCTGATCCAACAGGAAATAGTTTATGCTGTTCCAGCGATAGACACCTTCTGGATAGCAAGGACAATGGAGAAGTCGATTTGCATCCTTTAAGTAATCAAGTAAGTTGTTGTTTTTTTTTTTTTTGGGAAGGTGGGGGAGGTCTAATTTTTACATAGGGAAACGTTCCACCTCCATAGGTCCTCAAATTTCAAAAATTGTTGATTGAGAATCAGGTGCATCTTCTTGGGTAAAAAAAAAATTGACCTATACTCTGTTTGAAATTGGGAGAGAGTAATAAATAAGAAACAACATATTTAATATTAATTCTTAGCGGTATTACACAGTGTGTAACAAATTCGTTGACCACTACAGGGATATCGTAAACCGCAAGAGATATAAAGACGGTTAAATGGGGGCAAAGTTGCGTAATTTGATTCAGACGAAACTAAATTTACCAATTGTGGAATATTCAACATACGAAATGCACATATTTGGAGCATTGAATATCCTATGGAAAACTGTGAAATCCGGAAAGAAATTAAATATAGCGTTGATGTTTGGGCAGATATGTGTGGCAGTACAATATTAGGACCTTACATTTTTATTGAAAATTTAAATGGAAAAAGGTATATTCAGTTTTTAAGTACAGATTTTCAAGAATATTTAGCTGAAATCCCTCTGGCGCTGTTCCGAAATGTGTGATTTCAGCAAGATGGGGCTCCTCCCCATAATAGCCTTAGAGTACGAGATTTTCGAAATATTGAGTTATCTCAAAAATGGATAGGAAATAGAGGTGTTGTAGACTGGCCAGCAAGATCTCCGGATCTGTCGCCACTTGATTTTTATTTGTGGTGGGGGATCTGTTTAAAGAGCAATTGATAAGGTTATGGAAAAATTTTGAAAATGTTTCGCTGCTCAGGGAAATCAATAATAAAATTATTCTTTTTCTATTTTGGACTGTTTATAATCGACATTACTCTCGTTTAAGAGTGTATTTTTATTTTAATACTATACATTTCTTATAACGTTTTAATTTCAGTATGCATTATAAAATATGGCTTATTAAAAACATCAGTAGCAAGAATTTTTGTTCATTAATAATTCTTTAGCATCCGTTTTTGTTATTACACAAAAGAATAGGATGTTATTAAAAAGAAAATACCATTTTATGTGTAAGACGCAGGGCCGGATTAGAAAACTCGAAATAAAAAATAAATTATTGTTTCAATTCTTATACGAAACTAACGTTTAACAAAGGTTTTGAATAAACATGCCCTAGGTCTTTTATTACAAAAAATTAAAAAAATTCAGGTCGGCATTTAAAAAAGTGAAATTGATGATGGTTCCAGAAAAATAAAACGTTGTATGCCAAAAC
Source organism: Polydrusus tereticollis (assembly GCA_963920685.1). NCBI lineage: Eukaryota > Metazoa > Arthropoda > Insecta > Coleoptera > Curculionidae > Polydrusus > Polydrusus tereticollis. The sequence goes on along the minus strand of OY987328.1, from coordinate 110,968,819 downwards.
TAGTTAGGGATTCTTAAAGAGAATAAAGTAGCCCTAATAAAGTGTCATTTGTTTTCATATATCTTTTACTGAAAAAGTCTATTTTACAATTTTTCGGTTTATTTCGAATGTCGCCGGAAGTACTTGAGTTCTGAACTGATAGGTTTGCTGAGGTACCGGTTCCCTCTAGCAATGCTGCGAAGATGTGTAGAAGGTTCTTTGCAGGCAGGCAAGCAACATTAATGAGACCATTTTTTTCATAACACAGTTTAATATATTTTAAAAAGTTTAATAAAAATATGACTTCCGTTAATGGTAATAATTTTTATTTTGATATTGTTCAAACTAAAACGTGATCGTTTAATAAAACATTTTGTCACATGATGGAATAACAAGTCCCACAATATTTATTGTAATTTATGATCGTCAATAAATTAGGTAGATTATATTAAATATTAAAATAACTATTCGTTGATATCAAAATCGGGTGATTTGTGATGCTAGTGATTACAATACAAGTCAATGAGATGTAAAGTGTTTGTTTGAACAACACTCCAGATTATTTTTGTCCCTAATATTCAGAATTTCAAAGCAGAATTTTCCATTAAAGTACTTCATAATGAGGACAAAGAATACAGGTCATTAGACAGCTGGATGGAATATTGTAATCCTTTTTATGATAAAAGCAATACAATCATGTAAACATTTCATATGATTTTAAACGCTAAACAAACTAAAACGTAGATGTCCATTTTTGCAAAACTTAGACTACAGTCTTGTAAAAATTCTTATAATTCAATATTAAATTACTAGAGTAGATGGTCAGTTTTCTTAAGGTTTTCTAATGTGCCGCTAAATTTACTACAGAAATATATATAAAAAAAGTCATTATTGGAATCATTTTTTGGCCATTACCATCGTTCTTTTAAAATGGGGCTGGTTTGGTACATATGGGGCTGGTAGGTCCATGGTCGAAGCGACTAGGTGCCGGAGCTGAGTTAGTTGGAGTAGGAGCTGAATAAGCGGGTGCGCTGTAGCTTGGTGCTGGTGCAGAGTAACTAGAATGCGAATGACCTTGTGGAGCTTTGTAAGAGATAGCACTGCAGCTTGCAGCAGAGTAAGCTAGCGCAGAATGTGCTGGTGCTGGAGCAGGATATGCTGCTACTGGAGCAGATTATGGAGATGCTGGAGCAGAATACGCAGGTACTGGAGGAGGTTATGCCGATGCTGGAGCAGAATAAGCAGGTGCTGGAGCAAGATACGCTGGTGCTGAAGCAGGATATCCCGGTGCTGGAGCAGAATAGGCAGGTACTGGAGCAGGAAAAGCCGGTGCTGGAGCAGGATATGCTAGTGCTGGAGCAGAATAAGGTTGTGCTGGAGCAAGATATGCCATTGCTGGAGCAGAATGAGCAGGTGCTAGGGCAGAATAGGCAGGTACTGGAGCAGCAAATGCTAGTGCCGGAGCAGAATAAGCCGGCGCTGGAGCAGAATACGATGGTTCTGAGTATACTGCATGGGGACTTATAACTAGAACTCTACCATAGTGAACCAAATCTCGAGATCAGGCGGGTTGGAACTCGGGAGCAGGGTCGCGACCCACACTGTAGCACGGTTGATTGTTTGCGCGTCAGCAAGGGCGACGTTATCCGGCATGCTTATGTACGTACACAACACTGCCATAATAAATACACTCACTTACACAAAAAAGATCACGTCGAGGTCATAGCCGAACACCGTGGATACTGGGTATCGTAATTTAATGCATAAAAGGGTTAACCGGGGTATCCCTGTGAGAGTATTGCCAAGTGCTGAAGAGACTGAAGGCGCGGGTCGACTAGCTCAAATAATCGCTAGGTGTCTACTGATTTTTCTTAACCAATGGCCGGTCAGAGGAAGCTATTAGACCAGATCTGTGTGCCTCATAAGTGTGTTTTCAAGAAGAAACAGTCGTTTTCTTGCATGGTACCAATAAGGTTTTATTGATCCGAGAAAAGAAACCATCGTTCTTTTAGTCATTATTGGAATAATTTTTTGGCCATTACCATCGTTCTTTTAAAATGGGGCTGGAAGGAAACGCACATCTGTTTTGTGATTCACGAAAGGTACCTCAGTTAATTGCTGCTATTACTATTTACAACTTACACTTGAATTAAATTTAATATTTACAAAAATACAGAGGGTGTCATTATTGTAGATGTCGAGTTTTTCAAAATTCCTATAATTCGACATGGAAGTTGCGGTGATAAAGGGCGGGGGCCTCTTTTATCTGTTTGCCAAAAATGATAATTCTATATTAATAAGAGCGTCGATAACTAGTTTTTATTTATACAGGGTGACAAGAAAATGTTCACGTAACACATCAGTTTTTTTTTATTGAATCCCTAATTTTTTAGTTTATTTTCGGATTCCACATAAAATGTTGATCATATTGTTTATGTTTCTTTACTTATAAATTGTAAATAGGGCAACATACGCTGCAACATATATTATGTATTGGGTATTATAGGTATATGTTTTAAGTCTGAATAAAAACGATATTCCAATTATTATAAAAAAAACAATTTTTAACTTTGTAAGTAAAATAATTTTGTTCTTTAGTACATTTTCGTTACCCAAACAAATATGTTTAATTGAACAAAAGAAAAATGTAACCACATAACCACACCTGCTTTTTATTTCGATAAATTTAGCTCAGCAACAACTACATTGTTACATCAGACTATGTACCAATATTAAAAATTAAACATATTATATTATCTATGTTTTTGTATGTTGAATTTAATTGGTTAAGATTCTTGTTTTATTTTACTTTTAATGTAAATTTTCCCAGGCTTTATATAATCCAGCACAACGTGTAAAAGCAGTAAACTTGTGACGTTAACACATTTGATATATATTTATTATGTTTATGTATGTATTTTATGCAGAATTAAAGAAATTCAAAGGTCATCAAAATATTATTGTTTGAATTGATTTGAGATTAGTTGCGGTGTTAGCTTGATAAATCAAAATGATGGATGATACCATCATGCATGTACCACATTTGCATTATTTTATCAAGAGGCACGTCTTGCAATAAATTATTCACATTTTGCTGCAAGAGTTGTAAATAAATCTCACCATTGAGTCTTTCTTCCAAAACAAATGGGCCTATAAGGATATTTCCCATAATGCCAGCCCAGACATTTACCATAAACCTTTGTTGGTGTTTGTTTTGAATTATGGCGTGTGGATTTTCATCAGCCCAAAAATGTAAATTGCGTGAGTTTATTATGCCATCTCTTGTATAACCGGCTTCATCGGTAAACCAAGCAAGGTTAGAGAAATTTAGATTTACGCTATGTTGCTGTATAAACCAGTTGGAGTATTGAAGTCTTGCTGGATAATCATCCGGAGACATAGCGTGTACTCTTTGAACATGGTACGGGTAAAGTAACTGTTCTTTCAGAGTTTCATGTACAACATATTTGGTAACATTATTTTGTATCGCGATCTTTCTTCTGCTGTTTGAAGGGTTGTTAGCAATATCTTACAAAATTTCTACTGTAGTATGGTTTAATGACTCTTTATGGCCTCTATAAAATATTAAAATTTCATTAAATTATACAAGTCAGTTCAAAAGTTAGAGCCAAAAAACTAAATCACTGGCAAGTTGGGGTTATCTTGACCTTCTCTGTATGCGTCTGCTTTGACGATAAATTATTTATTTAAGAATGGCGAGACACTTTCTTTATCTTTATATAGGTTCATAAAATGGATGTGTCACTGTTCAGTCACGTCTTATATTTCATAAAATAGAGGTTATCAACCATCCTTGTACCCAAATTACACATCTAGATTAAACCGGTTTTTATAAGATAACCCTGGGAACTCTTGAAGCAGTGTGCGAACTTACCAGTCATTCCAATAGCGTGTATTCTTACATAATCAACCGTAATGCCGTTTCTACTAATATCATTACTTCCAGAAATATTAGGTCATTAACCTTTTAACATTACGCCTGGGTGGTCCAAACCCTATAACACTCGAACATTTACAACAAAAAATGTAAAAAAATAACAAGAGCTCGTATTGGTTTAATTTTAGCCCTACATAATATCAAGATGAATAATGATGAAGAGGTTCCGAGTTCACCCAACTTCATTGAGGTTGAAGAAAACTATAACCTGGATTCGGACCATTCAGTTGTCAATTTAACATTGAGCAAGAGCATAATTAAAAGAACCGACCCACGTACAGGGTGTCCAGTTTTCATATGTTTTACGGGTTATCTGCGTTATTAGTAAAGATGGAAGGTTGCGGTTTTCGCGGCACTTTGTTACTTTTTTGAGGAACAAATGATGCCATCAACAGAATTTTCATAGCCCCCTTAGTTTTTTAGATACGGGGTGATTTTGAAAATTGCATTTTGGGACACCCCCCCCCCCCCCGTATCTCGGTTACGCTGCAACTTATCAAAAAGGTAAAAAATGAACTTATTAGTTTTTTTCACGTAGAATCCAGTGGCTTAGTCAGACTTTTTCTATGTTTAATTGTTTTCGAGAAAAAGAGCAAACTTGCATTTTTTAAATGGGACACCCTATATATTTTTAGCTATTATGATTCAGTTTATCACAAGGTTTTTAAAAATATATAATACTTTATAGCTGTTTTCAATGTGAAGCTCAAAATTTACGTTTTTCAACAAATTTACATTTTTTTAAGCGGCACACCGTAGAAATTTTAAGATTAAACAATTGTCACAAGCTTCTCACAAATATAAAACACTAATTTTAAAAATATATACCTATAACAATAACTTCTATAAATATAAATAACAATTAACTCAGTTGTGTTATACGTTCAAAAATTAAAAGCTACAATTATTTGATGATTTAGGAAACTGTCTCATAAATACTGCTCAAACTGTTCTCCATTATGCCTAAGACATGTTCCACACATTGTTCTGATTCGCCTCAGTGCATTTAAAATAATAAAAGGCCGTGCTTACTTTTTTTTAAATAGAACACCCGGCATATGATTGCATATTTGGATTCTACTGGGAAAACTCTGAATTTTTTGTAATTCAAATTTTTATTTATTTAAAATTGTAACAAACTTTATAATAACAACATAAATGGCCTCTAAATTAACATCGCAAAAATAAACAAGTGAAACCTTTTTAGTGGATCAGGTGTTCAAAATGACCACCATTTTTTGCTAAGCAGAGCGCCAGTCGATCCCTGAACCCGTCTACAACGTTTAAAAGAAAATCCTCTAGAATGGCCCGAATTTCAGCACTACTTCTGACTTTTAAAGATTCTAAGTCATTTGGACGGTTAACGTAGACTTTGTTCTTTAAGTGTCCCCACAAAAAGAAGTCGAGCGGGGTTAAATCCGGGGATCGCGCTGGCCAGTCAATACCACCTCTTCTGCCTATCCAACGTCATGAAAATTGTTCGCTTATTTATTGTTTAACATTTGTCGCATAGTGCTCCATCTTGCTGGAACCATACCTGTTCGTTTATGCCATTATTTTTACCCGGTAAAACCATTCTGCAAGAAGGAATTATAAGATTCCTGAGGAGGTTCATATAGTTTTCGCCATTCAAATTACCATCTATGAAAAAAGGCCCCACAATATATCTACCAACTATGCCCGCCCAAACATTAACTTTTTCGGGCCTCTGAGTATGACCTTCCTAGAACCAGTGAGTATTCTCAGCAGACCAATAGCGATAATTGTGTCTATTAACAATGCAATTTAAATGGAAAGTAGCTTCATCCGTGAAAATGATATTTGTTGCGAAGTTATTATCGTTATTGCATCTTTCCATCATCAGCTCACAAAATTCAGCTCTTCTATCAAGATCGTCCTCGTTTAACTCGTCCACCAACTTTATCTTGTAGGGATGCAACTCCTCCTGCCTAAACAAATTTGTTACTGACTGATGAGACACATTAAAATCCATTGCCATTGGCCTGGATGATTGTGTTGGATTTTGATGTATTGAGAGCATGATATCCAAAGCTTTGTCTCCCTCGGTTGCTGTTTTAGGTCGACCTTATCTAGCGGCTTCCCTAACACTGCCTCTTCCTCGAAATTTCAATTTCATATTTCCGTAACCGCTCATTATTAAAATTCCAACTCGTTGTTTCTCATTCAGATAAACCATAGTGTAAACAAATCAGAAATCAGACAACACAAAATTAAACAGGAACTCAAAATTGACACCTCCTAGGTCGCTGTCATGAAAACACCTTGACTTAACTGGTGGGTATTAGGTAGGAATAATTATAATTAGGAAGTTTTTCATTTTTGAGATGTTATTATCTCGGAAACGCTTGCAGATAAATATTTTAAATACAAAAAATTCAGAGTTTTCCCAGTATAGAATCCAAATATGCAATCATATGCAGGGTGTTCCATTTAAAAAAAGTAAGTCTATAAGTATGGCAACCAAACCAGAAATGGCAGAAAAAATTTATTCAGTGCCATGTGGGGAATAATTAACTGAATTTTCTGGTCACTTTTTCGTATACGAGGTAATTCAAAAGTTACAGGCATTATGCGCGACTTTTTTGCCACTATGTTTAATTATAATATAAGAATATTAATTTGCGATCAACCAAGAAACTGGAAAAAGAGGTCAGACTTGTACAGGAAGCTGCGTTCAATAAACCAAAGAAGTCGTCCATATGACCAAAGGAGTAAATTATCCAGTTAAAATTAGGCAACTATTCAAAGAAAAGAGAAAAGCTAGAAGAAGATGGCAATAGACAAGAGACCCATCTGACTATTTTGAATAAAACAAAAACAGGAAGGTCAGAAGGGAGATCAAAAAGCTCAATCATAATCACCGACATAATTGAAAATGCGCTTAAGCAAAAATCTAGTGTGTTCCGCAGTATTCTTAGATGTTGCACAAGCGCTCAATAAGGTGTGGCATGAAGGTTTGGTATACAAAAGAAATAAAATACTTTCTAAGCAGTATGTAGAAATCTTAACATCCTATATCTCTGAACGACTTTTTAGAATCATGCAATAGGATGAATGTTCCGACTTAAAAGAGCCGGCGTGCCTCAAGGAAGCGTCATATTGGCCCATTCTTTATTTGTTATATGCCAGTGACTAACCAGTATCGGAAGAAACTACTATAGCCACATTTGCTAATGACACTGCTACTCGCGCAGTTGATCAAGATCATGAGAGCTTTACTAGAAAACTCCAAATAGCAAGCAACATGGTAGCTGACTGGACAAGATAATGGAAAATCAAGCTCGACGAATTTAAATTAAATTAAAAAGAATGGAGTACTGTTTAACATTGCAGGCAAAAATTTACAAGGACAATGGTATTTTTGCAAAATATTTATTTACTGACGAAGCAACATTTTCTACAAAATAGACCGAGTCATCTCAAAATATTAGATTTTGGACACACTGGGTTATTAATTATAAAAGTCAATACTCTGAGCGTGTACATGTGTGGTGTAGTAATTTAAAATATCATATTATTGGACCCTTTTTATTAATACAACTTTAAATGATGTGAACTTTCTGGGGTTCTTGCAACATGATTTTTGGGGAGCTATTCACGGTTTGCTGTTAGAATATAGGGAGAATTTGTATGTTCAGTTAGATGGCGCTCCAATTCATTATTTTAATTCTGTTAGAAGATGGCCCAATGAAAATTTTGAAAATAAATGAATTGGTCCGAGTAACCCTTTTATAGCTTGGCCTCCTAGAGTTCCAGACTTGACCCCGCTGGATTTTTATCTGTGGGGTACTATAAAAAAAAGTTTATAAAACTTGCTCAGCGACTTTACAAGCTTTGAAGGATTGTATAAGACAAGCATGTGCAAAAATTTCCCGTCAAGAAGTTCGAAAAGTTTGTTTAAGGGTTAGAAAAATGCATTAGAAATTATAGTGGTTTGGTCGAGGATATTGACTTTTAATGTGTTATTAGGTATTGGTTTAAAGTTGTACACTTAATCATGTTTAGGTTAGTTTATATTAATTTTGTTTTTGGTAATTATCAGATTGTTATTATTGTTTTTAAATAATTATTTTGTTTTATTTTTATGGCCAACTGAGTGTTTAAACTTTTTTGTCACTGACGTTTTAATGAAGTTATGCGTTTTCGATTATTTTCTAATTTTTCACATTGTTAATTTAATTTTATAGCAGAAAATACAGTACGCCACTGCTTTTATCGTATTATATTTTTTAGATGCACCAGTGAATTAGTCGACTATTTGGTAATATCGCGCGTATTTAAATATGTAAATATTTGTATCAAAAAATAAAAATATAATGGGTCATACGCGCGCCACTGGTTGTGGCAATTTATTAAAATTTTGTATTTGGTGGTTTTGAGGGATGCCAAATGGATTTCTAATATTAGTTTTGAATTAAAATAATCGCTAAAGGTATACCGGGTGATCTGTAATATTTTGACCACCCACCTAACTCACTCATTTGAGGAGATATCAAAAAAACTTTAAGCACTAAAGTTGTAAGATCTGTCATGAATTTTTAGGAAATGATATAAGACGAAACAAATATTTTACAATTTAATGTTTTCTTAAATGGAACACGCTGTATCTTATACTCTCTTCTGGTGGAAAATTTTATTCTGGTTTCAAATATATATGGTTTGTATGGTATATTTTAAAAGGTTGTGTTAATCATTACAATTTTAATAAATAACATAAGTAGGCCTAGACAAAATAATAATGGCCTATTGAATATGCTGCAATTGTTTATATTTTACGCATCTGTCAAATCACTTACATTTCTTTACAAAAATGGGGTATTCGGAAAAAGAAAAGTTTAAAATCTGATTATAAATGAGGAGGAAGAATTGGAAATTCTTCTCTATTTTCAAGGTAACATAAAATCGTTAGTTGTTGCTAGTTGATTGTGTAACTCAGATTTCAATGTTTCTAGAAAATCCACTGAATTCTATACGCGAAGCCATGGCGGATTTAGACAAATCATATAGGACAGTCTTTAAAACTTTAAGAAAATATAACATGCATCCATATAAATTCCATAGACACCAAAAATGAAGTGAAAGCGACAAAAAAAGGAGGCTTATTTTCTGTAGGGATATTTTAGCCGGACTAGAACAAGATGGGGAGTTATTTTCAAACATTTTATGGACTGATGAATCCACTTTTTGCACCTCGGGATCACCCAATAGAAAAAAATTGCATTTTTGGGCTGATGTTAATCCACACAAAATCCTGGAAACAAAAAGATTTGGAAGGCGTTCCTTACATGTACGGTGCGGTATATTAAGTGACAATAAGATTATTGGTCCAATATTTCATGAGAACAATCTGACAGGAGCAAGATATATGGAACTTTTAAATGCTGTAGAAAATCGTGTAGATGAGTTACCTTTAAGCGTGGCTAACTCCATATTCCATAATATGCCAACAGGATGGGGCACCTCCGCATAACGTTGCCCAGGTTACTGAACGGTTAAATGCCAATTTCGAAGTTTGGATTGGGAGATATGGTGTTATGTCCTGGCCGCCTAACAGTCCCGATTTAACACCACTTGACACGTTTCTTTGGGGAACTTTGAAAAATAAAATATGTTTTAAAAATAGCGATAATATATTAGAAATTTAAGCACGAAATAAATAATATTAATACTAACCATCCCGATTGGATAACTGCGGCAATTAATAAATTAAAAACGGGGTATCAAAAATGTATTGATGCAAACGGGTGTCATTTCGAGCATTTATTATAAATGGATTGTTATTTTGATGCTTTTATTAGGTAAAATTTTAAATATGGGTTTATCATCCACTAGTAGTATCTGCAAAAATTTGTTTTTCTAATGGGGATATAGGTAAAGTTCCACGGTTTTTATCTTTTGTTGATATTCATATTAAATTTCATTAATTTTTTTCTATATTCTTGTAGTATCTACATACTATTTTTAACAAGAATAGTTTGCCTGTAGACAACTTATATCTAGTAGACAAACAAAGACGTAATAACAATTGCCGCACATTCAATGCGCCATTATTATTATTTTGTCCACGCCTACTAATGTTATTTATTAAAATTGTAATTATTAACACAACCCTTAAAGATAGACCATATAAACCATATATATTTAAAATCAGAATAAAATTTCCCATCAGAAGAGCTTATAATATATAGAGCGTTCCATTTAAGAAAACATGAAATTGCAAAATATTTGCCATTTTTGATGTTCATTTGTTTCTTCTTATATTATTTCCTAGAAATTCATAAGAGGCCCTACAACTTTAGTTCCCTAAAGTTTTTTGATATTTCTTGAAATGAATGAGATAGGTGGGTGGTCAAAACATAGCAAATCGCCCGGTACTGTAATCTTTAAATTATTATTTTAAATCACCTATAAAACTCTACGTCAATGAGTTTAAAATTTTAAGCAACAGAAAATTGCGCCGTAGGGGCCTTCAATTTAGAAATAACGAAAATATAAGCCTATTTCGATTATGGAACAGTTTGTTGTGTCATATAATCCAAGTCTGTGGTTTTCTTTTACCGTTTATTATTGCTATATTTATTATTCTTTTTTTTTTAGGTTGGTGGTCACACAAGACTGATGGTTCTCAATCCTAGTACAATATGCAAACCATTGAATTATAGGGAACTAGATTTTTACCAAAATATCCAAGAGCAAGAAATAAAAATGTTCGTTCCCAAATACAAAGGTAAGCTGAGTAACACTTTCTCAAAAGTGAATCTTTTAGCGGACATTAGAACAGAGACTCTAGTTTTTAGAAAAAGTTAGTGAATAATAATAGTAACTGTTATAGTTTGCTTTGTAAATATATGTAACACTGTTGTGTAAGATAATCCAAGAAGACAATGATGCGTGCTATTTTTTTTAAATCTTTTTGTGGTGATATTTAAATCGTTTCTGTGATAATGAAAACTAGATGTAAGAAATAAATATTTATTTATTAAAGGTGATATTTGATGTTAATGTTTTGTCATATTTACGAAAATAAATATTTGCAACAATCTTTGAAGTCATGTACTTTGAGATGTTCAGGGCAATGATTAAAAATTGATTAAACTAATTTTTATTATGATAGTTTTATCGCAATTACAGTTATAAGTAAAAGTACTGGTTCACTTTCGACATTTAAATATACATTTATTGGTATATGTATTCCTTTCTTATAAGGTTATTTTGTACTGAGTAATTGGGAAAGTCAGTAGTTTCCTCCTTCTAGAATTGATAATAATTAAAAGCACCTAAAATCAGAACAAAGGGAACATGCTCCTGTCACAAGTAACATTTTTTTCCTATTCAATAAATTTTAGTTAAAAATATCAATTAGCAAACTTATAACTTAATTCTCATACAAATCTTTTCTTACGTGATAAAAGACAGTTGGAAAAGAAATTGCATGGTTTAACCATGTGGAAATTCATATAGCAAGAATAATATGTTTTTATTGTGTCTAAAAATGTGATAATCACACATAGGTATTTGCCTCTAATTACGTACTGATTTGATAGTAACTTATCATTTTTAAAGAACAAACAAACTTTAATAGTTTCCTACAAAAATATGCCACCCAAAAATTTGCGGCATTATAAAAAACAGCTCCAACAAAATACAATTTTTAATTTGTTTGGTCTTATCCGAAAATAGTAGGACTTAACTTTTTTAACTTAACGGGTAGATTGACCGACTCAAAATAAGACAAAAATGTCGTCATATGAACATTAGGATGGTCCTTATTTTGACAATCTTTGAATTTTTTTGCTCCCAGGGTTCGATATAAATTTAAAAAAATATTCTCCAAGTTTCAAGTCTCTATCTTAATATTAACCCGTGCCGACAAGCAATATATAGTCCCCCTTACGAGTCTGTGACTACGACGGCCCAGGAGACAGGGGGTGAAAGGCGTAAAAAAGTCAGTTTTAACTGTAGCGGGATAGGGGTGCGGTGCTTCGTTTTATATTAATATTTTGTACGTTATTAAATCCGTAAAAACATAAGAATAGAAAAAAAATTGTCTACATTTATATAATACGTTAGACGTAGTGCAATTTCATTTTGACAAGCACAGTTACATACGTTTAAAAATAATTATTAATTATAAATTAAATAATTTTATTCTAAACTACGCCAATGCCTGTGAAATTTCTACCTCATCACCTACAAATTCAATATTATATACGATAGAAAGAGACGAAACCACTATCAAGACACAGGTGATAATTTCTGGCCCAGGAATCCGCGCTCTATTAGACGTAGGTTACCAAATTTACCAAAATAAATGGTTAATTATTATTTCAAATATTATCTTTACTGCTTTAACGAGATGATATGCTATGTCAGGTATCTGGTTTTCAAGATACAGGGTGTCAAAATTAAAAAAAATAAATTGGTTTTTTATTAATATCTCAAAGATGCTTTTGCCAATTTTGGTGAAATTTGGCAGTGTTGTTCGCTGTGATAGCACTAAAAATAAAACTTTTTGTCTCTTGATTTTTTTTCGTATCTTACTTCGTTTTCGAGAAAAAAAAATAAAAGCCACTTTGCATGGCGAAACATTTTTTTTCTCGAAAACAAAGTAAGATACGAAAAAATGTATTATTGAGTAAACGGCTTTGCTTTTTGATTTAAATGCGAATTCATCAAAGCAATCATTACATCCTCACAACAAAAGTCGTTTAATTTCTCATCTTGTGATTGTCCTTTTTTAACAAAATAAAACCGATAACTAGTGACAAGAACATTACGTTTCTAACATTTTTTTTCTTAATCATGTTTTACCTGTATCCGCTCAATGTTATGAAGGTAACATAACAATTTTTTTTTATTTCTGTTTTTTTCGATGAATGTATGTTTTGAGTAAATGGACGCTGTTTGAATAATTATGATTTTTTTTAAATAAATAATTTGTTTGCTTGTCATTGTATCAGATGATGTGCACATTTCTTTTCAAAAATGAAAACAAAAACAGTTGGTTGTCTTATAGTTTAAATTAAGAATCGAAAACACTTCAAATTCTGATAAATTGCGTGTCGTATCTGACAGTCGATATAAAATTTAACATTTTTCTTCGATTTGTTTGTTGAAATTTGAATGAAATTGCTGATACTAATAGCATTTCGACTATTTTTATAATATATTCAGAGCCTATACAGAGCTAGGAAGCTAAAAATAAAAGCTTCGATTTATTTTCGAGTTTTTGAATATTATACAGGGTGAGTCAAGGTGGATGCGAATCAGTAACGGGCCGCTTCAAAAATTTGTTTTTTGCTTGCACAGACATGCTCTAGCTAAAATATTTGCCACAATATAGTGTTGTGCCGCTTCTACTACAACGTAGTTGCAACTTTAACTGATTTATATTTTTTTTTCGAAAAACGACCTTCAACCTTCAACAAAATATGCTGATACTTTTAAACTCTGAGATGCTAAAAGGCAGGCACTGCATGTAATCTGGTTGGAAGTTAGGCATACGCGGAGGCTTTTTACGCTTAGTTGCAATACACAACTGGTTAATTTAAGTTATTAATGTCTAAATTTTTTCAAATGCAACACTAATTTGAAAATCTACGGTAATGTCGTCTTTAATTGCGTATAAAGTCGAGACAAAATTTTTGGGGTGCCACGCCCTTTTTTGGGTAAATCTTGACAAATTATTACGCATATTGAAGTGCATCAATTTAAAATATATTTTTATATATATTTTAAAGTTTAGTTTTTTTTGTTAAATTAGGAATAGATGGAGTGGGCCTACCATTGGAAATAATTTGTTTTTTTTCCTCAAAAATATAAGCGGAAAATCCTTTTACCACTATCTGACACACAATACACTCACACAAAAGTCTATTTTCACTTTCAGCCGAACTTGAACTAGCAACAGGATCCATAATTAAAATAATAATCTGTTTGAAAACAGCGTACTTTTCCCAATATTTATACACGGTTTTAAATTTCGCCTAGACACGCGCCACTCTAATTTGTTCGATGCACTCAAACAATATACGGCAATACGCTGCTTTCCAATCGCTTCCCGCAATCCGCGGGAGGCGGCGCGCTGCGAATGGCGAGTCGGTATATGTCTCGAAATCAATCGGGCATCACCGTGAAGTGGTCATCGAGGCAGAGAACTAGATAGCATATGGAGTTCTCTGATCAAGGGTGCTTTATGTAAATGCGGTCGGATTCGCCCGATTTACAAATAAAATTTAGGACAATTTTAAAAATTAATTGTAAGTTCTAGTAGGATTGTATTGGATTATTTCTTTTTTTAAGTAAATCGTTTAGGGGAAGCTGTGCTTCCCTAGTTTCCATGGTAAACACGCCACTGGTACCGTTTCACTTTCTCGTCCGGATAACCTGCAGGTTAGGTCTCTTTTGTACAGCTGTATACGGTGCAGAAGCCTCTTAACGGCCATGTGTCCTGTCAGAATTCCTGTGGTAATTTTCAGCTGATTTCTGCTCATCAAAAGTAGTTGTCTCGTTAATTTCGGGTCTGGGCCCCCAAAGAAAGGTTTGCTATCCCTGTCTGTTGTTCCAGTAGATTTTGTGTTGATTCCTTGTCCATCGTTTTATGATATCTCTCTCACCTTGGAACACCGAATGCCGGTTCTGGACCTATGAATGTTTATTCCGAACCCTTTCTTACAAGTTCGTCAGCCTTTTCATGTAATGCCTTCATGTCCTGGTATCCATGGTATATAGTATTACTTTGTTGGCTTTTGTCAGGGCCACCAGTTCCTCTTGGCATTTCCATACTAGTCTTGATGTCACCTTGTTGCATGTTAGCGCTCTAGCGCTTGACTGTCGGAGTATATGTGGATCCGCTTATTAAGATAAGTCCTCCTATTATTTCCATACGCACACTGTAGGATAGCGTGGATTTCTGCTTGGAACACCGTGGGAGACTTACCCAGGGAGAAATAAGCATCTTTATCCGTGTATCCCTACTCCGGGTTTTTGAGCCGTGTGTGTACCAGATTATTGCCCTAGGTGTACTATCTGGTGTTTTATTGTTCCACGCGTCCCGTTCGTTGATTACGGTCTTAAATAGCATGTCATAGCAATACGTAGGGTTAATATGGTCGGATCTCATTTCTGACTCAGGTGCCCTTATGATATCGCATAGGAAGTGCGTGTCCATTTCTATGCCCCCGTACGTAGAAGAACGTAGAACTCTGTAATCTGTATAGTCTCATTATTGCCTCTCCTTCATCACCAAATGAAGTGGAGGAAGGTCTAAGATGTTTTCCATTGCGGATGTGGGGTCGATTTCATGGCCCCTATGATGTAGGCTTCCTAGCTTTGATATCGTGGTTTTCTGCTGTGTCTTTGGTCACCAGACTAGTGCTGCATACGTGATTGCAGGTCTCACTACCCTGGTGTATAACCAGTGTAACAGCCTAGGTAAGAGTCCCCGTGTTTTTCCGTACATCCGTCTAGTAACTGCCAAGGTTACTTCCTACTTGTTTGATTGTTTTTCCACGTGGTTGTTCTAGGTCAGTCTGGAGTCCAAAGTTACTTCCAGGTATTTGACCTCTTCCGACACTTTGTAGGGTTAGTGGTCCTAATCCCTCCGTTTTTCTGCGTTTTGTTAAGGGAATTATGAAAGTCTTTTGAGGAATGATGTTAAGTCCTTTTTGCCCTATATCCATCTTTCCACGATATTGCATTTTCTCTCTTACTGTCTCCTTTTGACGTCCTTTTGTTGACGAGTTTAGGTTATGCCAAAGAGTATCCCAAGTTGGTCAAAGTCACCACGGTGGATGTTTGCCGGTGCGTCATTACTTGCATTTGACTAAAACCGTATTAACCTAATCAAAATTACGAGATTGAAAAAGTCAAAGCAAAGTCTAAATTTATAAACGTCAAAATTTAAATGGCGGGCGTTTAAAATGAATAAATAATAATATTAAATATCCATAAATACTTACCGCTAACACGAAAGTACGCTAACAAACTTGCTCTGAAAAGAACAGTTTTTAGGATGAACCACTTTTATGTCAAAGACATAAAAATTTCATATTTGACGGCGGCCATATTTGCTGGAGGGCAAAGTGGCAAGTTTAGGTTACACTTAATGTCAAAGTCATATGTTCTACGTGTTCGAGTTATTTAACATAACCCTATTTTCCACAAAAAACTGACCTTTAGCCATTCGACAAATGATTATTTATGTCTTGAGTCTTGAATTTTGGAATTCGGCATTTTAAAACATTTTTTCTTTCCCATTTAATAAGAACAGGTGCATAGGCATAAGATGCAAGTACAATCTAAAGACTATAAGAAGTTTTAAATATCTGAGATCTCAGGTTAATATAAAAAAGGCTTTAATAATATAATATAAGTCAATTAAACTACTTCTTCTAAATCTTCTAATCAATAATAATATACAGGGTGTTATTTTTGAACCAATTGACATTTAGCGCTAATCCGCATGCGATTTTTAACCGCGCGACAATTTTGTCACAGAAATGTGATACATTGAAATATATTGAACTGCGCGCAGATACAAGAAAGAAATTCGTGAGAACATTAAGAAGTTCTGTTGTAAAAATTCGACTCGTAGTGGTGCCTTTTTCAAAGAACCGAAGTCCGGTATTTTTACACCACTCCAACTCCCAACTATTTCAATGACTAAAATATTTCAGAGTTCAAAAATATCAGCATTTCTTGCAGATCATATTGTTCAAAAAAGAAGTTAATTAATTATTATTTCAAGTTAGATATAGGACAATAATAAGGAAAGTTGTTAAGAAATGAATACAGATTGCAAAAATAAATTTATATATTAAAATATCAATGTTGTTGCGACTTTCCAGTAGAAGTGGCAACACCGCTGTTGAAAATATTTTAGCTGCGTTGCCTGTTGCAAAAAATAATTGGAGCGTCCCGTTATTTGGTTTGCTATAAACGTCTAACCACAGTATAACGGAACTATACAGTAGCGACACGAGCTGTCGGTCCCTTTGATCTCCAGAGGTCAGTTTCAGTGACAGAAGGATGACGCGGATGACGGTATTGTCCTCTATTACACTGAGAAAACATATGAAATTTTATGTTGAAACCGCTTTTACACTGAAAGAAAGTCAATTTAAAGCACATCTGCTCCTTATTTTTTCTTGGGAATCCATCGAAAGTCAGCAAAAGTTCGGCACAAACACTTCAAAGCACCTTCAAACACTTAAACGCACGATAAAAACCAATAAATTTACAAAAACTAAATAAACTACAATCCACACAAGCTTTGTTTACCTTTCTGACTGACTTATTTGTCACTAAAAAGATGGCCGCTACGCGCATTGCGCAGAGAAATTTGGGTCTGTCTAAATCGCCTCGTGTCGCTACTGTATAGTTCCGTTATACTGTGGTCTAACTGTCCACCGTTAAATCACAAAGTATTTTTGTTTTATTATTTTGTCAGAGAGTTTCATATTTTCGGGGGATTTATTTTTGTGGTGTTTTAATACCAAAAAGTAAGTAAAAATTAAATATTTCCATAAGGGTAAGTATGAAAAAGTTATAAATTACGTACAAGTACCGATTTGACTCTCCAGGAGTTGGGACATTTTGTTATTCTCGCATATATTGGTTTAAAAAATTGAATTTTTCTTAGGGCTTACACAATTAAAACTTCATTTATAATTTGATATATAATTATAAAACCATGGGCAAGGGTTTTCGCATAAAAAGGAATTCCAAAACTTTATATACAGGGCGAGTTGGCAGTGTATTCTACACATGAAAACAATGTGAAAAAACCCATATTATTATGTTCTTATCCAATTTTCATTTGTTTTTAAGTCATAGCGTTCCAGTTAGTTGTATCTAAATTTTCGCATAATCAGAGTATGCCATGTTCGAGACTGAGAAACATTTGATAACTTTGTTGTTTTGACAATGTGTCACTGTACTGTGACAGTAATTGAACGTTTAGAAAATGCCAAACACCTATTCAAATTTAGAATATGCAAATATGGTGTTTGTTTATGGTTTCTATAATGGAAGTGCTACAGCTGCTGTTGAAGAATATCGTCCACGGTTTCCACATCAGAGGCATCCTAATAGAAACGTATTTATCAGAGTTTTCAACGAATTTTGCGAGACCGGTAAGCTTCCCAGGGCTAACATAACATCTGAACTAGCTACTCGACGAGGGTTAGAAGAAGTAAAAGATATTCTGGATTTAGTAGAAGAATTGGTACTTATTCAATTGGGCATTCCACAAAAAAGAGTAATAAACACACTCCATACCATGTACAGAGAGTACAGCACCTAAAACCGGAAGATTATGCTAAACGTACTTATGGAATCTTGTCGGTGGACAAATATGGATCATCGTGTTGTATCGCGTATACTTTTTACGGATAAAAGACCGTGACGGTATTAGTAACACTCGTAACTCTCATATTATATGGTCAATCGAAAATCCCGACGCAACAGTCAGGGCTGGTTTATAAATGATGTCTATAAAGTAAAAGTGGACACTGAGTGTGCACTAATTCGACGTATTAGAAATGCTGCAGTCAATATTAAAGAAGAAAGACATGAAGCAATTATAGGAGAGCAACATGCGTAGACGAAGCAGAAAATGTTCAGAGGTCAATGGCGGTATGTTTGAACATTTATTAAAAGAACGCTATGATTAAGAAAATGTTAATGTATGAAATTTTGTTTATTTGTTATTTGGCTATAACTTGAAAACAAATGAAAATCGGATAGGAACATATGGATTTTTTCACATTGTTTTCGCGCATATAATACACTTCTGGAGTTTGGTTCGTTCCTCCCAACTCACCCAGCATATTTTTTTTTGGTGTTGCCAGACTTCTGAAAAAAATAACAAAATGTTGCCAAGTCCAGTTACTAAGTATGCCCGTTGTATGACTGTTTATTCACATGGCTATTTCCACAAAAACGTTTTCATTGTTTTATTGAGGGCCCCTCCCACCCGGCTGACGTCACGGGGACGGCAAGATGGCGGCTGCCAGCGGCCTGAAAATGTCCGAAAAATTCCGAAACAGTCGTTGGCCCATGCCCAAAAGCCACTTTAGTCATGGTTCAATGGGTTTGTATGGATCTGTATCCTACAACTGCTACTTTTTATACGGGTTGGAATTATGACTAGTTTTATCAGTTCTTAGGGTGTTTTACAAAAATTCGAACATGCTAACAGCTGATTTTTAATCAGTAAAGTTATACCATACAAAAAAAATAATTAGTTTATTGAACAAAAACTCCTACCATTAAAAACCCCTTATACAACACACCAATAGACATAAATTTTGTAAAGCACCCTCGTAAATGAATAGCATCTTAGTTATAAAAAAATTTTAAGACAGTTTAAAATACAAAAAATTGTGACATTTTTATCCATATCAAGTGTCTTCTGTTTTTGTGTATTAGTGATTAACAAGCTTAAATATTTTTATCATGTTCTGTTTCGTTACCTTTTTTTATTTCAATCATCTTTTGCTAGAACCATTTATAAATGTTTACTAATCTTATTAATACGTTACAATAATTATGAAAAAAACGAAAATTTTCATGAAAAATGCTACTTTAAATCTACTTTTTTATAAACGAATCTAAAAATACGTTTGATAGGAATATTGCACAAGTTGTAGAAATGTTTGCGTTTGGTCTACATTTTCTTGCGAATTGTTTCAGGAGTTATGCAAGCTACTTTGTGCAGTGGATCCAAAATGGATAAGAGATACAGTCCTAGTTTTAGAGATGAGTGTTCGAAAACCGTCAAAAATGACAGGAAAAGGAAGCGAGAAGAAGTTTTAAAGTAAGTTGGATTACTCTGCGTCCTGTTTATTAAGTGAGCCAGTTTTTTTAATCGGTATTTAATCCGCTGGCCACCTTTCTAATAGAAAAAATATTTATAAAGCCCTAGTACGTACCACTTTTCTGTTGGTAGGTAGTAAATTTTATAAGGGGTCATTTAAAAGGGATGCATTTTAGAACAGAAAGATAACCTAAAATGGATTGTTTATAACATTAAACTTATTCTCTTATTCAGTCTTTTTTTGAGTTTCGAATTGAGTGGTTCTGTGCAGTTAAGAAAATTTTTTCAACGACGAGAAAGTTAATTGCGCCGCAGTTTCAAAATTTCTCCTGAGCAGTTTTGTTATATTTGTGGAGAAATTCTAGTGAAGTCATAGGCCAGAGCATTTTCTGAAAATGTAAAAAAGCCTATTTCATGTATTTTGGTGTTTTAATCGGAGATCAAGACAAGTAGTGGGCTCTACATGTGTACTGTGTCCCCTGAAGTGTGTCATTGGTGTGATGGATGAAAGGGAAGAGAAAAAGTATGCCTCTTGCAGTTCCAATGGTATGGCGAAAACCCACCAATCATTTTGACCATTGCTATATTATATCAAAGAAAGTTATAGCTACGCAATAGAAGTGTAATCCTTATGAGCGGCTTAGAACCGCGAGAGGCGCTGTACCAGGTTAATAAACACACGATTTTGCAGCAAATTGAACTCGCGCGTCGCGTGCTCAGCTTCATGAAGAGCTACGTTGCCAATAGTTGTATACTTTCCTAAAAGGTTGAAATTGAAATATAGAAAAAGCTAAAAATGGCCAGTCAGTGATACAAGGCACTTAATACAGCCACACGGATATAGGTTTTAAATTTTCTACTTCACTAACCTATTTCATTTTATTGAAATGTGCTTGTGGCGCAGTGGTTAGGGCGGCGTCTTTTAGATAAATGCTTTCTACTAGTCGCGAGTTTGTTTCTACTTCACAGCGTTTTGTTTTTTTTTTTGTTGCTTTAAATTTTTTGTAAATTCATTTCTATTAAAATATTGGTGGATTTATAGATTAATAGTATATTATATTTGACTTGTATGGTACAGCTTTATTACTTGCGAGTAAAAAACTATAATTTTTCTGCGATCATGAACTCATTTTATTTATCAGAAAAAACTTTCTATACAACGACCTGTAAAAGTGAGCTAAACAGCATAGTTAACTTGGCAAGAAAATACCTAATATCACACGCGTGTTGAATAGTGTATTTGAAAAGTACTTTTCAAATCTAGGAATCAATCAATCAAGAGATTTAAACAGATGTATATGGTGCCAATTTTATAGCAAAACTATTTATTTTGCTTTCTTTTATACAATATAGCAGCCTGTAAGAGGACATTATGTACCAATTTTGGTTCAATTCCCTCTACTTAGTCGGAAGAGAAAAAAAAACTAATATATTTTTCTAAGTACATCAATATTCTCTACCTATCTCGAAAAGAAAAGAAATTTGTTCATAAGTGTATAAGAACATTTTTACATTTTTTGATATCCTTTATCGTTTGGTATGATGCATTATTATATTTTTTCAAGGTCACTCTGTATAACAGGGTGCGTCACTAAGGCGTTCATCTTTGATAGCACCCAAATTACAAGGAATACAAAAAAAAGTTTTGTATAAAAGCTGTCGGGTTTACCAAAAGACATACCGCAAAAATATGTTATGTAGATAAACGCACATTTCATATCTATTTTTATGTTGTTAATATAGTTCTTCTAGATGTAGATTAGTAGTATTCCAAAAATGATATAATTTGTCAAGAGAGTATGCCAAAAGATTTCGTATAAGCTTTAAGGAATATATTTTGTGTACACTCTGTACAAAAAAAAATTATTAAGGTAGTAAATTCTAAATTTAAACATATTTATACCAACCTGTCGGCTTTTTGATAAACCCGAAAATAAAAATAATGGTTCACCTATGTCGGCCGCGCCGTATTGATTCATTGGGTCTAGTAATACCATAGGCATCGTAACTATAGATCCGACACGCCATTCATAAATGCTATAAAATTGTGATGCCAAAATCGTTTGGTGGCGAGACGCTGTGAGGAGCTAGGTGGGGCCGAGAGTGGGGATTACGCTGACTTTACATATGCATGCGACAAAACTCCAGGAAAACAACATCCGCTATGCCGAGTATTGTCGAGTCGATGCGGATGGCCACAAAAATGATGAAATCTGGGCGGATCCGTTATTGCTGCGTTGCCATACTACAGATTTTTTACAAGGTTTTAGGCAATGTTATATATTTCCCACATCATGTTAATCTAATTATTAAACATAGAAGTTAATACTTTTAACAGAGTAAGCCCAGAAAACTACGTTTTCTGTGGCGTGAGTCTGGCAAACCAAGTGGAGGGGAGCAGCTTGTATGTTGATTTACTTTACACTGAAATACAATGATGACATCACGTTTATTTGTTATTGTTCGGTCTAATAGTTACGATGTCTATGAGTAATACCAATAAGCAGTCTACAAATTCAATAAATAATCCTGAAGACTAATATTATTATAATGGTATTCGTTGCTTCGCACCTGGAAAGATGACAATTCTGGACCTGCATTCGGCAAAGCCCGGCCGCTTAACGAAGAAGGATCCCCGCTTTGAAAACCGGGATCCATCCAGAGGTCGAATTAGTAACATTACATCGGACTTCTATTGCGTAGCTATAATTTTCTTTGATTATATGCATACTTAACATTTTGAGATCCCGGTTGAAATTCATTTCTTTCCGGACAAATTTTCGTTACGTAATATTCATTCACTGCACGACTGTCTTACAGCAATATTTTGTAATTCCTCCCTGAAGTCCCACTAAAATTGCTATAACTTTTAAATCTTCACATATCTGCCATTTGTACCGGTTGTAGTTTATTTTATTGAAAAGGACGTGCATATCTTCATAGGTTTCTCTCACTGCATGACAAAGACTGAAGGTTATTCCAAAAAAAGAAAAACACAAGATCGAATATCCGAATTTGTCTTCCGCCATAAAACCTGTTCCTCACAATGCAGACTTACCAGTACCGACTACAAAATTGGCAAGATATTGTTTTGGGAGGTAATGGAGATAATAACGCATCATCAGGCAGCTCGGAAGGACAGTGTACCGACCCTACTTTTACTCCAGGTCCCAGTTCCGGCGAGCCACATTTGATTGTTCAAAGTGAGTTAAATGATGTAGTACGTGATTTGGGGTTGCACAAGCAACAGTCAGAACTTCTTGGTTCCCGTCTTAAGAAGTAGAACCCAAAAAAACGAAAATTACTACTTTTAGAAAATTAAATGCTAGGTTTAATGCAGGAACTCAATATCAAGCATTCTCGTTCTGAGTGGCGCTTGTTCATTTAGATAAAATAAACTACAACGGGTACAAATGTTTGTGTATGTGGGGATTTTAAAGTTATAGCAATTTTTATGAGACTTTAGGGAGGAATTATAAAATATTGCTATTTTCTTTATTTGTGGGAGAGTCGTGCAGTAAATGAACATTATGTAACGAAAATTTGGCCGAAAAGAAGTGAATTTCAACCGGGATCTCAAAATGTTAAGTATGTGCCCCTTGCAGAACCAATAAATGTCCTTTTGCCTCCTCTTCACATTAACTTGGACTAATGAAAAGCTTTGTGAAGGCTATGAAGTAGGAGGGTGAAGGGTTTAAATACCTAAGACAAAGTCTTTCCTCGGCTAAGTGACGCCAAATTAAAAGAAGGCATTTTTATTGGGCAACAAATTAGAAAATTGCCGAACGATATTAATTAAATTTTATAGAGAAGCTCACCACGCAAGAACTCAGAGCATGGACCTCATTCGTAAGTGTAGTGAAGGGATTTTTAGGCAGCAATATGGGTGCAAACTACGAACAACTAGTTAATAAAATTTTAGACACCTACAAATCGCTTGGTTGCCGAATGTCATTAAAAATTCGCTTTCTCCATTCCCATTTATCATTTTTTTCTTAAGAATTTGGGAGCTGTCAGCCACAAGCAGGGTAAAAAGTCCCATCAAGATATCAGGACAATGTAAAATCCAGCCATGATGGTTGATTACTGTTGGTTTTTGAAGAGAGAAGATGTGACCCTTCCATAAAAGGAAAAAATAGAATAAATATTTTTGATGTTTGCTTTTCTCAATAACTATTAAATGGTACCGTTCTAAAGGGTGTCCCAAAATGTACGCACATTTTAAATATCTTGGCATTTTCGTTTTTGTAGGCTTCTGAAAATTTGACAGCTGTCATGTAATTTATTGCAATTAATAGACATGGAACGCTACACGGTAGAACAGCCCGTTGTTATCGTAAAAACGTATTATAAATGTGGAGAATGTTATGCGGAAACAGCCCGTAGAGTGCGAGCCGTTTTTGGAAGAAATAATGTGTAAACATACGACTGTGCAAAGGCCAAAGATTAAACAAGAAATTTGAGCAAAGTGATTCAATTGGAAACATAGAATCAACAAGGCGGCCGCGTACTGCTCGATCTATTGAAAATATTGCAGCAGTGTCGGAAAGTGTTGGTGAGAATCCAGGCACGTCGATTCGCCGTCGGTCACAGCAAGTGAACATTACCAAAAGCAGAATGCAGCGAATTCTTACACAAGATTTGCATTTGCATGCCTATAAAATCTAATTGACCCAAGAATTGAAGCCAGCAGATCATGGGTTGCGCCGTGAATTTGTTAATTGGATTCTGGAAAACGAGGCAAATGACGGGAGATTTTTCGAAGAAAATCCTGTTTAGTGAGGCACATTTTCAATTAAATGGATACGTCAATAAGCAGAATTGTCGAATTTGGGGGCAAGAAAACCCTCGTGTTATTAACGAAAAACCAATGCACCCTCTACGAGGCACCGTTTGGTGCGGTTTTTGGTTCGGCGGAATAATTGGGCCATACTTCTCTGAAGACGAGGCTGGAACTGCTCTAACAGTAAATGGCGAACGTTATTATGCAATGTTAAAAGAGTTTCTGTGGGCTGAATTACACCAAATTAATTTGGAAACCTTATGGTTTCAACAGGACGGAGCGACCTGTCGCACTGCGCGTGAAACAATGGACTCGTTACGACTGAAATTTCCTGGTCGTGTCATATCTCGTAATGGTGATCAGAATTGGCCACCACGATCCTGCGATATAACACCGTGCGACTTCTTTCTCTGGGGTTTTTTTAAATCTCGTGTTTATGCCAATAAACCAGCCGCAATTTCTGACTTGAAGAACGAAATTCGACGCGTCATTGATAAAATTCGTCCGCAAATATGTGAAAATGTTATCAATAATTTAGTCAAAAGGGTTTTTTTCATACTTAATCGTGATATGTATTCTTTCTAATCCCAGTACAGTTTTGACATATTTCAAGTAATAAATGTGTTTTGTTAACAAATAAAAATGTGCGTTCATTTTGGGGCACCCTTTACATGTGGTTTGTTTATTCTACCAAGAAAATCTTTCGTGTGTCAACTTTTTTTTAGCCATTTTCGTATTCAGATAGGTTCGTTCTACTACAATATGCTATTCAGCTTCATGTTACAACAATTTTTGTTTGTCGCCCAGTAATTATTAATTCATTTTTTTTTCTTTTTAGAATGAGAATTCATCACACAGGCAACCCAAAGGACGTAATCAAAAGCATCTCTCAATCAGACAACTCAAATAAGCAATATTTTCTAATGTTGGAGAACATAACGTCGCATTTTGGGCATCCGTGTATACTGGATTTAAAAATGGGCACTAGGCAGCATGGAGATGATGCCAGTGCGGAAAAAAGAAGCAAACAAATGGCCAAATGCGCTGCTAGCACTTCTGCGAGTTTGGGAGTAAGGTAATTAAGCCTAATAATAAGGGGTGTGAGCTCTCTCTCTCTCTCAAGAGTATGTAGGGTAGGCCTAAATTCATAAACTCACTTTACCGTTGATTATCCGTGCTAACCTGGGCTAGATCTGGATTTTTTTTTATTGAACAAATACGTCAATAGGGAAGGTCAAAATAATCCTTATTTGTCATAGAAAATAAATTCCTAAAGTGCCCCTTAACGGAGATACAGAGCCCCAAAGGAGTACCCAGCGACTTACCTTTTCGGCTCTAACTTTTGAACGGACCTGTATAATTTAATGAAATTTTAGTATTTTATGTAGGCCATAAGGATTCATAAAATCATACTACAGTAAATGTTTTACATCGCCAGGGAAGTCAGAAACGAACTTTCCAACACACTCGTTGGGCCAAAATTTTGACAGGTGTCATTTTACAGAACTAAAATCTATTTTTTCAAACACTCTGGTCGCTCCTCTCCAAAAAAGGTACTCTACATTTGTTTCGCTAAAGTTGGCCGTTTTCGAGGAAAATACATTTTTAGCTTTGTAATATGTACCACGTTTAAGCATTGACTTTCGAAATTTATTTAATAATCAAGTTTAACATAAGTCATTTAAACACAGTAACTAATCGAATAACAACCTAACTATTATTCGCATTAAAATAATAACATTTGTCATTATTTATTTATTTATTATGTCTTTATTGTAATTATAGAAAAAAAAAATACAAAAGGTGAAGTTGACGCAACGCTTCCTCACTTAACCTAATATTCTAAACTATGACGTAAATAGTAATGGCTAAAGGAACAATAAATTCAATTAATCTATAAGATATAAACTAACAGTAAATGTACAATTAATGTGCAATAACACGTAATTTACCTAGTTGAAATAATGTAAGTAAATATAAGTTAACTATAGCTGGCAAGGTGGAGGGCACTAAGGGGCAGGAACATATATGTCTGATGAGAGGAAGAATTCAATTTTTAAATAAATTAATGCTCACGTGCTTATGGACTTATGGACAAGCTCTCGGCAATTATTTGAATGTTGTCTGATGAGAGGAAGAATTGCATTTTTAAATAAATTAATACATCTTATTAATGCTCACATGCTTGTGGACTTATTTACAAGCTCTTGGCAATTATTTGAATGTTGTCTGATGAGAGGAAGAATTGCATTTTTAAATAAATTAATACATCTTATTAATGCTCACATGCTTATGGACTTATGGACAAGCTCACGGCAATGATTTGAATGCAAGAAGAATTTATTGTGATACATTTCCAAATCGACGTGTGCCGCATACAAGAACTATTTAAAGGGTTGACATTTGGAAAATCACTTAAACGCACGAATGTTAAAAATGTGAAAGACTTGCTTCTTCTTCTTGACTTCAGCATAGTTTCGAAATGGGCGCCCTGTACCTCTATACATTTCCTTAGCCGACGGATGTTTTCTCGTACTGAAAAAACATTCCAGGATTGTCTCGAATTTCATTGAAATGGTGTGTTATTCTTTCTATCAGATGAACTGGCGTCTAATCTACAAGCCTAATTAAATTTCCTCATAAAAGGAAATCTAATGGGGCGACCTCGGTGGCCATAAAATAGACCCACCTCGACCTATCCATAATGACGAAATGGGGCGGTGCACTGTCGTATATACCACATCTCATTTATAATCTCTAAGAGCACTAAGGCACCATTTAATCTGCCTCCAATAAAGAATGTCCGGATGTTAACTATGAACATTTGTTGGTGCTTTGTCTGTACTGTTGCCTAGTTGACTCTTGCAGGACAATCAGCGGGAGACATGACACGTACCTTTTGAATGTGATAAGGATGTAGCAGTTGCTCTCGAAGAGTCTCATGAACAACCCGATTTTCAGCAATCTCATTCAGAATTTCTGGGGATTCCTTGCTCTTCTTGAAAGCCCTTCTCCACCACAATGCGGCAAGAAACTTCCTATAAGGGATTAGCAAAAGATTAGCTACTTTTAACATTTTTATAATTCATTGACTTCTTCTCTTAAACTACAATCCACCCTTTCAGTTCTTCTCGCCTCCATACAATTGCCGAGTGCTTGTCCATAAATCATATGCATGTCAGCATATTCACTATAGGACTAATCCTCCATTACTTAAGTCTTATGCACAGAGTGTCCAGTTTTCGTATGTTTTACGGGTTATCTGCGTTATTAGTAAAAATAGAAGGTTGCGGTTTTCGCGGCACTGTGTTACTTTTTTGAGAAACAAATGATGCCACAAACAGAATTTTCATAGTCCCCTTAGTTTTTTAGATACGGGGTGTTTTTGAAAATTTTGCATTTTGGGGCACTCTCCGTATCTCGGTTACGCTGCAACTTATCAAAAAGGTAAAAAATCAACTTATTAGTTTTTTTCATGTAGAATCCAGTGGCTTAGTCAGATTTTTTCTATGTTTAATTGTTTTCGAAAAAAAGAGCAAACTTGCATTTTATTAAATGGGACACCCTATATATTTTTAGCTATTATGATTCAGTTTATCACAAGCTTTTCAAAAATATATAATACTTTATAGCTGTTTTCAATGTGAAGCTCAAAATTTACATTTTTTTAAACTGCACACCGTATAAATTTTTAAATTAAACAATTCAGATTGTCACAAGCTTCTCACAAATATAAAACACTAATTTTAAAAATATATACCTATAACAGTAACTTTTTTAAATATAAATAACAATTAACTCAGTTGTGTTATACGTTCAAAAATTAAAAGCTACAATTATTTGATGATTTAGGAAACTGTCTCATAAATATTGCTCAAACTGTTCTCCATTATGCCTAAGACATGTTTCACACATTGTTCTGATTCGCCTCAGTGCATTTAAAATAATAAAAGGCCGTGCCTGTAACTCCCTAAAGGCTCTTTCAGTGGCTTCTCTTAAATCTGCCATCGTTTGGTACTGGACGGTATAAATTTTATTTTTTAGGTAGCCCCACAAAAAAAAATCCAAAACCGTTAAATCGGGTGACCTGGGTGGCCATCTTACAGGTCCATGTGTTCCAATCCAGCGGCCAGGAAAATTATTGTTAAGATATGCTCTTACAATTTGAGCATTGTGAGCGGGAGCTCCGTCCTGTTGCAAATATAAGCTATTAAGATGAGCTAGGGGCACATTCTCTACTATTTCGGGCACAATGTTTTCCAAAATTTCTAAATATTTATTTGCAGTAAGACCGCCTTCAAATATATTATATAAAATTTTACTTACAAGTATAAAGCATGAAACGCTAAACCCAAATCTGCCTTGCCGTTCCCGTGGAAATATAACATGTTGATTTTCCTGGCACCAAAACCTAGTATTTTGCCGCTTAAATATACCGGCACTGGTAAAATTACTCTCATCAGACCATATAATCGTTCTTTCAAAATGATTTTCTCTATTTACATTTTGTAAATACCAATTACGAAACTCTACGCGGCGCTCTGCGTCACCGAGATGTAAGTTTTGTACGACATGAAATTTGTATGGCCTTAAACTTGTATTTTTTTAGAATATTTTGAACCCTTGATTTTGTAACACCGACAGAACCTTCCACTGTTCTACAAGAACTACTTTGATTTATTTCAATTAAATCTAAAACGTTTACTTCATCAATGTCCTGGTTTTCCTTAGTGTAAATACTAGGTCGGGGTTTGGAAAATGAGCCGACTTCAATTAAGTTTGATTTTATTTTTAAAAATACTGTCTTCTTTCTGGGAATCTGTGAATATTACGTTTTTATAAATTTTAAAATATGATGGAAAATATAAAAAGAAGCCCATACCTGTTAAAATAAACTTCTAATCCTTCATCCGAATTTTCGTTGCACTGAATATAACAAACGAACATATTATCGTAGTTTTCATAATTTTCGAATTTTGCATTCGCAGCCATAATTAACAAAAAACTGCTATTTATCGAAACTGAATTGAAATAAAGAACAGAAAATGGATAACCTATTCTGACAGTAAATAAAGATTTTTTCAGATAACAAGCCTGTCATCTTTTGTTTTCCTAAATACCCGTCATGGCCTACTAAAAAAAAATTTAAATTTGTTGAAAAATGTAAATTTTGAGCTTCACATTAAAAACAGCTATAAAGTATTATATATTTTTGAAAAGCTTGTGATAAACTGAATCATAAAAGCTAAAAATATATAGGGTGTCCCATTTAAAAAATTTCAAGTTTGCTATTTTTCTCGAAAACAATTAAACATAGAAAAAATCTGACTAAGCCACTGGATTCTACGTGAAAAAAACTAATAAGTTCATTTTTTACCTTTTTGATAAGTTGCAGCGTAACCGAGATACCCAAAATGCAAAATATTCAAAAACACCCCGTGTCTAAAAAACTAAGGGGGCTATGAAAATTCTGTTTGTGGCATCATTTGTTTCTCAAAAAAGTAACACAGTGCCGCGAAAACCGCAACCTTCTATCTTTACTTATAACGCAGATAACCCGTAAAACAAAACATACGAAAAATGGACACCCTGTACTCAGTTAATCAGACAAATTATTTTTTTTTATTTCATTTTAGTTAGTGTTGTCAATAACCCATTGTTAACGAAATAAAACGACTGGTGTTTTATTGTAGTATTCTGATTTATTATTTTAATATCGTGTTTACAGAAAGTTTATTTTCTTTGAAAACGGCTAATTTTATCGAAACAAATGTAGAGAGTAATTAAGAAATCAGTTTTCAGCTCTTTAAAATGATATTGGCCCAATGAGTGTGTTGGCAAGTCCGTTCCTAACTTCCCTGATGATGTAAAACATCTACTGTAGTATGATTTTATGAGTCATTATGGCCTACATAAAATATAAAATTTCATTAAATTATACATTTCGGTTCAATAATTAGAGCCTGGGCACCCCTTTGAGGTTCCTCTAAAGCAGCAAATCCTTCTTAGTTGTAGATGCATTAAACAACAACCTCTATTTGGTGGAGTCCCATTTTTCTCTGTGTCTTATGGTGGGGCAGTATCTAAACATCAGATTATCACCCTTATTATTCCGTATAACTATACATCAATATCCTAACATGACCCTAACTTGATTCTATTTGCTGATGATACGACAGATCTTATACACCATAATCTTTCCAACCTCGTCCAAAATATAACTTAAAACCAGCTTTCGATACAACACTAGCTACTGGCAAGCAAACTTAGTCTTAGTAACGCCAAGACTCAAAACCTTAACTTTTCACTCAGAACTGGAGCACTCAGTGCGTAGATCACAGATGTGTCCATGTGATGATTGGATTTTGTTACTATATTTTCTAAAAACACTTGAGAAAATCAAAAGATATTAAACTTTTTAAATTAGGGAATAGGTCTAGAACATGACATAGGTATCCCCTGATATGTAGCAAAAAAGTTAATTAATTTTTAAATATGGTAAAGTGACTTTTGGCCCATCCTGTATAATGCCAACTGCAATATAAGTAGGGGGTACCACATTGCCTGGAGTTTCAGGCTAAAGCTTTTAATTACTTAAAACGTTTTTACTACTTAACATTCATTAAATTGTTCAAATACTTTTTCAAATTGTGGCCAAAGTGATCAATTGGTTAGGCTAAATTTAAACTTGAGAAATAAAGAACGAGAAGAATTTCTTTAAAATGATCTTATAAATAACTTAGAAATACTTTATAAATAGTTCCAGTAATACTAAAATAAACTGCAGCAAGAATGTTATTTTATTTAGAGTAAGCGATCGAATACGTTGCAATTTAAAACAATAAACGTTTATATGTAGGTTACAATAAAATAATACTAACTTTTGAGTATCTTAAATAATACAAGGCTAGTTTTCAAGAATTAGGGATAATTGTAATACTCAGATTGCTCAGGAATTGCAAGTAAATTAACAAACTGACCAATCAGCACTAGAAATACAAATCACCCTTTTTTATTTTAGAAAACACCCCTAGGATTAAACAATCTGATTACAGGTCAATGAATAATTTTATTTTAACTTTATAGCTAAATAAAGTCTTACTAAATAAATCCTTAATCTAACTTAATCTTAACTACACTTAACGTGTAGAGTTACCGCACTTTACTCTGCTTTATACTAAAACTATCAATCTTACTTACTCAAAGGGTTTTAGCCTATTGTCTTCCTTTTAACTCCGTGTTATCGAGGAGTTGGATAGCCTCGACATTAACATGTGGGGTAGTCGTTCTTCGTGGTTCTTAGCAACTTTCTCGATATTCTGGTTTACTCTGTCCATCTTCAGATTCCATTGAAGGTCACTATTTCTGAAGTACCAAAGGGCATTAACTAAGCTCCTCAGTACTACAATACTTTACAGCGTTATATTGTTTTAATGTTGCTCTTATTTGAGCATTTGTTCATACTTTTAATAAATAACCTTATTGTAATCTCCAAGTGATATTTCTTGTCAACGAGATAATGTGGTTTAAAATATTAACGAACCCATATAATTGAATAAACATGTATTTTTAGTTTATACCACAAGTCTAATTATAGTGGAAAGTTACCCTACGATAAACGATAAAATGTCCGCGAGATATACGTTTAAATATGGTGCACGATATACAAATTAAAAACGTTTATGAAATTCATTTATTAATGGTACGATTATAAATGGTATAAATTGAACGTTGTAATATAGTATCGATATTGAAATTAGTAACGTTTGTGAAACACGTTTAATAGTAATTCATACGACACGAGTGGAGACAGCAACGGGTAATGATAAAAAAAAAGAAAATGAAACATATAAATCAAGGATTATGACAAATCAGGAAAGTATACTAGGGCCAATCCTATTCGAAATTTATGTGAATGATTTCAATGTAGATATTTCTATCACAAAACTATGCAGATGATACAAATGTGCTAGTACAAAGGCCAAACCTTGACAGTACACTTAAGAATGCGTCAGAAATATTTTCAAATGCTCGAACTGGTTTTCTCAAAATAAATTAATTGTAAATTTAGAAAAAGGGTAAGTGGTTATAAAAGATTAAATATAACCTGCGCTTAATCACAACCGTGTTATCTACTGCAACGTGATTGTTGAAGTGACTTCAACCATAGGGAACTTTTTATTTTACTTTTACAATCATTAAACTGTGGAGGAAGACTGCATTGTTTCATTTACAATTTATAATAGTTATAGAGATCTTCTTCTTCTTCTTCCTCAGCCACTTTTCGTCCACTCCTGAACATAGGCCTTTCCCAATTCCTTCCATTGATCTCTGTCCCAAGCCTTCTGATACCAATTTCCACCTGCTATCCTCTTTATATCATCCGACCATCGTAGAGGGGGTCTGCCTATACTCCGCTTTGTTTCCCTCGGTCTCCATTTCATGATTCTCGGTGTCCATCTCTCGTCGCTCAGTCTTGCCACGTGGCCCGCCCATTGCCATTTTAGTTCTGCAATCTTCTCGATTATATCCTTAACCCTAGTTCTCCTCCTAATTTCTTCGTTTTTTATTTTGTCTCTTAGACTGACACCAAGCATTGATCTCTCCATTGCCCTTTCCATTATTCGGAGTCTGTTGGCGTTTATTTGGGTAATGGCAATTGTTTCCATTCCGTATGTACCAACAGGTAGAATGCAGGCATCGAAAACTTTACGTTTCAGGTTTATGGGAATAGCGTTGTTCTTTAATATGTATAAAAGTTTTCCGAATGCAGCCCAGGAGAGTTTTATTCGCCTTGATATTTCTTTCGATTTATTCTCTTTTCCCAATGTTATAATATGACCCAAGTAATTGTATTCATTTACATTTTCGATAGCAATGTTGTCTATGTGGATTTGTATGTTTTCTGGGCTCATTACTTTTGTCTTTGCAATGTTCATTTTTAGTCCCACCCTTTGAGACTCTTCGTTCAACTCTTTAAGCATTGACTCGATTTCCTTGATGTCGCTCGACATTAGCACAATATCATCCGCAAAACGAAGGTTGTTTAGATATGTTCCATCGATCTTGATCCCCCTATTTTCCCACTCGAGTCTTTTAAATACGTCTTCGAGAGCCAATGTAAATAATTTCGGCGAAATAGTGTCTCCTTGTCGAACTCCGCGTTTAATCTTAATGTTGTTGGTTTTAATTTCGTCGTCAATTTTCACATGAAGGGAGGCATTTTTATAGATGTTTTCAATTATTGTGGTGTATCTGTAATCGATGCGTGCGTTGTCCATAGACTTCAGCACATAACAGATTTCAATTGAATCAAACGCCTTATGAAAATCAATGAAAGCCATATGAACAGGTGCGTTATACTCTGCCGACTTCTCACTCAGTGTTCTAATCGTCTGCAAATGGTCGATTGTGGAAAACCCTTTTCAAAACCCAGCCTGTTCTACAGGCTGGTAGGAGTCGAGCTTTGAAGTTAGTCTATTGGTTATAACTTTTGTGAAGAGCTTGTAAAGGTGGGATAATAGACTTATAGGCCTATAGTTTTCTATATTGGTTGAATCGCCCTTTTTAAACAACAGTATGACTTCCGCTTCTAGCCAGC
The DNA here is from genome assembly GCA_963920685.1 of Polydrusus tereticollis. Lineage (NCBI taxonomy): Eukaryota > Metazoa > Arthropoda > Insecta > Coleoptera > Curculionidae > Polydrusus > Polydrusus tereticollis. The sequence continues at coordinate 110,934,657 of OY987328.1, read as the reverse complement.
ACTCTGGTACTTTGCCCTCGTAAAGACATTTGTTAAAGAGTTTCTGGATATGCTTTTCCAACACAGGTCCCCCAAATTTGAGCATTTCGGTTGTTACCTTATCTTCGCCAGGGCACTTGCCGTTTTTCATTTGTTTTAGTGCCTTTCTTATTTCGTCCTTGTTGATATCTGGTAAGTCTTCCGAGCCTTGCTGTTATAGAGATACATGACTTGAAATAAAGAAGCTTTATTATTATTATTATTAAATCACCCCATGTAATATCCAATCCTAAAAATGCTTCTTGACCCTTTTTGGAGTATGTTAAAAGTTACTTTACAAGTCAAATCTAACTTATGTACGTTATTTTTTCTAGATTGTGTGGAATGCAAGTCTACCAAGCAGACACAGACTTCTACTACAAAAAAGACAAATACTGGGGCAGGGAGCTCAATGAGGATGGCCTCAAAAATGCCCTATGTAGGTTCTTTGATAATGAATGTGGACTGCGAGTATTTGTTATTAGAAAGGTTTTAGAAAAATTGGAACACTTACGGAGGATAATTGAAAAACAAAGCTGTTACAGATTTTATTCTTGGTAAGCTATATATATGTGGATGTAGGTCTCCTCCTACACCTTCTACTGTTATCTGTCTTGTGTCTTAGACCACTTTTAAACCATACTTCTTTTTAGCTCACTACTTGTAGTCTATGAAGGCTCATCCCCCAACTTCGTCGTACCAGAACCCGAAATTCTCGACCCCGTATTCAGCGACTCGTACAACCAAAACTCCTCCTCCCCCCACCACAACATCCCTTCGTGTTTCTACGACGCTGATACCAGCACGTCGTCGACCGACTTCAACTCTAGCTTTAATTCGGACTTTAACAGTGTAGATTTTAGTAATTCAAGAGACTTTAACTGTAGAGATTATAATTCGAGGGACTGCAATTCAGCGAATTTTAATGGGTTTAGTTCTAGTGACGAAGTTAGTCAGGACGCGCACCACAGAGGATTTGGGGAGGCGGCAGCTAGGGGTGCGAGAGGCGGGGGGGTTAAAACGGGAAATTTTGTACCGATAAATGAAGAGACTGTATTTTTGGGTAAGTAAAGATATTTTATTCAAATTTAGGTTGACCGGAACTTACGCCAAGTTTTATTTTTAAATAATAACCTGCTTTTTTTATTGAACATTCGAATTATTCTTCAAATTACCTTTTCAATGACAAAATGGCGTCTACAATGTAGTCATTTAAGTGTGCAACATATGGGAATTTTTTTTATTTCTTTAGAACTTTATTTTATTTCTCAGAAATTTTTTTTACTGATAAAAGTTGGTGCATGTTCGATAATCATATTAGGTGCACTTGGAATGGTTGCAAGTCAAACGGCGTACAGGGTAGGTCAAAAAATATAAAACTTGTACAAGAATAAAGTACCCCTATTTCAAAAAATTCAGCAAAATGTTATAAAGAAAAGTTGTTTAGAATTAAAAGTTATGCATAGATTCGAAAACGTGGCCTCCTAAAATAAAAAAAAAATATTTTTTTTTGAAAACGTTAACAATTTCTCAAAAAATTTTTTTTATATTCACCCGAAAGACCTTCATAAATTAATCAAACTCAAATCAATTTAACATATCTTTGTTCAAATTTAAGCATATTTGTAAAATTAACTTGAATTTTTAATTAATTAAGGAATCACAAACTTCATGGTTGTTGCAACGACATTCACAACTTTAAAATATCCTAAAAATTATTTTTAACAAGATAAAACATTAGTAATGATAATATGCAAATTAAGAAACTCTCATTTAAAGTGCAAAATTTTTATTTTAAATGTTTATTAAAAAACTGTACAAATTAATCGACAAACATGAAATCCTACTAAAACATTATGACAGTTTGGTGGCATTATTAACAAAACAATGTCTGCATTATGTATGGGTTTAGTGCAAACTCAAGAAATACAATGGTTTTAAACGTATTTGAATATGGTGCCGATGGTTTTGCCAACTTTTATCCGCTTTTTTTAATTATAACTTAACAATAAACAAATCAAAAAATAATAAAACAGAAAATATTTGAAATACAGAAAATAATAAAATTATGTATGTGTAAAAAAATTATAGACTAATCTAATGGGGTGAGATCTGGCGAACGAGGAGGCCACCGTGGATCGGTATTTCGTCCTAACTATTTATCACCAAATTCCCCATTTAACCATTCAGAAACAATTCTAGCAGAATGAGCGGGACAACCATCATGTACAAACCATAATTTATGTTGTATACTCATATTATCCAAAAAATCCGTCAGTTCGTTTTCCAAAGAATGTAAATAGGTATCACCAGTTAGGTTTTGACGAAAAAAAACGGCCCTATTAATTTGTCGTTAATAATACCGCACCAAACGTTTGTTTTTTGGTAATACTGGTTTTTATTGTCAATGACAAAATTTGGATTTTCGTCCTACCACCACCTACAATTTTGGGAAGAAACAACGCCATTTGTTGTGAAAGTGGATTCATCCCCAAAAAGTATGTGTCTATGGAAATCACGTTGATCTTCTATTTGTCCTTGAATCCGCAAGCAGAAATCATACCGCCAGTCATAGTCTCGTATTTGAAACGTGCAAATAAACATTGGCTTATAGGCATGGTATTTTTGTTTTTTAAGAATCTTCTTAACAGAGCTTATACCCGTATAAGCATAAATTTCTTGGATGGATTTTCTAGGGTTTTCAACAACTGCTTGAAGTACTTCTAATGATTTTCTTTAGTACATACAGTTTTAGTACGTTCATTTTTATATTTATAGTCTTAAGACCCTGTCTGTTTAAAATTATTTAAAATTCTGCTTACAGTTGAATAGTGAACTTGTTTATGTGGCTGTCATTCATTGAATATATCTCCTGCTTCACTCACTGTTTTATAGTTCTTTCCACATATTAACACTAATTCTGCCTTCTCGGTTAACGTTAACTGTATTGGAGGAGGCATTGGAAATCAAATAACAACAATAATTATTTAAGAATGAGTGATGCCACCAAACTGTCATAATGTTTACTTTTAGCCCTTATTTGATTTTTTCTGTAGGTATCTGCGATTATTTTAGTAGGATTTCATGTTTGTCGATTAACTTGTACAGTTTTTTAATAAACATTTAAAATAAAAAATTTGCACTTTAAATATGGGTTTTTTAATTTGCATATTATCATTACTAATGTTTTATCTTGTTAAAAAGACTTTTTAGGATATTTTAAAGTTGTATTTAATGTCGTTGCAACAACCATAAAGTTTGTGATTCCTTAATAAATTAAAAATTCAAGTTAATTTTACAAATATGCTTGAATTTGAACAAAGATATGTGAAATTGATTTGATTTTGATTAATTTATGAAGGTTTTTAGGGTGAATATAAAAAAAAAATATTTTGCTGAATTTTTTGAAATAGGGGTACTTTATTCTTGCACAAGTTTTATATTTTTTGACCTACTCTGCACGTCGTTTGACTTGCAACCATTCCAAGTGCACCTAATATGATTATCAAACATGCACCAACTTTATCAAGAATAAAATTTTCTGAGAAGTCGGTAATAAAAAAATTTCCCATATGTTGCACACTTAAATGACCACACTGTATAAAACAACGTAACATTTAAACTATTTTCTTTGATTTTTGAAAAAACCGATTTTTTATTAAAAAAAATCATTAGTTTACATAATTGTTTTAAATGGTGTGATACACTTTTCATTATTTAATATCAAAATCTAAGGTATCCTTATAATTAAACTGCTGGCCAATTATTGCTTTCAAGCAAGAAAAATTTCGAATAAATTAAAAAAAAAATATTTTCTGAACCAGATATGATATCGACATCCGGTTTTTAATGGTTGATAGACTTGTCCCTTAGAAAAGAATTGCCAATGTTGGATTTTCTTAAACTGCCAAAAAAATTTATATACAGGGTGTTAAAGAAGACGATGTTTTTTGCTCCCATTTCTATAGCATGTATCTTTCACAATCATATTTTTAAATTTTATCACTGTACGTCAATTGAATCACTGGTTCAAAGCAAAGAAAGTAATTTGTCCAATTTTTGATATCTGCTATATTTTAAGAGATACCGATTTTTAGAAAAACCTTGCTTTTTTCAACTTTTCGGTAGCTAGATCCCACTGTACGTTATATCGTGCAAACTTTGCAAGTGATTATTATACCTTATGAAAAGCTTGTTTATGTTCAGTAACAACAATTGTCCCTAAATGTTGTGATGTGCAGTGGCGTACTTCTAATCACTTATATACCTATGTTCTATGTATCTCACAATTTTTCAGGATTGTTTTGTATTGAAAAGTTCACGCCCCTAGAGTAGGCAAGTTTTTTCCTTATTTTTTAGTTTTTCATATCACACCTACAGGTATAGTATACAGTGTATCTACAAAATTTAAGAAAATATAATTTTTTAATTTAATTTTTGGAAAAAATGTTTTTCTAGCTACCAAAAAAATTAAGCAAAGCAAGGGTTTTCCAAAAAATCGGTATCTCTTAAAATATAGCAGATGTTAAAAATTTGACAAGTTACTTTCTTTGCTATAAACCAGTGATTCAATTGACGTACAGTGATAACATATAAAAATATTATCGTGAAAGTTACATGCTATTGAAATTGGAGCAAAAATCATCGTCTTCTTTAACACCATGTATATTAAATTTTCTGTCAGTTTAAGAAAATCCAACATTGGCAATTGTCTCCTAAGGGATAAATCTATCAACCATTAAAAACCGGATATCGATATCATATCTGGTTCAGAAAATTTTAACTTTCATATTTAGGCGAAATTTTTCTTGCTCGAAAGCAATTGGCCAGCAGTTTATTTAAAGACATATTGAAAATCATAATGCGCTTTGCTTCAATTTTAAATATGTTTTATTGATTTTTAAATAATTAACAACTGATTTCGTTTTCTTGTTTATAAATTTTTGATAATATCTTTAATTAAATAATCTTTCAATCAATGAATAAATCTATTATTCTTGCTGCAGATTCGCCCCCCGCACCAAGTATATCAAACTGTAGTCCCAGATCTGTCGATAGTTGGATGATGTTCTCTAATAGCTCAAGCGACGAGTATTCTTTAAGCAATCACCACTCTAGTTCCAATGACGATAGTTCCGATAGCGATTCGTCGCCTCAAAAGACCAAGAGGAGTTGTTCGCTAAGGTTGTCCGATCTTGATATTGAGGATAGTACGGAGGATGAAGAGTTAATACGCCAGTTAGCAAGTAGAGGTAGCGTGTCAAAAAGGTAAGCGAGTTTGAATTGTGTGGAACAATTTGAAGTATCTTGGGTAATTTTGCAGTGTTGATCAATAATGTAGAATTGTAATTAACATTTTATGCGTGACAAAGGAAACGTCCGTGACAGTCACGTCGAAATTGAAGTTAATACAGTATTAAGTATCAACAAGGATTAGGACGACTTACAGGTTAAAAACAATGTTATCTTAGACTAGTAAATCTGCTTAACTATTTTTTGTATAGTATTTTTCACGCTCTAAGAAAGTGACTTTACTACCGAAACGTAAATAAAATTCGATAAGACCCAAAAGTCGTAAATTTATGGCTATTTATTGAGAGGGCATTGTGCAGGGCCCCACTATTATATTATAATACCTGGAATTTCCCTTATAGTTTAAAGAGAAATTTGAATTTTATAAAATGTATTTGATTTTGATACAGGCTATATTTGGTTTACATTAATATATTAATACACAAGTACATAATATATATTACATTTTATTTATTATTAGATATTATCTAGTTCAATTTCGCTATCGCTACTATCTTGCAAATCAATAATAAGTTTTTTTACGGGTTCTAAACTATTTATATCTGTGTACATACATCTATATGAGTTCTCAATTTTTTTCACGTGTTGAATACAGTTTCTCCAGTTTTCAGCGGTTACATTTTTAACTTCCGTCTTTATCAACTCGATCACACTACTGTTTAAAGTTGGTGTTTTATTGTGAGCACGTATTTTAGACTTTAATTTATGCCATATCAACTCGATCGGATTAAAAATACAATAATATGGTGGAAGCCGAATTACTTCGTGACCTGCTTCCTTTGCAATTTTGTCACAAACGTATTCCTTTGAAAAATTATAACTTTTTAGAACTTCTAACAATTGTTTAACATTATAACTTTCGTGGAAATATATGTCACGTTCGCACAAAAAGTCTTGTATTTCTCTTTTTCTATTAGTGGAACCTGGTATCTTATTCTTTTGGCGACTATGGTAGGATGCATTATCCATCACAATGCAGCTATTCGGTGGTATATTCGGCATTAATTTATTTTGAAACCAATCTTCGAAAACTTCCGCGGTTGTATCGCAGTGATAATCCAGGCTGGAATCCGAAATATTCTTGGCTGCTAAAAACAGACGTTCTCGTATCCATCCTTCTTCTGACCACGCATGTAGAATAGTTATTCTTTTACCTTTATTAGACGGAGCTTTCGTGTAACATTTTTTGGAACCATCAACCAATCCTTTACTGGGTGTATCATGGGTGTCGTACCAAGTCTAGCTGTATTTATTTTTTCGAGATATTCTATTCTGAGTTTTTGCAAGCGCTGTGACTCCATTACAACTTGCCTTTTGTCTATTATTTTGAATAAAAACCCCAAACGACGTAGAGTACGCCACAAAGTTGTAGTGGAACAATTAATCTCACCATCAGTTTCCTGCGACAGTCTCCGTGAAAGTGACAATAACGTAGGCACTTTTTGTTCTGCATACATTCCATAAAGAGTGCGGCGAATTAAGTCTTCTTGAAAGATATCAATGCACTTTGGTACACCATCGTCCTTTCGTGTTTTTTTAGGAGCTATCGAATTATTCACAATCTTCCAAACTGTACTTTCAGGGACGCTCGTTAAAGCAGAAGTATCTTTCAATGAAAAGTATTTTTCGTGGCCTCGCTCTACTAACTTTAACTATCATTTTTCCCTCAACGGGCAAACATTTGCGCTTTTTGGTAGACTTTTTAAAAGACACTATCGAACTTTATAATACACACTGTTTCAAGGCTCAAGATAAACTGACACAGACAAAGGCGTTGGGACCATACGTAATCCGACCCTGTTAGGGTTAGGTATAAGGGTAGAGTCTAATGGCTATTTAATGTTTTTATTGTGTATTGTTCATCTCATGTCATTAACTGGAGGCTAGTCACTTTCTTAGAACGTGAAAAATACTATACGACATTATGTCTGTTCCAACCAGCAGTCCTTGAATGTTTTAAACCGTCAAATACAATTGTAGGCCTTAACAAGGCATCCCGGGCTCTACATACCGGGTGATGCATGGCTTAGTTGAACATACAAAATTCCATGTAAATTTTGAGGTGGCTAAATGTTGGCTCCCTGTACATTTAGGAGAAAAATTGTATTTTTTGAAGAGACCGATATTATAAACCCATGTGCCAGGTTGAATAAATTTTAATAAGCCAATCCTAACTTATTCAATTAAATGTGATGGAAAAATTACGAAATTTTCATAGTTTAGGTAATACAGCAAATAATTTCTATGACGCTATTGTCAAAAATTTGACGTATAGCTGGACATAACGAATAAAGATTATTTCACATTAAAAACACATTTTCGTTTCACCAATTCGGCAATCACACATCCAAAATAAAAGACCATTATATTTTTCTTACTAAGCCTTTAGTTTGACATAACATACCTAAGACTACAGATTTTCACAAAAACATGAATTATATTATTATTAATTTCTAACATTACTGAGTTGATATTGAGAAATTCTGTCACATTCTAACGAAATACAGTTTTTTAGCTGGTCTAGATTTTCAAAATTCACATCTTTATAAATATTTTTTTTTAAGTGACTTCACAGAAAGAAGTCGTTTGGCGAAAGGACAGGAGACCTGGCTGGCCAAAGTATTAGATGCCGTGGACCAATAATATTTTCGTTAAAAATATTTTGCAAGTATTACTTAACCATGAGAGAATTATGGGCAGGACAATCATCCATTTAATACTAGATCTCCTGATTTTCGCGTAGAACTTTTAGTGCGGGTTCAATTCGATTTTGTAGTGAGTTCAAATAGGTTACTGCTGTAAGGTTGCCTTCCATAAAGAATGTCCAATAATGTGATGTCCTACAATTCCCGTTGAGCATTTACAGTTATTTATTTACATGTTACCTACATTTATATGTTACCTATTCTAAGCAAAATTTTAGAAAGAGTAATTTATAATCAGTAATTTGTATATGTGAGCGAGTGTGGCATAATACCTAGCAGTCAATCTGGATTCCGCCCTGGATATGGAACGACAACAATCTTGCTACATGTTGTCGACCTTATTATAAGGGCGATAGATGGTGGCTTTGCCACCATTTTAATTTTGCTGGACTTTTCAAGGGCATTCGACACCGTTGACCACAAGCTGCTTATTGTAAAGCTCAGGTATTTCGGCCTTGATGATTGTGCCCTTTCATTTTTTCACAATTATTTAGCTAACAGACTGCAGTTCGTGAGGGTGCATTCTGGTATTTCTGAATTTGGAGAAGTTAAATCTGGAGTACCACAGGGCTCTATTCTGGGGTCACTTTTATTTCTTTTATACACATTCGACTTGTGTACAGTTGTAAAATTTTCGCAGACCCAAAGATACGCTGATGATACACAGCTAATTTACACGTTTGATCCTTCGGACTATAATGAAATTGAAGCAAATGTAAATTCGGATCTTAACTCAATAACTTTATACAGCGAAAAACATAATTTAAAATTAAATGCCAAGAAAACTAAAGTTTTATTATTTTCACCTGCCAATTGCTCCGAATTTCTAAAAAGTTACGTAAACGTTGAAATGGGCAGTCAAGTACTTGAATTTACTGATGCCTCCAGAAATCTGGATGTTTATCTGGATTCACAGTTAAGATTCTCTCAGCATATATCTAATTTAAGCAAAGCTTGCTATGCATCTTTAAAGGTGCTGTATGCCAATAAACATATCTTAAATTTCAAGGTCCGCAAAAAACTCTGTGAATCTTATGTGTTGTCCAAGGTATCCTACTGTATTACTGTGTATTACCCATGTCTGAGTTATATTGATAGACAAAGATTGCAAAGAATCCAGAATAACTGCTGCCGATTTATCTTTGGATTGAAGAAATTTGATCACATTTCAAATAAAATTAGACAGCTTCAATGGCTGAAATTTTCCTACTCATATCAGTACCTCTTACTTGTGTCTGCATACAAACTGCTTAAATCATCTGTCCCTCCGTATTTAAGATCTAAACTTGTTTTTCGCCGAGATGTTCACGCTATACCTATTAGATCGAATCCTCTTGCTATGCCTCAGCACCGAACAGCTATTTTCCAGCGCTCTTTTACATACAACATAGTAGTGCTCTATAATCAGTTCATTGCTTACTTTGATATTGAGACTATGTCTTTGTTTCGTAAAAAACTTAAATTGGCAATATTTAATAAGCAGGAAAACGTTGTTGAGACATAGGAAGATTTAGCGTATTAATGATGAGTTTCGTGATTATTTCGTTTATAATAGCTATGTCCATGTTTATAATTATTTAAAAAAAGCAAATGATATTGAATATTTTTATCTTTTGTATTTAAATATTATTAGGTTAATGTTGAGTAGCTGACAATTCCGTTAGCTAGACTTCGCCTTTTGGGAATTGTAATTTTCTTTTCTTGCTTTTGTTTTTACGTTCTCAATAAAGACAATATATTATTATTATTATTATTATTATTATTATTACAGTGCCTTTAGACTGAAATTTACTAATGATAAGTTTAATTAATAAAATGGAAGGGATAGGCTTATCAGGGAATTAAAGTTAAAACATTTCAGACACTGCTCTTAAACTGTTTCCTGTATAATACCACTTAATCATGCATAGTTACGTTTTCCTTAATGGAATAGTTCATATTTGCGCCTTCAATGAAAATATTGTCACTGACGCTACTTTGTCAATGCCAAATGATAATTTGCTGGTGTTTGCTGCTGTATTACCTAAACGATGAAAATGTCGTAATTTTGCCATCACATTTAATTGAATAAGTTCGGATTGGCTTATTAAAATTTATTCAAACTTGGCACATGGGTTTATTATATTGGCTTCGTCAAAAAATTATCATACAAGTTTTCTTCAACTAAGCCATGCACCCGGTATATTATTCATCTGGTAGATTATATTTCTGATTAAAAGCGAGTCCCGGGCTGCTAGTTATAATTTCGGTGGGAACAGTACCCCTCCCCTGTACCCCAACCACATTTATTATCTTAGGATGTATCACATATACTTGTTACATTTAAATTTAGCTGTATTAATAGTTAAAAGTTATTTCCTTTACAAAGTTGTTAAGTAATAAATGCTAAGATAAGATTTTTTTTTACACAAAAATGCAACCACCAATCACCTAGATGACTAAACACCTGTATGTGTAATAGTTACAATTTTTCTCATAGGTTTAAATTTCAAATAATGGAACAGATCTCAAAATAAACGAATAGCCATAAATGAGTAGAATCCTTAAAGACTAGAGAAGTGACCTACATAAACCGAAAATTCAGAATAGGTTCCTAAATATATGAATCCTTTCAAATATGTAAGATCTACATTCTTTTTTAAAAATATGAATCTTAGTGATATTTTTTATTTCCAAGGGTATGAGATTATAAATCTTTGGAGCGAAGTAATTGAGAAATCTTAAGTTAATATTAGTGTTACTTTTAGGTAGTTTTATATAATAGTTTGCTTTATTTCGCGTTAGGTGGCAATGGCTGATGATTTTTTAGGTCTTTATTTTTATAAACAAAAATGCTAGTCTCCAAGACATAGAGACCTAATATCAAAAACTTTTTTAGAATACAACATGCTAGTGGGATAAAGTCTATTTTTTTTGTAGATTATTTTTAAAATATAATTCTGCACAATGCACACCACAATACCATATCTCAACAATGACTCCACCATGGTTCTATATACAGACTATACAACAAGTTTTTGTTCAATATATTTCTTAAGGTATAGAATTTATACAATAGCTTTCTAATTGTTGATGTCAACTTAAGAGCATGGTGGTTCCATTTCAAATGCTTATCTATAATTATTCCTAAATATTTAGTGTGTGAGACCTCCTTTATTATTGTAGTTGGAACAAACCTTTTAATGAAAAGACTGCACAAATTCTTTGAAAAATAGACTGCTTTTATTAATTCTTTAAATTAATGCAGATTTTCACCTTGCCCTTGTCATTGTTGTCATGTATTTGTTTGTAGAGGGTTTTCAGAGCTGTTTTGTTCCATATCTACAGGGTTTCCTATAAGAGATACATTTTATATATTTCTATGACACTGATTGAAATCAAATGACCAGCATCTCTCTTTGTTTAAATATTAAGGAAAGGAAGCGTATCTGAATTAGAAATTGAATTGAAACTAATAATACCATATTAAAAAAGGGGATGTGACCCTAAACAGAACCATACATAGTACTCCTAACTATCTTAACTTTAAGTTAAGTAGATGCCCCATTTTGTTCATGTTTTTTTCCTTTTTTGTTGTTGATTTTAGTATTTTTTTAACTTTATGAATTTTCATGTTTTTATCATTTTTTTCCTTTTCTTTTTTCCTCATTTTTTTATATTAATAGGATATACAAGATGTCCGGCAAGTATATGGCATACTCTAGGGAGCGTATAAGGATGGTCATAATTACACTAATTTACGATAGAAAAGAAATCCTAAAGTGCCCTTTAACGCAGACTCAAAGGGGTACCCAGCGACTTACCTTTTTGGCTCTAACCTTTGAAATTGATTCAAATTTAATTATTTTATGTACGCCATAAAGACTCGTACAACCATACAACATCGTCAGAATAAATTCTTCTTGCATTCGCACAATTGCCGAGTGCTTGTCCATAAGTTAGATGCATGTGCGCATTAATGAGATTCAATAATGACAAATTTTATTATTTTAATGCCAATTTTTAGTTATGTTGTTATTCGATTAGTTACTGGGTTTAAATAACTTATGTTAATAAACTTCTCGAAAGTCAAACATATCATACAAAAAATTTAGTTTGTTCGAAAAGGGCTAATTTTATCGAAACAAATGTAGAGTACCTTTTTTAAAGAGGAATGACCAGAGTATTTAGAAAATCAGTTTTCGGCTCTGTAAAATGACACAAATTTTGACTCAAAGAGTGTGGCGGCAAGTCCGTTCCTGACTTCCCTGACGATGTAATACATCTATTGTAGTATGGTGTTATGAGTCTTTATGGTCTACATAAAATATTAAAATTTCATCAAATTATACATGTTGGTTTAACAGTTAGAGCCGAAAAGGTAACTCGCTGGGTTTCCTCTGGGGCTCTGTATCTTCGTTAAGGGGGAACTTTAGGAATTTTTTTTCTATGAAATTATTTTGACCTCCCCTATATGCTCCTGAGCGTATACCATATACTTACCGGACACCCTGTATAATATGTCTTTCTTTTGAAATTAAGATTTAAAACTAATACTAACAATACTATTATTTTTTTACAGGTTATGTGTAGGAGAATCTCCAACAACGAGCAGAACGCCTACCTATAACCCTAACCCAAGGGTAGATATAAGAATTATTGACTTTGCTCACACCTCATTTGTAACCAAACACAGTTTTAGCAATATTAAATCGAATAAGGTTCACGAAGGACCTGACGGTGGATTTTTAACTGGTTTAGACAGTTTAAGTAGACTTTTATCTCAACTTCTAGCTGAAAATCAATAAATGTAGCATTTTGTAACGATGGATTTAAGTGATTTGAGATTAATTTACCAAAGTGGTCTCAGTCTTAGACTTCAGATGAAAAAATATGGGTGTGAATGTAAGTTATTATATTCTCATGGGAATATTTTCTCCAGCTCGGGTTTTATAATGAAATACGTTCATTTTACTTTGAAGGCATGAAAAGCTATTAAATGTTCTTTGTATAGTAAAGAACCAACACAAAAATATTACTGTTTTTATGACTAAGCTATGTTATCTTCGAAATGAACAATATTAATTATTAAATACTTTTAAATTTGTGGAATTATTGACTTGAATTTTAAGCCCCTTCAACACTGATAAAAAATAAACAAAAAAAAATGGCACTAGGTATGTAATAATAACCATTAAAACTCATACACACATACACTGTTTTTTTTTTAATTATTCAATTGGTTTGAAAACAGTGATGGTGATTAGTTGCCGGAAAACAATTTTTTTGTACCACGTCATAAAATATTAAAATTTTAAAAGATACTACATTTCGACTGACATCGTTATGTTCATTCATATACAGGGTGATTCACGGGGGGTTGAACATTGGACGTTTATGGTGGATCAGCCAACGGGACTATCCAAAAAAAATTGATTTTTCACATTAACGGGCGTAGAGCCCAACTTTACTAGAAAGTAGTAACGTTCTGTATACAGGGTGTTATTTAATAAGTTTCCGATATTTTACAGGACGATTCCTCAGTTATTTATAAGGCGAAGAGTTCATATAGGCATGACTCCGCAAGCCCTTCATTTCTGATATAAACATTTTTCGTAAATAATTTTTGGAATCATGTCTATATTTGGACGAAAATTGGTATTTGGGGATTTTTAAATATGATAATTCAAATTTGATCTTAGTTTGGGCCTTAATTATAGGGGGCGCCACCTACAGGTATTTTTCTCTTTTAGGGAGTCACAACTTTTTCGTTCATGTACGTATCACATTTTCTAGAAGAAAATTCGATTCCTCCATCATTTTTACGTGAAAATGGTAGGCTTGTCAAAAGTCGCTACAAGCAGCCGTTATCGAGATATTTTAATTTAAATTAATCGATGCATGTGTTTGTCAAAAAGAGAAAACGATTTGAAATATTTTTTTTTTAATCAATATAGAACCATTTCAAACGGTAATTTTTAAACAACAATAAACAACGAAACACTAGATATAAAAGTAAATCAAAATCACAATAAATGTTGAAAATGTCCACCTCCTTGCTGTATGCAATTTTTAACAACCTGTATCTCAAAATGAAGGGTTTGCGGACCCATACTTATATGAACTCATACTTATATGAACTTTTCACCTTATAAATAACTGAGAAATCGTCCTGTAAAATATCGGACACTTATTAAATAACATTCTGTATAAACATAGTTTTAACAATCTATTATAGTTTCTCAACAACTTTCCTTGTTATTTCCCTATACCCATCTGTCGCCGTTTTCGATATTTTTTTTTTGGAGAAACACAGTCTGCCATGAATGCTGATATTTCTGAACTCTGAGATACTAAAGCATTGAAAATTGGTTGAGAGTTAAACAATACCCGGAGGCTTTTTACGCTATGGCCCAATCTTAGTTTCAATATACAGGGTGGTCTAAAAATGCAGGTATTTTGGTTACTTGAAAAAAAATTGAAAGGTAGATTTTTTCGAGCAAAGAGTTAATGTTGAAGACCCGGATATAGTCATGGCGGGATACTGGATTCCCTTGGCTTCATCAATTCATTTATTAGGCGTCAATCTGGATAGTCATGTCTTGGTATAGCCACGCTGCGGCCATTGCTAAGGCAGTCCCGCAGAAGCTTGAGCTACTTTTCCAAACTAAAAACCTCTATTCAGCTTTTGATGCTCTATAAAGTCCAAATTCGCCCATCGCTGGAATACTGCTCACATATTTTGGGGCTCTGCTCCTAAACATACCCTGAGATTGCTGGATTCCATTCAAAGAGGAGCCATTCGCTTGATCGGTGACCATGATCTGACAAACAACCTAGAAAGCCTTGAACATCGAGGACAGGTTGGCGAATTGAGCCTCTTTTACAAATATTTGTATGGCCAGTGCTCAACTGAGGCTGCCCCACTCAGAGCAGTGAATGGTAGAAATACACGACGAGCCACTGCAGCCCACCCGTACTTAATTCAGCTTAGTGTGCCTCAAACGACACTGTTTAAAAATTCTTTCATTTGGAGAACGTCATCACTCTGGAACAACCTCCCTGAAGCGGTGTCCCCAACGAGTATAATTTCCAAAAATTCGAGACCAATGTGAATTGTTTTCTGCCGACTAGAAAACCCCCAAAATACGACTCCATATCGGAGATTCTATAAACGCGTGGTAAACTGATTTTGCAATATTTGAACCAAGTTCATTGACTACCACTTTGACTCCAAAACAGTCCTGCTCAGAGATTCTCAAATTTACGCCAGTATCAATGACAAGGTCCAGAAACTTAGTACTTTTAAGAGAGGAGTCACCAATGACCAAGCCCTCCATAGCACACTCTAAAATAATTGCATTTATTTTTTCGACGTTTAGAGACAGCAAGTTCGAACCACACATTCTTTGACCTAACCAAATCTGAGGTAACAATATCTTTTAACATAAGAGCATTGTTAGAGTGCCATCATATTGTAGTATCGTCAGCGAAAATGTGAACTCCCCAATATCGATAGATGTCAAATCTTTAATTTATAAAATAAAGAGAACTGGTCCCAGCACTGAACCCTGAGGGACTCGCCAGCCAATCGCATGACTCTCAGAACAAACACAACACTTGAAAACTCTCCGACTTCTGTCCCCAAGATAAGATTCAAACCCGTCAAATGTTTTCCCCTAAGACCATAGCAACTGAGCTTTCACAGCAGTATCCCATTACTCACGCAGTCAAAGGCTTTTTGATAAGTCACAAAACTCAACCTCCCTCTATTCATATGGCCGTACACACCCTCCAAAAGATGAAATATAAGTATTTTTATTCTGTTGGAATCCGAACTGATTAATATTAAGAATATCGTTATTTTCTATAAATTATGTTAAGCGTTTTTTAATCATCTTTTCAATTATCGTTGAGATGGTCGATAACAGTGAGATGGGGCGATAATTAGATGGTTCCTTCGAGTTATATGTAGGAAAAAAGTAAAGCGAATTTTTTACCGACACCTTATTTAAATACGTTATTGTGTCACTAGCGTTAATTTACTGGGAATTGTGCACTAATAGTTGTTAATAGTATTATTGAGTGATATTTGGGGACCCTCAGACAGTCGAGTGTGCTTCCCCTTGCGGCGGATTTCATTGACAACTCTTCCTATGTCAATTCCCGGTCTCTCAAGTCGCTCAGCATAATACATATATTTAGCCATTCTTATCAGTTTACGGTAAAGTGAACTGTATTTATTGAAGTGATGATGAAATACGTTATTATTTGTAACTTTTCTAATCACATAAAGTGAGCGAAAGTGCTTTCCTGAAGTTCTAACGACCCCTAGTTATCCATTGGTTTTTGTTATTTTTAATTCAAATTCATTAGAACATCGTGGTTATATTGTTTTAGTCTAAAAACTTTTATCGCCCTGTAGCTTCAAAACCATTTCTCTCTTCAAATTCTAAAAATTATAAGACGACAAAATATTCTTAAAATTACCAAAGGAATGTTTGGTAAACACCCTGTGTATAGGGTGTTTCATTTGAGAAATTGTACTTATCGACATTTTTTCAAAGTAACCAAAATACCTGTATTTCTAGACCACTTTTCAACTAACCAGCATACTTGAATTCTCCACGTATATAGTTTCCTTGCCTCTCTCTCTCAACCAAGTTTCAGCGCTTTAGTATCTCAGAGTTCAGAAATATTAGCATTTATTTGCAGGTCATGTTTTTCAAATATCTCGAAAACGGAAACAGTATAGGGAAATATTAAATAAAATTGTTAAGAAACTATAGTAGAGATTATAATTCCCATTAAAATATCATCAAAGTTACTGCTACTTACTATTAGAAGCGGCAATATTTTTGAATTGTCCTGTCGAGTGGTTCGACATAAATGTCTAATGTTCTATCAATCAACCGTGAATTACCCAAACAATTACACATAAGTGACATAATAACTTACTTTATAAAAGTGCACGATATCTGATGTCAGAGACTTATATTTATTTGGGTGTATGTATGCTATACCCAGCCATCATTTGCGATTGTGATTGAAATATCAAACTTAGGCAAACTACTCTAATTCTCGATAACAACATCAAAAACATTTGTATTAGTTCTTATAGACATAAACCTTTTATATTATGTATAGTATACACTGGTATAAAACTCTTCACGTATGCTAGAATCGCCAATAATAATTAGGAAGTTTTAATTTTTTTAAAAAGTACTCTTATATTTGAGAGGGTGCAACACCGCGCCTCTGATCATGCCGCGTGACGTCACACTGGAAGCGGGAAATCATGGAAATTAATTAAATTTGAAGCAGTATAAGTTAAAAGAGCCTTAAAAGTGATTAAAAAATTAATAGAGCGTCTCTGGGGTTGTGAAATACGTCTCGAATTTAGAGAACCTATATGCTAATATTTTTTTCTTAGCGTGAAAAATAAAAAATTTAAAGGGATTGGACATTATGGTGAATAACCCACAGAACAACCCTGGTCCAAAACCACCCTTATACTCTTTTAGATTGCAAAAAATATAGTCAACTTTAATTGAAGAATAAGTACCGCTTATTGAAACTTTTAATACATTGATTCAGGTGAAACATGATTGTTAGGCATCATGGTTACGTTTTAGTGATTGCCAGACGATTGCAAACTTGTTTTATGCCGCTGCGCTTATTGGGTCACTAGCACCATTTAAGTTACTTGTTAATTTACCGGCAATTGTGCAATAATAGTTGTTAATAGCATTGAGTGATATCTGGGGACCTTCAGACAGTCGAGTGTGTTTCCCCTTGTGGCGGATGTCATTGACAACTCTTCCTATGTCTAGTATGCATTAGTTGTGTCAAAAACTAACAATTCTAAATACTTGCAAGCTGTTTTTTGGATCTTCTGTAAAATTTAGAAGGCTGACGATATATAAAACGCTATCACAATAATAAGTGCTGCAAGCAAGGCGGTTTGAATGGCTGGGCCATTAAAAAAGTGTGTTGAGTAAGTGCGACAAGGCTAATGTGGACGCGAGATGGAGTATATTGTCCGTAGACGTTCTCTGCCGCGTGACGTCAGACCCATTTATTTATTTATGCTTTTTACTATTGTTAATATTACAAATACCTATTTTATTCAAATGGAAATAAAACTCCAGAGCGTTGCACCAGACTTTAACTTTCTTTCACTGTCGCAAATCAAGGCTCCGTAAATCGTACTTTAATGGTTTTTATGTGACGTTGTGTATGTATATATTCTACCGATGTATTGTATAATAGCAGAAACTGTATTGGTATTGTGTTGTACAGGTATCCGCAATTATAACTACCTACTTATTTTTCGATATTACAATTAATTAATGTAGATTTTTTTATTTGATCTGTGATTTATCTTTTTTACTCTAAAAGATATTTTTAGAAAGTATCCTTTGGTTATGCGTCATGTTTTTTACCTTATTTTGTTATTTCTAGACATTCCCAAGTTTTACGCAGATTATTTTAAATCAAAATTAACACCGAAATACTTAATTAATTGTGCTATGTTGTGTTTATTTGGCACTATTTCAAAATGTATTGCATTTGAGTGTGTATATTGTATATACTTCTATTATTTTGGTTATAAGAAAAGGCCTAAATAGCTTTATTTTAAAAATTTAAAGGTATACATTTTGAATCAATTCCCTTTTACTTTTTGTTAAAATCGTATTTTATGGTGTATGTATATTTTTTGTATTGGTGCTATAAAATGTGACGAAAATAAAAATTTTTATATTTTTTCCCATATTGGGGACCATTTGAATTTGTTAATTTTTGCCAAATGTCAGTAATGTTTAGAAATATAATTAAAGTGTTCCATAACATGTACCTATTATAATTATAGAACTTAATAAATAAACAAAATAATTTTAAGATTGTTGTTTTATTGTGCCTAACTAAATAGAAATGAAACGCAAGTTTTGCACCCATAATTTTGAACAAGGTCCTGAGCTTTAGAGGCCCTCACTGAATGGCAGCCTTACGGATCATATTGTCAACGAAATAAGAACTAGTGTTTTATTGTAGAATTCCGATTTATTATTTCAATTAGGTACGTGTTATACAAAAAATGAATTTTTTTCGAAAACGGCTAATTTTGTCGAAACAAATATATATATATTTTTAAAAAACTTTAACACCCTGTATATTAAAAAAGGGGCAACTCCGGACACATGTTCATATGAACTTTTTCTTTTAGAATATCATAAGAAGTCGCCCACTTAAGTTACGTACCGTACTTCTGAAACACCCTGTATATAATATACAATTTTAATGCAGTCGGTTAATTGGAGTAAGTTCCATTATCCACCAATCGATGGGTAATGCTGAAAAATGTTGCCTCGCATGTAAAAGTCAAAATGGTACATTTTTGGAGTTAATTTCTTTTAATACTTCACCAATACAACTGTAATCTTGATGCTTCAGGCCACTTTTCTTTATTTTCAACAGTTACTAGCTAACCCTCACAACTTAATTAGGTACTTAATGCAAGTTGTCACCCACCACTCATTGAAAGAAAAATATTTGGAAAAATATATTTATTTTCATAACCACAAACAATAAATATAAATATATATATATCTGAATTAAAAAATGCTTTGCCCAATATTGAATAGGTACAGATATTTTAACAATTATAGGAATTATCAAGTCAGGAATAGTTAATAGATTTTATCCAAATCACATTTTTTTCAACATAGGTATACAAGTGTAAAAATGTATTTACTAAAAGTAAACCTATTAAATGAATACATTACTTCAAACCACAAATGCAGATCCAATACCAAATCTGACATAGGTACCCGGATATGCAACTGCAGGAATACCCCATTAACAAGCGGACGTTGAATGACGTCTGGTTACTACTGGGGTAACCTGATAAACCAACTTGATCTATTCTACCACAATATTAATCTACCCTAAGATATCACCTTCCAATAGACCTGTTATTTTTACATTAAATTCTCATCCATTGGCATTATTGAATTTAATATCTCTATTAACTTACTTGAAAAAAATAAAATGAATATTTAATGGGAGATAACATGCCCTGCCATTCATTCATACTTGTAGTAACCACCTATAAATTTAAAATCTTTGGCCTTACTGTATAGAAACCTACCTAAATTTTAATACAAAATAAAGAATAAAGAATACAATTATGGCAAATAAAAATAAATACAATATGATGTAATTCTGAGACCCCTTCGATAGTTTTACTACCCTCGACATAGTTCTGCCAAGAAATCCTCCTGTCCTGTCCATATCATCATCTACATCCCTTAGTAATTTGTCCTGATATTTTACTTCATTTCCTATGTCTATAGACAAAGATTTTAGTACTCCAATTTTTTCGGAGAGTTCTTGGGCCATACGTTCATTTTCATGCTCGATTTCGTTGTTGTCTTGCGACAATGGTTCATAGTAGTTACCTGCGTGGGATCGCCTCATCTTGTACGATGCCAGTTTGATGCAAGCCAATTAATTTCCACTTTAATATATTAAATAACTTAATATTTCCTATGGCGAAATATTTTGATTTTCTGTTTAGGGGGAACGAAGGGGAACTCTCGTCTGACGTTATGTCTGACGTGTACTTTTAGGTTAGGATTTGTTTTGACTTTTGACGGATGGTGATAACAAAGGCTAAAATATCGTAAAATCTTCATGTTGTCTTTGTCTTGTCTTAGGACAATAGAGGTAATTTGATGCGAAAAGCGAAATTCGTGATTCGTATCTATGATCTATGATTGCCTTTTTTTCTTTTTTTTCTGGATTGCAATGGCCTTTTGCTGAAATTCAGCATTCAGCCAGCCATAAACGAGTAGTAGAATAATGAACCACGGCGACCACGGCAGGGGCAGGTACAACATTGGTTGTGCTACTCTTTGGTACAACAACAGTACGTTTGTGGAATAGATAGTATACGGTGACCAAAATATGGCCGGCCTCGACTTCCGACCCCGTGCCTTTCACGTCTTCAATGCTCGGTGTCCGACTCTATGATAGGGATGGGCAGTTCTGAATCGATTCTGACGTCGATTCAAGTAGGCCCCATACACCAACAAACAAATTGCGCAAACTGGCGTTGCACAATATGCAAACAAGGTCACCCATACACTATTTCACAGCCCCCTTACCATGGGCAAGCAAACTTGGTTCATTGTAAATACGAATAAAGAGTCGGTCCATAGTTCCCAAAGAGACCTGATATAAATATTAGGAGTTAAAAAACCCAAAGTCTTGGTCTCAAATTTTTATAAAAGTTTTTTAATATACTGTCAATAAGTTTGTGTAGGTTACATGTTTCGCCTTCTCGGGCATCATCAGACCTAATCTAACCGTAAAAATGAAACATCTTTACAAAAATGTACACAGTAAGCCCACTACTGTGTACGGTTTAACCGAAAGTTGATATTTTTGGGAAGCTAATAAAAAAGGAAGATAGGGATATGTAAGCCGTTTTGCTCTAGCGTACCGTTGGGAAGCTATATAGAATCGAAGCTGTCAAAGTTCAAAAATGTCATTTATCAAAAGTCGAAATCTCGGAAGTTATTATAGGTTTAGACTTATTATAATGCACTTAATAAAAAATAATTGTAATTTTATGTTAAACCCAAAGATATAGGGTATTCCATTAAAAAACAAGGTAACTTTATTTCTCTACGGCTTTCCGACTCATCCTGTATACTTACCTTTTTTTAATTCTAATAGGCTTTAAAAAACCATAAAACTTTTGTCTTACATTTTTTTGTTAGCTGTACTTTAAGAAATAATCGTTTCCATAGATACCAATGACCCTGTATATAAATAACGTCGTTTGGGATTTGCAGTGAAAAGTAGGGCGCGCTAGTTGAAATACATATAAAAATATTGTTTGAATAAGTTATATATTTTGTCAATATCTTCGGTTATGCGGTTTTTACTAAATTCTTTCGTTTTTAACACTTTTTAATATCATATAAAAAGCAGAAAAAAAAATTAGAATAAAAGATATTTAGATTTTTTAAAGATTATACAGAGAATGTTTTCAATACACCCAAACAAAACAAATTAGGAGAAACCCCGGTTTTCCAATTGGTCCTTAGTCTTTAGTGTTACGACCTCTAGCGATCGACTTAGAAACGTATAAATCAGTATAAATATTTAACCACCCAAATTAATTGCGTCTGTCAAATTCTTATTAGTATGTGTGTAAGGAAACAAAAAAAAACACGTAAATTCTATATAAAAAAAAAACAAATATATTTCTAAACTCACTCGATATGACACTTTATGTAAGTAATAATACAATATATCAATAGATCAACATCGTTTCTTGACTCATAACTTAAAATAATATGTATAAATAATTAATTACAAAAAAAAACAATTTTAATTACACTCAACATTTCATCCAATTTCCAACTGTACAAATCAAAATTCAACAACAATCTTTGGAATCTTAAACGTATAATAAGACGTGCCATAAAGAATACACCCTTTAATATTAAATTCAAATTTTACATTTTCATATTTATCATCAGATCTATACACAAAAGTCAATTAAAAAGAAGTAAACTTTATAATGGCGGCAAAAAGCCTGTGGGAGAAATTTCATTCTCTAACCACCCTTATGCATTAACGATCAAACAAATATTGCTAAAACAGCAATTATCTGAGCTATTTGTTAGGTTAAATAATGAAATTCTAATTCAGATGTCAGAAATTAAAAGAAAAAGAACAATTTTCTTTTAATGAAAGGATGTTGCTGTCTGTAGAGCCGTCTTAAACTCTTCAGTTATCGTCAGCAGGCAAGTATGCCCACCCTGGAAAAAAAATCAACCCTTAAAAGTGTAGACATTGCATAGCGTAAGCAGCACAATGGAGGCAGCCCAGTTGAAACACCGTGTTAAGAGTTCGAAACTGGTCTGCAGGTAACAGCATATTATCAATGAAAAAAATACACCTTTTTTTTAGTAATTTCTGCAATCTGAGTTAATATTTTCTTATCTAACTGTATTAGACATATAACTGTTTTAGCATTATTTGGAGGCCTTGGGTGGCTAAGAGAACAAAGTGTCTTACACATATTTATATTAAATTTATATGTACCACCGGACAAGTTTTTTGCATTTACTAGTTAAATGTTAATTTTAACGCGCAAAAAATGGAATATCCATTATTTTTTTAATATAAGGGCATCCAACCGCCAACTTCTTTGGTCGCATGTGATGTCAACATTAATTAGTCCATAGGGTTGTCTCAAAATGCTTTTGATTCAAATCTCAAAATTTACAATAACTACTGTAAATGTACCTATGTAAAATTTAAATATAATAAAGAATTATTTTATAAATTCAACATATCCACTAGGCTAAGAAGACCACATATATTTACAAACTAATCCAGTAAAAACTGGAAGAAATTATGCACTTTTAATAAAAAATAAGAAGATATTTACAAAGCAATAATTATATATAAATAACCTACATACAAAAATATTTGTACTGCGTTTCTTATCCTATGCCAACTCGATCATACTCCAGATTTATAAAGACAATACAGAATGTTTGCTACCAATTAGCTAGAATATTAAAATGCATATATCCTGCATTGTTTGTTTAAACAGTTCCGCCAATAGGTAGTAAAAAACAGTAATATCTTAAGGCATTTCTGTGCAATTTTTAAGTCTTAAGGTGAAGTGGAGAATGTACTACTGTTCAGATTTCGACATAGACCTGGTATTTTAAGGTCTATAGATTTCGATGTTTTTGCATTTATTAGTAGTACATATAGAGAGATAGGTTAACGAAATAATATGCCGCAAACAGAATTTCCATAGCCCAACTGGTTTTTGATATGCAGAGCGAAATGCAAATTTTTTAATATTGACCATTCCACTTAGCCTTACATTAATATTTTTTTTCTCTTTATTCCCATAGTAAATTAATAGTGACCATTAGTTTTAAAGTTGCGACTGTATAAGAATAGTACATCATATACATAGGTTGAGAAATAAGCTATTATATAGCAAGCGCTTTTATATCCTGAGGCGCAAGGCAGTTTCCTCTTGAAGTATCTTCCAATTTATGATGAAAATTCTTGTTTTATTGAAGATTGGAAACTATTTTTCGGATTTTCTTCAGTTAAAATGGTAAGTCAAGGCTCAAAATCAATAACATGTTGAAGAAACGGCGAGTACGAATGCTAAAGTCGCGTGTAACTTAAGCTCATTACACAGAAAGTTTTTCATTATTTACCTAGGTGGAGAAATTTTACTTTTCATTAGAGAAATTGAGTAAATAATGGCGATTTTTGAAGTCAGTAGTAGAAAAAATATATTTCCTTCCAAACACTAAAAACAGTCCCCCTGTTAGCCTCAAATCCAAAATTACAATGGAAGGGAGTATTTGTAAAACTATTAAATTAGATATTTTATTTATTATACACAATAATCCCAAATAGACCTAATTAGGCAGTAGTATTGGAAAATTTCATTAGATTTTCACCCCCTGTTAATTAATAAAATAGCGTTTAAAAAACTATGTCGCGGGATCGTTGGCTTTTTTGCTTTAGCGGCATCTTGTTTGTCATTTGTCTTGTTTTGAATTTACAATAATTTAGATAATATCAGTTTCAATTTAATTTTCTCAATAAATTATAATTTATTGTGAAAGTTAAATCCATAACACTTTATTAATGTTCGTGAGTTCAATTTTCATCAAATTTAATGGTCCCCTGTGTCATGATAACAGCACACTGTTTAAATTTGTGAAATGTGATTATTTGTGAATTCTAACAACTTTTCTTTATAACTAAACACTGACTGTTACTAAAGATAGAAAAAATATATTTAAATAAAAGTTGTAGGAATTAACCTAAATCGCCAGATATATCCATCTATAAGAAAAAAGCAACTCAACAACAATTAAAAGGTTTCCCTTAAAAAATTGTTACTTCTCAAAAAGAGCAGATATCAGGGTAAATTAAAAAAAAATGTTGATTAAAGATGTCCCTTCTGTATGAAATGCACTCAAATATTATTGCATCGCTTACTTTTTCCACAAGGTGAATAAAGCTTAAGGAAAAGAGAGTTATATAATGTGTCATTCACAAAACGCGTGCATTTTGGGTGTAATTTGAAAGATTTAACGAATCCCATATTTTTAGTATCTCCAAGACTTTCCGAGCCAAAGCTACTACAAAGACCAGCAAGCGTAAAAATGTAAGTGTGCCAGCAGCATCCTAAGCAAGCGATTCGCCATTTTCTCCGGATGCAGACTATCAGTCTCGCTGAACGCGTTGTTGCGCGAACATCGTTAAATACAGAGCAGGAACTGGGGAAATTATTAACTTTGTGCCTATTATTTTTTTTTCTAATGAATACTGGGGGTCGTGGAATAAGTTGCTGTGCTACTAAAAGTCGGGTACAATTAAAAAAAAATGCAGTAATTTGCAAAACTAGTATAAACTACTAAATACAGGACATACATATGTCTTAAAAAGGCTGATTCTCAGACAACTTCCTGTAAAGGTTTTTAAAAGATTCCGTGAAAACTTTGATAAGTGCTAAAGATATTGCCGTCATTTTAAGAATGTTTTTTTTGAAAAAGTAAAAAAATATTTTCCTTAGATTAACAACAATAAAAAATAAATAAAATAAACAGATTTATTTTTATTTTGATTTAAAATCATTAAGTCGTGTTGAGGCCCTTCTTTTATATTAATATTGTCGGAAAATTGGTTAAAATATATTATGTTTTACTATGACCTGTATTTAATAGTATTAACATAGTTTTTGTGCCCAGCCTTTATGGTATGTAGGCTAATTTCGGTTTCTGATGTATCTTTTTTTGTAACCATGTATTTCCCTTGTCTACGTATTTAAAAACTCCAGACACTAAATAAATATAATATTTTGTATGTTCTATTTGACAATAAAATTGCACTATCTGCCGAAAAGTTTTCATAGAATCATGATAATAATATAATCTCCTAAAAAAGTATAAGTCCGGAACTGGCTAGCCAGCCCCCGCTGTTTCGCTTGCAATATCGGTGCGTAGGCACCAGAAATATGATCGAAGTGGACGACTTCGGACGAAACCTTACTTATTAACTGCACAGGATTCGATATCGAGAGCGCCTGCTGTGCCACTGCTTTACTGCAATAACATGGTCATCTATTTTGTTAATAAATAACTATACCTACTTTTCTTTTTTGATTGGAACATTGAGAGCCATTTGTTGGTCGAATGATCTACTTAATAATTTTTCCCCAAAAACTGAAACCTTATAATATGCTAATGATCGATGATGGGACTATGGGATATGGAATTTCCAACGCAGTTATAAAGAATTTTGATTTCGGTGCTGGTTATTAGAAGATTATTATTTTAATTTTTGCGTGGAGCGCTACGTTCTGCCTCTGTCACTTTACATTTGGCTTACTTGGCGGCTTGACACATTTCCCAAAATCATACAAAAAAAAAATTAAACTAGCTTGCTTTTACAAAATATTAAATTGTAAATCGTGCATTTTTATGACCAAAAAAAGGGAATTTGACAAGATCAAATTGCAAAACACTGCAGTGATGTCGGGTGTGGGGAGAATTAGAAGTAAGAAATATTAATAAATTTTCAATCATAAAAAATCAGAATAGAAAGATGAACCTTTACTAGAAAAAAAGCTTTTAGATTTCTTAATTTTTGGTTACCCTGTATCTCTGATATTGTGACCTTTTGACTAAGACAAGGTTGGATGAATCCTAAATTTTAGTAATCTGTGGTCTTGTTGTGTACCATTAATTAGGCGACACCCCGTATACATCTTGCATTTCGGGTAGTTCTCATAACTTAACAAAAACGCAAAAAGTGATACTTATAGAGATGCACAGTGTCGCTAAAAGCTTATTCCTCTATCTTCAGTAATAATGCAGTGCAAAAACATCGAAATCTGGACACCATGTATAAACAACAAAAACACTTTAATGTTTTATAATCTGTATGTTCCAGAAAGTAACAAATGTTGAATACAAAAGCAATCTGACCTTTTACAGGATATTAGAGCTGTTTATAAAAAAAAAACAATTAAAAATTAAATAAAAAAAGGTAGTTGAAGATAGTTTTTGTCCTATATTTTTGCTTCAATGACTGACGCAGAATTGATATTTCCTTTTCCAGAACCTCCATTCAGAAATTCTTAGAGAAAGGTACAAATTTACTTTGTAAGTAAAATGGATATCCACTACAGTCTTTTAACTCGACATGTACCGTAGACGTAAAGCCTAATTACGAATTTTCAAAACAAATCAAGTCTTAACATGCTATAGTACTAGCTGCCAATAAATTGAATTACTCCATTATTTACATGTATCTTCTGGCAAAAACTAAAACTTTATTCAGCTGAGCAAGTTTGAAAAATGCACAACCTGATTTAGTTGCTTGCAGGAGATCACTGCAACGACAAAATTTAGTATAATATAATATAGCACGTTTTACACTGAACTCGAACAATTGTTTACCTGAGCGAGCATTCTACATTGTTTTTCCAATCTTTCTACGTTCGCGAAAAGATAAGCATTTTCTACGTACAAGTCTTTAACGAACAAGTCGTTCCTCTGGAGCTTCTCCAATTGCTCGTTGCAAATTCGCATTTGCTGGTCGAGCTTCTCCTGACAGAATTTTAGTTTGGCTTGGAGTTCCGCCCGTTCGCCTCTAAATTGTTGCCAGTAGTCTAAAAAATATTGACAATATGATAGGTATATTAAAAATAAACTCCTAAATGTACTAAAGAGAAATACGTGCTCCTATCAATAATTGACCATCTTATCACCCTACAGTCACTTATACTGTCGTGCAAGCTAAAAAAATACTATAGTCTGTTTTGATTCGATCCAAGAATAATAACAAACTACTCTAGACGGAGCTGCAAAGACAACTGGAGAACTATTCGGAAACATATTATAAACTGGAGAACTATTCGGAAACATATTATAAAGAAATATAGTTTAACAATAAAGAAATAGTGTCACGAGGTACTTTTTTGCTACACGCACGGCACTGTCTCTGCAAGATCAGAGAGAGCCCATGGCAGGGCGGAAGTGGGGTGCAGCGGCCGTGCGTGTTGGCCGGCCTACGGAGTCGGGGAACTTAGCGTTTGAACGTCGAGAACGACGGAAGACAGAGCAGCCAGCGAAGTAGCCCCCAAATTTAACTGACGCCTCGAGACACTTCACCCGTGACGGCAAGGGAACTATAAGGTAGGACTGGGTTAATCTGTTAGTTTAATTGTTTTTACGTAATTTTATCATAAATAAAAAGCTGCAATAATTATGATGACTATCTTTTAATCAAGCCCCCGGTGCACCTCGTGACAATTTGCGAAACGCCACCCAAGGAGGTATGGTTTCAGAAAACCTAAATCCGGAAAAAATAGTATTTACAGTAAGAGTGCAGCAAGACGACCTGTGTGTGGTGATGTGGGATACCTAGACTACTGTTCAAATACAGGAACTAACAGATACAATCTCAAGAACTATACACGGGGCTGGCCGCAGAAATAGAGGCACCGCTCCAGATCATCTTAGCTCATCCTGACAGTGTATTAGCGCAAACAGTGGTTAACCATTTAGCCTCAAAAAACCTCAGTCGATATTAGACGTTGATTAATATATACATACACCGTTTTAAACTAACCCATCAATACTCAAAGACCGCAACACTAGGCATTATTATTTACGTGTGGTTATTTACTTTACACTTATTTATTCACTTCTCTGCGTGGGCATATAACTTTGACATTAGTGTAAAACTAGTACTTACATTGTAATGTTTGTTCATTGTGATAATGCTGTTGTTTCATACACAGCTGAAGGTGCCTTATCCTCTGTTCTAAATAATTTTTCTTGCCCATAATATTGTTAAATGCACTAATTGGTAACACAACAGTCTGTTCACCTAAAAAAAGAGTCAATGTTAATGCCATCAGGATAATTTTACCTAAAAAAATGTAACTTGAAATGTATTAATGTAAATAAATATTTCTTACCCCCTTTAATATTTTGGTAGTTGGGGCACTGAGGTTGTTGCTGGATTGGTTCAGTCTTTTTGGGTTCTTTTTCTGGATTATTCTTTTTATACAGGTTTTTGTCGTGTTTTCTTGTCCGTTTTGGCCTAAAAAATTAGATATATTTAATTTAAAACAATACTTAACAAAATTCTTCTGAAGTTTCTGCCGTGACATGTAAAAATGTCAAACCGCTTTCTGTCTGAAGTAGCGTAAAGGTTTCGAATATTTTCAATTATTGTAAACAGACAACTTAATCATCAATAGCAACAGTTATTCTTAATACTAGTGGTTATTTTTTACTGCGTGACAGTTATATTGTCACAACTCTAGACGGAAGTAAAGTCCTGGCATTGGAAAGGGAATGAGGTTCAATTTTAAGTTTTTACGAAGTTGTAAGACGTTTGTGTTGAAAAAAGTGTTTACGTTTAAGAAAATAGAGCAATCCAAATAATACGTATGTATTTTATTCTAATTTGGTCACGACCGCCTTTACAACAAGAGCTATACAGGGTGTCCGGTAAGTATATGGCATACTTATAGCTAATTTTTCATAGAAAAAAAAATCCTAAAATGTCCCTTAACGGAGATACAGAGCCCCAAACGATCTAACTTTTAAACCGACATGTATAATTTGATGAAACTTTAATATTTTACGTACTCCATAAAAGACTCATAAAACCATACTCCAGTAGATGTTTTACATCGTCAGGAAGCCAGGAACGGACTTGAACAATTTATTTTCATACATTTTCAAATGGAAGTGTGCTCTGCATAAAGGAAGAAATTCAAATAAGCTTTATTGTCAGAAGATTCAAAGACTTATTGACAACGCAGTACAAATAATATTAAATTATAATTGAAATCACAGTATCTTATAAATACCTAGGTAAATCAAAAATATGATTATTGAAAAATTACAAAATAAAAAGGAGGAGACAATTAAAATATATATTAGGGTGTGAACATACAACATTAAAAATGAAACAAGCCCAGGCAAGTCAAGTTAATTATATAAAACAGGAACCAGGAAGATGCAGCACATAAATTGTACATTATTAATTATTAAATTAAGTCATTGTTAGAGATATTCATGGATTCTAGAAAGTATGATAAGTAATCACCCCCTTTTCAACAAATTTATTTATTGGTATAGATATGTAGACGATGTTCTGCTTGCAACAAAGTTAGCAAAGTTAATCTACTTTATAAAATATTTGTTACCCACGTTAAGAATGAAATGTAAAATAATAGTCATAAATATAAAAATAATTTCCACAATGCAAACACATAATACTAATACACAAAACAAATCGCAGTTTTCTTTGACGTTTCGAAAGCATTTGACAAAATTTAAAACTAATAAGGTTGGGTGCCCCCAATTATCTCATTAAAGTCATTATCTCCTTCTTGGAGAACAGAAGTTTTGTAGTTTCATCAGAAGGCGCGATTTCAGAACCGAAACACATCAGGGCGGGAGTTCCGCAAGGATCCCCTCTCGCTCCGTTGCTGTATAACACTTATGTTCATGATATTGCGAGGGACAGATTTAATGAGTTGTTTTTGTTTGCTGATGACACTGCAATTACTTCTGTTTCAAAGTCACCGCGGATACTGGTGTCTAGATTGCAAAGACACATTAAATCATTAGAAAAATGGCTTTCGGACTGGAAGATTCGTCTGAATCCCGCCAAGACGAAAGCCATTTTCTTTTCGAAAAGCACGGTGGGAAGGCCCGAGACCCTTATGAAGGGTGAACGGCATACAAGTAAATTGGGTTCAAGAAGTCAAGTATCTGGGTCTAATTTTTGATCAAAGATTGAACTGGAAGAAAAATTCCGAGACACGACTTAAAAAGGCTGGAAAGCAGCTAGGTTCTATTTACTGTCTTTTAAATAAAAAAAGTAAAATATGATATGGAACTAAAGTAAACTTATACAAGACTTTGGTCAGGCCGGTCCTGACTTATGGTGTGCCAACATGAACATGGTGCATGATAAGCAGGACCGAGCATAACAGATTCCAGATATTTCAGAACAAAGCTTTAAAAATCATTGCGGACGCTCCGAGGTATGCTGTGAATAGGGTGTTACATAGAGATTTTGAGATTCCCACTTCAATGGAATTTTACAATAAAATTATTACAAACTACTACAGACGTACGGACATTGCCACTAACCCACTTATTAGACAAACACACATACATTCTCCGCCAGGCTCCACTTATAAGTACCTTAAGAATTGGCTACCTCCAGTTATAGTTGCGAGGCACCGAGCTGGAGGGCTCGACGAAATATAATAATATTTTAAACAAGGAAACCAATTTCGAGAAGAAATAGTGTGATAACATTAGGCAAAATTAACGCACTCCCAAGCAACAATACTTAGGGCATTGCCCAAACCAAATATTTATGTGAAGTTCGGCCCATAACGCTACAGATCATTGAATAGAAGTTAAAGGCATAAAGCCTGACTTAGAAGACAAGGAAGATCCCTAACAAGGGGTCACAGGTTGGAACTTAATTACATATCAGAACATGTTTTGGGAAGACTCAAGAAAGATCAAATTTGAAATCACAGCGTCACACGAAGTATAAAATTATTTAGAACACATATTTACACATAAGGTATAAAATAATGGATAAGTGAAGAATAAAAATAACATTGAAGAGCCGAACTGATCATGAAATATTTTTAATTTTAATTTTTATTAATATTATTTGCTTGAGAATCCAGGGACTAGAACCTGTACTCATAAAACTCCAGAAGGGAATAGTATGGGCTATTACGAAGCAGTTTCTTTATGGATCTTTTAAAATTTCTTGGTGTCCAGTATTAGTCTATCTCTATTTGCTACAAGTACATGATTGTAGACTTTAGCACTTTCAAAAATTCAAAGAGTTCTTTGTAAGCGCTGTCCTGGGAATGTATTGTTAATTGTATAACTTTTGTATTTCTTGTGAGTAAGGCAAACTGTTTCTAATATAAATAGGCCCACAACCGTTAGAATTTTTTCCTTGATGAAAAGTGGCTTACAATAATCTCTTGAGTTTGCACTACAAAGGTATCTAAGAGCTCTCTTCTGAATAATTAGTATAGACCCTAATAACTCTCGACTGCAAAAGCCCCAAAAGGCGATTCCATAGGCGCAGGTGGCTTTCAAACAAAGAAAAATAAACAGTGATGTGATTTCCCAGTTCGCTTGCGACGACTCTCACCGCAAAACAACCCGACGCCAATCTCTCATTCAATGCAAGACTGTTATCCCTAAATTTATGTTTGTCATCAATTAAAATCCCCAAGAACCTTGCAACATATGCGTTCCTTACAAGATTATTCTCTAAAACTAATTCTAAACGGGAAAATTTAAATGTAAGCATGCTGGTCTTGCTGACATTAAAACACAAAAGATTGGAGTCACACCACCGCTTAACAAGGAACAGATCACTGCGTACAACAAGCTTTAATTCATCAGAATCCCGACCTCGCCACAAGATGGTAGTATCATCGGCAAACATGGTAAAAGTACCGCGGATATCAATCTTCCCCAAATCATTCATATAGAGTAGAAACAAGACCGGACCAAGCACCAAACTGTGCGGAACACCTCACTCGACCCTCATTCTGTTGGAAAGAACTGACCGGCCCCTCACCAACTGCTCCCTATCAGACAGATAGGAGACAAATCAAATAAAAGCGACTCGACCATAATTCTGTACTAACTAACCTAAAGATTTGCTTTTTCTTGTTTACTTTAGCAGATTTTCGAAAAGGGCGCCCTGTACTTGACCTCCCCTAGTATGTCATGTACTTACTGGACACCATGTATTCAAATATGCATATCTTTTATATATTTCCTTAAGTTACAATCACAAATTAGGATACCAATCAAAATACTAATGCCCGCGAGCCGCGCTAGTAGAAACCATGCACGTACCCTTTAAGTAAGTAAAACAAATTCTCATATTCTATGAAACATCTTTGTAATTTTGAATATGTAAGATAAAGAATCTTAACTCGAAACTATATTATAGTCGTCATTAAAAAAAAAGATTATGGGATAAAAGGACTATGTTCATATTCATAATAAAATACACTGCGTCCATTAATTATGGAATAGGCAAAAAAGTACTCAAATTTTAAACATCCATATCTCCATCAAAATTATATCAATCCACTCAATTTTCGATTTATTAGGTAGGCCGTCCCTTGGACTACTTAGCACAAAGTATTTCACCTTACTTTATGTCTTTTTTATACAGGATGATGGCTAAGATACCAAGCCATGTAAAATGTGCTGATTTTAAAATTTGTTTGGAAAATACGAAGCAATGGAAATTGAATTTTATTAGTGTACTGGCTACAGCTTTATGTTAGGTCCTTACTGTACAAATTACAGCGCAGTGCCGTTCGTGTCAATTAAAAAAAAAATAAAAAAATAAAAAATGGAATAGGTAAAAAAGTACTCGAATTTTAAAATCAATATCTTCATCAATCCATTCAATTTTCAGTTTATTAGGTAGGCTATCCCTTGAACTACTTAGAACAATGTGTTTGACCTCACTTTATGTCTTTTTTATACAGGATCATGGATAAGATACCAAGCCGTGTAAAATGTGCTGATTTTCAAATTAATGTTTGGAAAATACGAAGCAATGAAAATGGAATTTTATTAGTGTACTGGTTATAACTTTATGTTAGGTACTTACTGTACAAATTACAGTGCAGTGCCGTTCGTGTAAATTAAAAAATCTGTATATTGCAAATTATATTGACTGAAAACGTTTTACTTCTATTTGGATTTACGTTGCTAGTCAACCAATTGCCCTTGTCAATTTATCAAGATTATAAATTTGTTGGCAGTTCTTGACAAGGCCTTTTGTTTAGTTTCTTTTTTTAAATGAATGCCAACATCCGATTCATATCTCCAGAAGAATGTTCCTATGCAAAAGGACTGTTTGAGCAGGGCCGGTCTCAGTCTAATATTGCCAGAATCATGAATAAAACGCAAGGGGCTATATCAAAAATTTTAAAACGGTATCGAGAATATGGATCGAATCAAAGAAGAGCAGGGCAAGGCCGACCAAGGAAAGCAACTGCTAATCAGGATCGGTTTTTAACAATGCAATGTGTTCGGGAGCGATTTACAACAAGTACCAAGCTACAAGCACGGTTGTCAAACGTTCACAATGTTCGACTATGTAAGCAAACAATACTTAATCGCTTAAAAGAGGTCCAACTGAAACCGTACAAAGCAGCGATAGGACCAAAGCTGGAACCGCACCATAGACGTGAACGATTGCAGTTTGCTCAAGAGCATTTGCCATGGGGTGAAGATGAATGGGCTAATGTTTTATTTAGTGACGAATCCCGTTTTTGTCTAGACAGCAATGATAGACGTTTAA
The DNA here is from genome assembly GCA_963920685.1 of Polydrusus tereticollis. Lineage (NCBI taxonomy): Eukaryota > Metazoa > Arthropoda > Insecta > Coleoptera > Curculionidae > Polydrusus > Polydrusus tereticollis. The sequence goes on along the minus strand of OY987328.1, from coordinate 110,900,161 downwards.
AAGTGTTTCGAAGACCTGGTGATCGCTATGCTCAGTGTAATTTTAAAGAGCGGGTTAGTTATGGCGGTGGATCAATTATGGTTTGGGGAAGTATATCTCTAGAGGCAAAAACGGAATTGGTATTTGTAGAGCGATTAACTAGTGACAGGTACATTACGGAAATTCTTCAGGAGCATGTTGTGCCTTTTGCTCCCTTTATTGGAGAAAACTTCATTTTTATGCAAGATAACGCCCGTCCACATACGGCGAGAATAGTAACGGAATATCTAGCAGAAACGGGAATTACCGTAATGAATTGGAAAGCTCGAAGCCCAGATCTTAACCCTATAGAGCATTTATGGGATCGAATGGGTAGAGAGGTTCGTGCAGAAGCTAACCCACCAGAAACTTTGGCTCAGCTGAGATTGACGCTTCTAAGAATATGGGAAAATATGGATCAGGTTTTTATAAGGAATCTGATTCTCAGTATGCCAAATCGTTGTCAAGCTGTCATTAATGCCCGTGGAGGAAATACGCGCTATTAATTTTTATTCTTATAATTAAGTTGTTTCTTTAAATTGTTATTACTATTGTTAAGTTAGTGTTATATCACGATTTTTTAATTTTTTTTAATTAACACGAACGGCACTGCGCTGTAATTTGTACAGTAAGTACCTAACATAAAGCTGTAACCAGTACACTAATAAAGTTCCATTTTCATTGCTTCGTATTTTCCAAACAATAATTTTAAAATCAGCACATTTTACATGGCTTGGTATCTTAGCCATCATCCTGTATAAAAAAGACATAAAGTAAGGTCAAATACTTTGTGCTAAGTAGTCCAAGGGACGGCCTACTTAATAAATCGAAAATTGAGTGGATTGATATAATTTTGATGGAGATATGGATGTTTAAAATTTGAGTACTTTTTTACCTATTCCATAATTAATGGACGCAGTGTATGTTCATATTCATAATAAAATATATATCACTTACCTGCAAGGTGTGGAAGTTTGACTAGATGAAGTAGAGGGTGCTATATTTCCAAGTGAAGTGGTTTCCTTACTATTTTGCGTAGTAAAATTCCAACTGAGCTGAGGTAAAGAACTTGTAGAGGCTTCAGTTTCTGACCGAACGGTACTTTTGTCCCAGTTAGGGTTGTTAAATTCTATACTGGGTATATTTTGAGGAGGCAACATCTCTTCGGAATATCTGAAAGAAAAAACAATAACATTATAGTCAAAAAGTCAGGTTAGTTTAAATAAACCTTTCAAAAGATCAACTAAAGTTAACCAAAATGAATGCGTGCAGAAATGTTTAACTTACCTACAGGTACTTTCAATAACATAACTAGTAAAACTCTTCATTTTATTGAAAACCTTTTGTTCTTCTGCTTCAACGTTGGCCTGAACGGTCGCTTCTTGCACTTTTTGCTGTCTAAGAGCTATTTCGGTCAGTTTTTCTTTGAGGACGCTGATTTCCTCATCTTTTTTATATATTTCGTTCTCATGGTACATGCGATAATCCTCGAACTCCTGTTCCAAATCCGTAAATTGTTTTTCAAGATTTTCAGTTTCAACTATTGGAGGTAGACGACTGTCAACCAAATCCTTAAAATCAAAGAATATCATTTGAAACTATTCAGTCATGTAATATGGAATTACATCAAGTAACAACACAGACAGTTTAACTGTTTAAAATCAATATTTCTAGCTGAAAATAGTATTTATACCTGATTGGCATACTGTTCTTCATATTCTCTCATTTTTTCAAGCAGCTCATTTAGTTTCTCTCCACTAATTTTTTGTTCTGCTTCGAAAAACTGCCGTTCATCGTCAACTTTAGTCTGAAAACAAAATACAAATTTATGCTATATTACTAAGGGTTAAAAAATGTATTGTTTCAATAATTTCAGCAAGCCTTATCGCTCACACTATGGATAACATTTAAAAAAATATTACCTGCCAGTAATCCTCACATTTTTCATATTCATTTCTAAGCAGTTCTACACAGTCTTCCAGTTCAGTACACTTGGTACTTAGCTCTACGTTTTCTTCTTCTAATTGTCTCACTTTTGCTTCTACGAAGGCTATACTAAAGTCAGTCTGGCACCCTTGCTCGGTGAGGCACTTTGCACTAAAAAAAATAGATATTTCATAGGATAATTGTCCTGTCAAAATATAGTCAGTCATATTAGTAGGTGTCTTATCATATATTATGTATACAGGGTGTCTGGTAAGTATATAGCATGTTCTCGGAAGGTCAAAATAACGATAATTTGTCATAGAAAATTATTCCTTAAGTTCCCCTTATTTGAGATACAGTCCCAAAGGGGTACCCAGCGACTTACCTTTTCGAGTCTAACTTTTCAACCGACATGTATAATTTAATGAAATTTTAATATTTTATGTAGGCCATAGACTGTATAGGGTGTTTTTTTCTCGTTGATATTATAGGGCTATAGGGTATAGGCTAAACGGTAAGAGACACAAAAAAAACAAGATATGTGTCCCGTTCTCTTTTTACTGTATAGTTTAATGGAGCAATCAGGTCTGCGCTAACTAGATTGGTTTAAAAAATACAGGGTGATTCTCAAAATCTGCGGTTTTTGTTAGCTTTTATGACTCGGTTATTTATGAAGATAAAGAGAAACTTTCAATACGAAAGTTTTATGACTTTTTACGTAGAATCCAGTGGCGTATTTAAAATAAAATGTGTTAATTTTTGAGGTATTATCAAAACTAACATTTTCCTAAATGGGACACCCTGTATCTGGGTGTCTCAAAAAATTTAATTTTCTCTTGCGATTGCAACAATTTATAACACTTAATATTTTGCTTTGTTCTAAATAGGTAAAATACCAAAAAAACAAATTTCTTAAACAATTAAACTGGATTTATAAACTCGAAAAGTTGGTGAGGTTGAAGTTATGATCAAGTTTGTGAGGTTAGATATTCTGAACTCCGAGCATAAAAATTGGTTATCTCGAACTACCCGGGAAGTTTTCGAACCTTACATGAGCTTTACATCAACAACGAGTGTATAAATGGAACTGAGTGTTCCCTTTAGTTTAAATTGACCTCCTATTTCTAACACCAACTGAACCTCAACCTCGCCAACTTTTCGAGTTTATAAATCCAGCTTTAAGTATTGGTTTTGACACTTGTTGTTAATGAAATATTTTTGATTATATTTTTTTAAAAAGGGAGTCCAAAAAGAATATTTTTCAAAACTATGAAAAATTAAACATGTTTGAGTGCTATATACTCAGAGTAATAAAAATAAAGACGCAGCAAGAAAAACAAATATTTCAAAGATTATATCACAATTTAAGTGAGTATGGATCATTTGGAAAACCAAGAGGTAAGATTTACAATAAGGAAAATAGAGAAAGAGATGGAATTAATACATTAGCTTGTGTTGCTGCTGATCCGATGGTATCAGCCGTAATATTGAATAAGATACCGACACAAGTAAATTTAAAGTTAACGTTAAGAAAGTATCAACTGTATAAAATAAGAAAGGTTCATAACTTACATCCTGGAGATGAAGAGCGGCGTTTAGAATTTTGTCATTGGTATTTGCAATAGACTAATCAGAATCCCATTTTTTTTCAAAATATAATATGGACTGACGAGACTTTTATATCTAGCGAAGGAATTTTTAATCGACATAACAATCGATATTGGTCAAACATAAATCCTCATCAGACGGTCGCCAGGGTACAACAAGGACGGCTTGGGTTCCAAGTATGGGTGGCGCTATATCAAAACAGGGTCCTTAACTACAGGGTTTTTAATGAAAATTTGAATGCTAAAGGATACATGTAAATTTTGGCAGAATGTGTTGTAATAGAGTTGGATATTATACCATTAGCTGCAAGAAATATTGTTTATTTACAACAAGATGGTGCTCCGCCATATAATAGCCATATGGTAAAGCACTTACTAACTGCCAATTTTGGCGAAAATTAGCTTGGTACATATGGACCAAAGAGATGTCCTCCGGATTCCCCCGACCTGACACCACTCGACTTTTATTTTTGGGGATTTATAAAAAATGAAATATATAAAACCCGAAGTAATACTACAGAAGAACTTAGAGCAACTTTTATTAATTGCATTGGAAGAGTGCCAAATATTCACATCTATAACGCGACTCATTCAGTTACAAGTCGAGTCCAAAAATGCATCGAGCAGAATGGAAGACAATTTGAGTACATTTCATGATTAAGCACCTATGCTAATTGTTATATATAAACATATGAAATAATTGTTGAGTTGTTATTATAAATTTTTGTTTGTTTTTTGTAGTTGTTGTCGTTTTATTTTATTAATGTATTAATATTCCTGTTAACTGGGTTTTTAATATACCTATTATAAAATCAAAGAATAATGATTCTAGATTACAACTAAGAAAAGTTTGGTTTTTTTGGTATTTTAGATATTTAGAACAAAGCAAAATATTAAGTGTTAATATACTGTTGCAATCGCAAGAAAAAATTCAATTTTTTGAGAAACCCAGATACAGCGTGTCCCATTTAAGAAAATGCTAGTTTTGGTAATACGTATCTCAAAAATTAACAAATCTATATTTTTTTAAATACGCCACTGGATTCTACGTAAAAAGTTGTAAAACTTTCGTATTGAAAGTTTCTTTTTATCTCCATAAATAACCGAGTCATAAGGAACAATAAAAACCGCCGATTTTGAGAATCACCCTATATCTTCTAAACCAATCTAGTTAGCGTAGATCTGATTGTGCCATTAAACTAAACACTAAAAAAGAGAACGGGACACATATGCTCCATTCCACAATTATTCGTTGATTTCTCGGCCGCAATAAAATTTAAATGACAACCCTCAGTCGTAATCCCAACCATAAATAACTTGCCTGACAAATATCTATTGTGTAGGCACCGGACCTTTTGAAAGGGTACAGGTCCTGATTACCTACTAATTTCAATAGTTTAGGTTAGCCATTTTCAACAAAACAACAAATATAAAATTATATGTAAGTATCTTTATTTTAATCATGTAATTAAATAGCTATTAATATTTATACAAAAATACTAATCTACAATATTATAATAATACAATATTAACCTACTCTATATTTAGCTCTGTTTCACTATCACTATCGTCTTCATCTATGCCTAAACTAATTATTGAGGGCCTTACGTTACTATTAATTCTTGGATGGATGAGTTTGGTCATTATATCTTTTACTGTCGTTAATGCAACTTTGGTCAAAATACTCGTTTCACTAAAACTTGCACTCCGGTCATACCCTTTTTCTAAAATGGTACAGTAAACGTTCTTTATGATGTTTTTGGCATCAAGTGATAAATGTTTTTTCTTCGTTACACCATAACTTCCGAAAGCAATATTATCTGAAGTTTCACACAGATCTGACATATTTTGGATGCTCGATAGCACACACGAAAATACCTTTAACGCACAGCTTGACAAACACCAAACGACTGATGAACTAAGATGAAAAGACTCTGCCTTATATTGAACACCTGCAATTCGCCATTAACCTACCTAATATACCAATATAATAACATAATTAATAGTAACTTAGGTCCCTTAATAATTAGTTTAGGCATAGATGATATTATAATATTGTAGATTAGTATTTTTGTATAAATATTAATAGCTATTTAATTACATGATTAAAATAAAGATACTTACATATTATTTTATATTTGTTGTTTTGTTGAAAATAGCTAACCTAAATTATTGAAATTAGTAGGTAATCAGGACCTGTACCCTTTTGACAGGGTTGATCATGGCATCCCTTTAAGAACGCTTCAAGCCATGGGGGTTCATGGATCTTTCTTGGAATGGTCTAAATGTAATCTAACTGAAAGAAGGCAGGCAGTAAAAATTAAAAGTTATATATCCTCGGAGATTTCTGTGACATCGGGTGTACCGCAGGGTGGACATCTTTCGGCACTTCTGTTTAATTGCTTTGTCAATGATGTGGGGAGTGTTTTTAGCGCTTGTCAGTTCCTTGCTTTTGCTGATGATTTGAAGCTCTTTATGGTTATGAAATCGGAGAGTGACTGTCAATTATTGCAGGGGGATTTCTGTAGATTTACTACATGGTGCAAAAATAACAAGCTGTCACTGAATGCCGATAAATGCAGGGTCATTACTTTTACTAGGTCAAGAAGCCCATTCTATATGACTATACTTTGAACTCTATGGTGCTCGAGAGACAGATCTTGGTAAAAGATCTGGGCATTTGGCTGGACTCAGAATTGTCATTTTCTAAACACATTGAAATAATCACTAACAGGGCTATGCGATTGCTGGGATTTGTCTTTAGGACGCTACGGTGATTTAATAACATTTTTATATTTAAGGAAATTTACTGTGTATTGGTGCGCTCAGTTTTAGAGTATGCCTCGTGTGTATAGCATCCGCACTATGAGGTTCATAGAAGAAAAATGGAAAGGGTGCCACATAGGTTTCTTAAGAGAATTAGGCTTAAATTACACATCCCTTATGAGGATATAAGTTGCACTGAGATCATTAAACTTTTGAATCTCGCTTCTTTAGAAAGTAGAAGAAAATATTTTGATATCTCAACTTTTTATAAAATTCTAAATAGTATTTATGATGCACCCGAACTTCTTGACAATATTGGCATTCATGTGTCGGCAGCTAATATTAGAAATAGGGACCTCTTTAACATTGACTTTCATAGGACCAATTACGGTATGAATTCGCCTTTAACCAGAATGTGTAGATTAACCAACAATGTGATAAAGAAAAGTGATAATGATATTTTTTATGATTCCTATGGTAGATTTACTGCGAAATTGAAGAAGATTTTGTATGGTTAGTCATTCTTGAATTGTGACATATTTATTGTTATTTTTATATTTATTTGGCTACGTTATTTAGTATACGTTTTAATTTTTATGTTTTGTGACTGCCGAGCTTAGTTCTTAAGAGAAAAAACACTTGTTTTTTTAATGTAAACTCTATGTAAAGTGCTGAAAGCGTAAATAAAATTTTGAAATTTTGACAAATTTTATTATTTTAATGCGAATTATTAGTTATGTTGTTATTTGATTAGTTACTGTGTTTTAATAAGTTATGTTAATAAACTTGATTACTAAATACATTTGAAAAGTCAATGCTTATTAAACGTGTTGTACAAAAAATTTAATATATTATAATTAATAAAATAATATACTCCTTTGCGGCTCTGTATCTCTGTTAAGGAGCACTTTACAATTTTTTTTTATATGACAAATTACGGTTATATTGACCCCCCCTATACGCTCCCGAGAGTATGCCATATACTTACGGGACACCCTGTATATAATTGTCTGTTTCTGTTAAAAGTAAAAAACCTACCTGCCAAATGAGCCATCTCCAAAAGTTTCCTGCTGCGTGTCCTTATTTGACAGTAACGAAGTCTTCTCCAGTAAGTCACAAACGTACCGTAATCTATCACAGTTCAGGCAGTCCCTGTCCTTGTCCAACATTTTGTTCATTTCCTTCTTAGTGTCACTGATGATCTTTTCCAGTTCTTTTACTCGAGTGGTTAGCTGCATCGTGGTTAGTATAATATTTTCGGTTTCCTGATAACAAATGATACGCCTCAGTATATACCAACAGATTTTTTTTATTTTTGTAGTCAAATACATTTTCTCGTCCACTTTGTGTTAGACAACACTGAGATTATTGCAAGTGAATTTGTTTGGGCTCAGAACAAAACTAAAATGATTTGTAGTCAAAACATCTAAAAAGCAACGTACCTTTTTTTTGCGAAATTTTGGTGTGACTCATACATAAATTAGGTAAATATCTATTCTATAAAACATTATGTCCTTGTTTCTTTACAGAATATTTTATTAATACTTTGTTATGTAAGAGTCTTTAAAACACTATTGTCGGTATACAGAGTGCCACCAAAAGTAAACACATTAAGGTATGCCAAGATCAACCGAAAACAAAATACTGTCAAAATGAGGCTCAAGCGAAGCTGGGCTTCAATGGCGCCACTAGCGTACACAGTAAACGCTGTAACGTCACAAATCCCTTGAAGTTTTAATTAAGGTAAATTTTTGACAGGAGTAACTTGACATATAGTCTGTAGGGTGGTTCTTTGCCGGTACGTCATTACTTCCACGTGACTGAAACCATATGAATCCAATCAAAATTACGAGGTTCAAAAAAGTCAAAACAAAGTCTAAGTTCATAAACGTCTAAATTTTGGTGTCTAGAACTTAATAATAATAACAAATACCCATAATTACTTACCACCAACACGAAAGTACGATAAAAATGGCTCTGACAAGAACAGTGTTTCGTTTCGTACTTTGCGATATTGAACTCGCCCAACTCTTTTCTTGATAAGCAAGCGAAAGATACCATAAATAAAAAATAAGTTAAGTGTCAAAATCTGGAGGCCTATTTTGCGTTTACATACAGGGTGTTTCCTAACCTCTCTGAAAAAATCAAGGAGGTGAATCATCACCTTATTTTAAGACGAAAATGTGGTATAAAAGTTTTTCGCATGTCGCTTCTTTTTCGAAATACAGGGTGTTAAAAAAAATTAGTAAAGCAATAATAATCGTTTTAATAATTGATTTAAAAACTCTTAATAATGAACTTACATGAACAAAAGTCAAATAAATTGCTGAAAATGTCCTCCATGAGCCAGTAAACACCCATGTACAGGGTGTTCTATTTTTGATAGTTTTATAGGGTATCTCGAAAATCATAAGGAATTTCATAAATCTGATATAGATGTTATGAGTTCTTTTTTTAAGGAAACAATTGCTGCGAAAACAGATCATGGCTACCTTGTTCCCCTGGACAGCTACAGGGTGATTTTCAAATTTTGACGGTTATTAAAATTCCATGTAACTTCTTTGTTATTATAGATACGAAAAAACTGTAAATTGATAAAATATGTAGTTTTTTCCGTAAAGTTCAGTGGCGTAGCCAGTTTTTTTCTATCTTGTTTAATTTTTAAGAAATTGACCCAACTTATATTTTTTCTTATGGGACACCCTGTATATTTTCAATTACGTTTATTCTGCTTACCATTAGCTTTCCAAATATATATACATTTTTGCAGTTTTCTAAAGAAATAGCTGAGTAATTTGCAAATTACTTTAGATAGGCCTATTTTGCACATAGCAAGCCCCGTTAGTAAGAAAAGGACAAAAGAATATGTATGACTAATTATTTTTTTATATGTTTAAAACTCTGAAAATATTTACCTCATCATTTAGTGTCACCAACTTTGGAAATACATCGATTTTGTATTTTTTAAATAAAAGATAAAGCATAGAAATATAGATCTACAAAACCATTTTTATTTTAAATAAACAACAAAAAAATATACATAACAATTACAACAAATGCTCAAATTGGAGCCCATTGGCATCGATACATAGCTGGCATCTTCTACGAACACCATTCAGGGAGTTCCGAATATTCAGGTGTTTTATGCTTCTTAAAGCGGCTTCAAAATTTTGTCTTAGTTCTTCAACCGTATTACTTCTGACGCTGTAAATTTTATTTTTTAAAAATCCCCAAAAATAAAAATCTAATGGGGTGATATCAGGTGAACGGGCTGGCCACCTAATAGGTCCATTATTTGCAAGCCATTTTTCTCCAAAATTGGTGTTTAGGCAATTTACCACAATGGCTGCGTTGTGGGATGGTGCACCGTCATGCTGAAAAAAAAGCTTTTCCCTCTCTTGTAATGTTATATTGTCTAAATAACTGATGATATGTCTTTCCAAAATATTCAAGTAAATCTCGGAATTTAGATTTCCTTCAAATATTTCATAGGCTAGAACTCTATTTCCCAATAGAGCCAGCCACACATTAAATCCAAATCGACCCTGATATACTCTATTTACTTGCTGATGAGGATTATGATCGGCCCACAGATGATTGTTGTGGCGATTAAATATTCCGTCGCTTGTTACTCGTGTTTCGTCGGTCCAGATTATTTTGGTAAAAAATAATTCATCTTCACGCAACATATTTAAATACAAATTGCAAAACTGAAGTCTCCTCTCTGAATCACCAGGATGCAAATGATGAGTTTTTCGAGGTCTGTAACATTTAAATTTGTTAGTTTTTAACAGACGGGATGATTTTGAGGGTACCACGCCAATATCTTCCTCAATATTTCTAAGTGAAGTGGTCGGATCCGCAGCCACGCATGCCAATACATTAATGGTTTCATTTGCTTTATTTTCCTTCTGATAGGTCTTTGGTCTTGCTTTTGAAAACGATCCATAATTAATAAGGTTATTTTCAAGCCTTTGAAAAATTCTTAAATCAGGTTGCTGCCGCTCCGGATATCTTTCAAAATACAAATCAGATGCTGCCCGACTATTTTTTTGACACTCAAGAAAACACTCTAGCATATTATATTTTTCAAAATTTTGGAACTTTTCCATTCTTAACCGCGTATATTAACTTTGCTTTATGACAAATTAAAGACAGACTGACATGTCTATAAATAATTTAAAAAAATGATTTTGTTATCCATGGCTTACTAAGAGATTTTTAAATTATTATCTGGTAAAATGTAAAATTTGCAAATTCAAAGAAATTAGTAGATAAAAAGTCATCATGCATTTATAGAAAATTTCACTTTTAATACAAAAAATATAAAAAGAATTAAATAATTATATGAACAATTAAAAAAATTATTATTTTTATTTCTTTTAAACATAATTTTGGAAGAAAGCTATTTTAACAAATTACAGAAAATTGGTCGAGCCTTGGGCATAGATAATAAAAAATTAATAGTTTTTAGAATTTTGTATTGCATGTACTAAAATTGAGATATGACATTTTAGAAATGGTGAAATAAGACTTACTCTTTTGTTTTGCTCCTACCTGCCATCGCCCGCTACGAAAAATGAGGAAAATTTATGAAAATCGCTTATTGTCGAATTATTTTATCAAAAACTTATTACAAATGTATATATTTGAAAAGCTAATGGTAAGCAGAATAAACGTAATTGAAAATATACAGGGTGTCCCATAAGAAAAAATATAAGTTGGGTCAATTTCTTAAAAATTAAACAAAATAAAAAAAACTGGCTACGCCACTGAACTTTATGGAAAAAACTACATATTTTATCAATTTACAGTTTTTTCGTATCTATAATAACAAAGAAGTTACATGGAATTTTAATAACTGTCAAAATTTGAAAATCACCCTGTAGCTGTCCAGGGGAACAAGGTAGCCATGATCTGTTTTCGCAGCAATTGTTTCCTCAAAAAAAGAACTCATAACATCTATATCAGATTTATGAAATTCCTTATGATTTTTGAGATACCCTATAAAACTATCAAAAATAGAACACCCTGTACACGACGTGCTAAATTGTCTCTTACGTATTGGAAAATTTCGGGACTGACGCGAATCAAAACTATCAATAATACGCAGTCGAAGGTCTTCTTCAGTTTCAATAGGAGTAGTATAAACGAGTTGTTTAATTAAGGTGACCCCAGAAATAAAAATCCAATGGATTCAGATCCAGCGAACGGGGTGGCCATGGGTGAGGTCCTCCTCTACCTATCCAACGAGCAGGATATTGTCGATCTAGATAATTTCTAACACGTACTGCAAAGTGAGGGGGAGCGCCGTCATGCATGAACCACATTAAAGTTCTTGTTCTTAATGGCACTGCTTCCATCAATTCTGGCAATTCATCTCTAAGGAAGTTGTAATAGACATCACCAGTAAGTCGATTTGGAAAAAAAAAACGGTCCAACTAAGCTATCTCCAATAATCCCTGCCCAAATATTATAAGAAAATGTATACTGATGATGTCCTTCGATGATAGCATGAGGATTATCTTCCGCCCAAATATGGTTGTTGTAAAAATTTATGTTGTCTTGTCTGGAAAAATTCGCTTCATCTGTAAATAGTATTTTTGCCGAAAAATGTGGGACCCTTAAAGAATTTTCTTGAAACCAGTTACGAAAACTCGAGCTGGAGAGTCTCTAGGCAACAAAGCTTGCACTCTTTGTACGTGATAAGGATAAAGTAAATAGTCCTTTAAGATACTCCATACTGTTTTGTAACTCACATTCAACTCGTTCCCGATTTTCCTCGTAATAGTGCCTGGAGATTCTTCCACCATGTTTAAGACCTCTTCCTCAAGTTGTACGGCTCTAACTGTAAGTGGTCGGCCGCATATTTTGCTTTTTGCAAAGCTACCTGTTTCCTCTAGCCTGAGGTGCAGTCTTGTAAATGTTTCCGAACACGGTACTCGTCTATTAGGAAAACGTTCTGCATATAAACGTCTCGCCTCTAGCGCATTTTCATTTGGCAAACCGTACATAAAATGAATTTAAGCCATTTCTTTATTGGTAAACTCAGCCATTATGAAAAGTATGTAATGTAGTACAAATAAATTCAAAAACAATTGAAAAGGATATTATGTGAAAGATGTTAAACAGCAGACAAATCTTACGGAGAAACAAAATGTGGTTTCCATGGACCTCCTTCATTTTTTTCGGAGAGGGTAGGAAACACCCTGGATATTAAAATTGCAAAGTATACAGGGTGTCCAGTTTTCGTATGTTTTACGGGTTATCTGCGTTATTAGTAAAGATAGAAGTTTGCGGTTCTCGCGGCACTGTGTCACTTTTTTGAGAAACAAACGATGCCACAAACAGAATTTTCATAGCTCCCTTAGTTTTTTAGATACGGGGTGTTTTTGAAAATTTTGCATTTTGGGACACCCCGTATCTCGGTTACGCTGCAACTTATCAAAAAGGTAAAAAATGAACTTATTAGTTTTTTTCACGTAGAATCCAGTGGCTTGGTCAGATTTGTTCTATGTTTAATTGTTTTCAAGAAAAAGAGCAAACTTGCATTTTTTTAAATGGGGCACCCTATATATTTTTAGCTATTATGATTCAGTTTATCACAAGCTTTTTAAAAATATATAATACTTTATAGCTGTTTTCAATGTGAAGCTCAAAATTTACATTTTTCAACAAATTTACATTTTTTTAAACGGCACACCGTATAAATTTAAGATTAAACAATTGTCACAAGCTTCTCACAAATATAAAACACTAATTTTAAAAATATATGCCTATAACAATAACTTTTATAAATTTAATATAAATAACAATTAACTCAGTTGTGTTATACGTTCAAAAATTAAAAGCTACAATTATTTGATGATTTAGGAAACTGTCTCATAAATATTGCTCAAACTGTTCTCCATTATGCCTAAGACATGTTTCACACATTGTTCTGATTCGCCTCAGTGCATTTAAAATAATAAAAGGCCGTGTCTGTAACTCCCTAAAGGCTCTTTCAGTGGCCTCTCTTAAATCTGCCATCGTTTGGTATTGGACGGTATAAATTTTATTTTTTGGGCAGCCCCACAAAAAAACTCCAAAACCGTTAAATCGGGTGACCTGGGTGGCCATCTTACAGGTCCATGTGTTCCAATCCAGCGGTCAGAAAAATTATTGTTAAGATATGCTCTTACAATTTGAGCATTGTGAGCGGGAGCTCCGTCCTGTTGCAAATATAAGCTATTAAGATGAGCTAGGGGCACATTTTCTACTATTTCGGGCACAATGTTTTCCAAAATCTCTAAATATTCATTTGCAGTAAGACCGCCTTCAAATATATTATATAAAATTTAACTTCCCAGCATGAAACGCTAAACCCAAATCTGCCTTGCCGTTCGCCTGAAAATATAACATGTTGATTTTCCTGGCACCAAAACCTAGTATTTTGCCGATTAAATATACCGGCACTGGTAAAATGACTCTCATCAGACCATATAATTGTTCTTTCAAAATTATTTTCTCTATTTACATTTTGTAAATACCAATTACAAAACTCTACGCGGCGCTCTGCGTCACCGAGATGTAAGTTTTGTACGACATGAAATTTGTATGGCTTAAACTTGTGTTTTTAGAATAGTTTGAATCCTTGATTTTGTAACACCGACAGAACCTTCCACTGTTCTACAAGAACTACTTTGATTTGTTTCAATTGAAGCCAAAACGTTTACTTCATCAATGTCCTGGTTTTCCTTATTGTAAATACTAGGTCGGGGGTTGGAAAATGAACCGACTTCAATTAAGTTTGATTTTATTTTTAAAAATATTCTTTTATCCGGCTGTCTTCTTTCTGGGAATCTGCGAATATTACGTTTTTATAAAATTTAAAATATGATGAAAAATATAAAACCATGCCCATATCTGTTAAAATAAACTTCTAATGATTCATCCGAATTTTCGTTACACTGAATATAACAAACGAACATATCGTACTTTTCATAATTCTCGAATTTTGCATTCGCAGCCATAATTAAGAAAAAACTGCTATTTATCGAAACTGAATAGAAATAAAGAACAGAAAATGGGTAACCTATTCTGACAGTAAATAAAGATTTTTTCAGAAAACAAGCCTGTCATCTTTTGTTTTCCTAAATACCCGTCATGGCCTACTAAAAAAAAAATTAATTTGTTGAAAAATGTAAATTTTGAGCTTCACATTGAAAACAGCTATAAAGTATTATATATTTTTGAAAAGCTTGTGATAAACTAAATCATAATAGCTAAAAATATATAGTGTCCAATTTAAAAAAATGCAAGTTTGCTCTTTTTCTCGAAAACAATTAAACATAGAAAAAATCTGACTAAGCCACTGGATTCTACGTGGAAAAAACTAATAAGTTCATTTTTTACCTTTTTGATAAGTTGCAGCGTAACCGAGATACGGGGGGTGTCCCAAAATGCAAAATTTTAAAAATCTAAAAAAACTAAGGGGGCTATGAAAATTCTGTTGATGGCATCGTTTGTTTCTCAAAAAAGTAACACAGTGCCGCGAAAACCGCAACCTTCTACCTTTACTAATAACGCAGATAACCCGTAGAACATACGAAAACACATGAGCTATTAAAGATGCTCCATTGTTTGTATCCTTTGCATCCGTTGCATATTTTAAAATTATTTGCCATGTAAATATCAAGAAGTTCA
This sequence comes from Polydrusus tereticollis, assembly GCA_963920685.1. Lineage (NCBI taxonomy): Eukaryota > Metazoa > Arthropoda > Insecta > Coleoptera > Curculionidae > Polydrusus > Polydrusus tereticollis. Next base: position 110,885,159 of record OY987328.1, on the reverse strand, counting down.
TTTTTATGATTGAGGTTCCAAAGAATGTTTTTTATATTCATATCACCAAGAACAATGTATTTTATTTTTAATTTTGTTAAATTTTCCAATATCTCATCAAACAGGTTCAAGAGACATTTACTATGTATTGAAGGTGGTCTATAAATTCCAGAAAATATTATGTGCAGCAACTTGATTTTGATTGATTTGATTTGATGATTGACATAAAAAGGGGGTGGTGTTAAAGTATTTAGAAAAATAGACACCAACATATTTTTAAATTAACTGTGTAACGCCTACTTATAAGCAAACAGTTTGTGTTACTCTTTGTTATAAGTTTAATCATGTTATTACAACATGCTCTACTTGTGGTGTATGTTCATGTTCCAATCAAAGGAAAAATTGATTTCTTGAATATCATGTTATTAAATAAATTTTCAATTTGTTATTCCTGACGGTACTTAAAAGTCCATATTTTTATATTTTTCAAAACCCAAAAATAAAATTCTGAAAAAAAAGTCTTTTCACCCAACAATGAATACATGATCAGAAAAAAAAAACTAAAATTGTAGGCGATTTTAAATATCTGGGCACTAAAGGGCTAGGAGATAAATGCAATTTTATCAAACTCTGACATGGGCATAGCGTTCAAAACAAAAACCGATGCAAGTCATCAATCAGCTGATAATTCTAAATCCGTAAGAAAACACGAGGAATTTAAATTCGGACAAAAAGTATTAAAACTTTATGCGATATTGAATTTACTACAAACTTAAAGTATTTTTCTTTGATACGAACCCACTTATAGCAAATAATTTGTTTATTTAAGCTTGTAAAAATTAATATAATTTTAATTTTATTGGCCGATAGTTGGCAACACAACTGTAAACGCTGCGGTGGCACCAGCTCGTTCGTTGGCTTGGCTTGACGTTTCATGCAAAACTAACCTTAATGGTTCGTGATTCCGTGTTGCTGTGCGTCTATTTTTTTAACAAAAACTCCAGATCTTTTCATAAATAGCATTAAAAAACTGTTCTATTAAGAGAAACAAAGTGCACATGTATATCTTTGTCGATTACGTTGTTTACTATTTGTGAAAAATGCCGAAGCATTTAACTAGTCGGTGCAAAGAGCTAAAAACACGAGGAATTTAAATTCGGACAAAAAGTATTAAAACTTTATGCGATATTGAATTTACTACAAACTTAAAGTATTTTTCTTTGATACGAACCCACTTATAGCAAATAATTTGTTTATTTAAGCTTGTAAAAATTAATATAATTTTAATTTTATTGGCCGATAGTTGGCAACACAACTGTAAACGCTGCGGTGGCACCAGCTCGTTCGTTGGCTTGGCTTGACGTTTCATGCAAAACTAACCTTAATGGTTCGTGATTCCGTGTTGCTGTGCGTCTATTTTTTTAACAAAAACTCCAGATCTTTTCATAAATAGCATTAAAAAACTGTTCTATTAAGAGAAACAAAAGTGCACATGTATATCTTTGTCGATTACGTTGTTTACTATTTGTGAAAAATGCCGAAGCATTTAACTAGTCGGTGCAAAGAGCTAATAGCTCCTTTAAGAAGCTATTTTCAGGAATAAATTAACAATAATGGCCTATTGTTACCTTTGACAGCAGTACAGAGAAGTAAATTTAAAGAGTATGTTAAGGTCTAGATATTTTATTTCTACTTTACTACTTTTTTAGGGTGTAGCAGCTGCCCTAAATTTGAATATCTCCACTGTAAGCGCAATTTCAACAACAGTCAAGGAAAATAAACATTAGAATCACCTTAAAACAAACGTTCTAATTCAAAGAGAGTTGTTGTCAATGTGTGAAGATTGGATATAAGTTCCACCCGTGACACTATTTATGGAATGTATGAAACAAGTAAGTTGTATTATTTAAAAATTATAATGTTTTACATCGGTTATTCATAAGCTGTAAGTTTTTTTAGAACATCATGTAGCTTTGACAACTTTAAGTTAGAAATTAATAGACAGAAAACTGTTTGATGGTTGTCTTAACTCTTTAAGAAGCCTCTTCAATAAAATAGGCTTCGGTTGGTAAAAAGATGAACTGAGGCGAGGGCTTATGGAATTTTCCCATGTAGCTTTCAAACGACTGGTATTTTTGAAAGAATATATTAAAGAAAAAGAAGCATTCTTGTACAAATTCGTTTTCTTGGATGAAACGTGGATTTTTCAGAATGGTACCATAGGTCGATCTTGACAAGATGAAAATAAAAGAAGTGTTAGATCTACTAAAGGTTATGGTAAAAGGTATTATGCAGTAAACAAATATACAGGGTGTCCCACGACGATTTTCCCAGCATATTGCTTGGAAACGGAACCAGATAGAAAAAAAAGTTCAGGAACAAAAATTGAAGGCTTGTAAGGGAGCATCTAGGAAGGGTAATTTTAGATATGCAGGGTGTTTTAAAAATAGTAATATTGCTGCCAAGTCAATTTTTTTAAATGGAACTCCCTATATTGTTAGTTTTTCGAAAAACTTGTTTCAAGAGAAATTCAAATTCAAATTCATCTGGAGAACGTCATCATCTGGAGAACGTCATCACTCTGGAACGGCCTCCCTGAGATCGTGTTCCCCAACTAGTATAATCTCCAAAGATTCAAGACCAACGTGAATCGTTTCCTGCGCACACGCACCGCTCCTAGAGCGCCATAAAGGATTTATCCTGTAGTGCTGTGCCTTATCATAAAAAAAAAAAAAAAAAAAATACCATACTTGTTACGTTTCTAATTTAAAATTACTGAAATATGAGCGATTTATAACACTTTATTAAATTATGTAACAATCAATCGAAAATAAGAAGATAACTAAACAAAATTAATTACGACTTCTTCTCAAAATATGTTCAAATTGGTTACCACTCTCACTAATAAGATATTCCGGGTACCCGGTCTTGCGGAATATTACAGGAAGCTATCCGTTCCGGGGAAGTCCCATATTGTAACAGGTCTTTGGGCAATCGAACTGTGTGCTTCTAATGTTCTAGCTCGTATTATTCACTATTCTGTGTGTTTAAACGCAACACGAAACCATTAATCTACGTACGTATTGTGTCAGATAATCCATCCTCACCAAAAAGACCTAGAGAAGATAAACGCTCAGTTTGGGATGTGTTTACCAGTATTGCCAACAGGTAAGATACAAATAGAAAATCATCTGCTAAAACACCAAACATACAACAGGACGCAGGACGTGGAGGTTGAAATAAGTTCATATTTGGCGTTGCCGTTAATTGATAGACAATTAAGCCCATTTTCGTGGTGGAAAATAAATTCAGAGAGATTCCCTAATCTAGCAAAGCTTGCTAAAAAGTTTCTTTCAGCACCTGCCTCAACAATATTTAGTGAACGGTTGTTTTCAGAAGCGGGTAATATTTATGAAGAAACCCGAAACCGACTATCCTCTGAGAATGGTGAAATGTTAATTTATCTTCATCACAATTTGCCATTAATTGATTTTAGATATTAAATGTTTTATTTAACAAAGTTTGTTGTTATAACCTTTTAAAATCTGTGTTTTTTTATGTATTTTTTATTATCACAAAAATACACTGTTTCAGTTATTTTATGTTTAATTTTACCAAAAACAGAAAACAAAATAAAAACCCGGGTACCCGGCCGGGTAACCTGATACCCGGCGAAACCGGGTATCCGGCCTACCCGGCCGGGTACCCGGTTTTGGCCGGGTAGACCGGGTACCCGTTACATCCCTAGTGTTAAGCCCTGCACCAGATGAATTTTGTAGGGGTGGTATTTTTTATAATCTTTCAGTGTCCTTTCACCTGTACTTTTTCCAATACCTAATTCTTCCCCGAGGAGTCGAGTTGAGACATGTGGATACACTTGAACATAGGCCAAGATGTTAATATTGTTGTCTTCTGTTCGGACTCGTTTTCTTCTTGGTGTTTGCGCCCTACCACTGGGAAAGGAACCACTTCTTAATTTTTGTTCAACATTACGAAACGTTCTATAGCTTGGTATTTCACGATTCGGGTATCGTTGACTATACAGATTTTGAGCACGTCTTCCATTCGTGTGACATTCTCCGTATATCAGGAGCATGTCGACATACTCGTCATATGTAAAAAGCGAAGGCATTTCCCACTACTTAAAATAATTAACAATGAAACTACTTCTGACTCGTGACATGACAGCCCTCGTCATTTCTATCTGGTTCCGTTTCCGAGCAATATGCTGGGAAAATCGTCGTGGGACACCCTGTATAAAGTATGGGAAATTTTTGTATATTTATCTTGTTTTTATGAAAAAAAAACTGTGTAATTCCCTCACTCGGATATTTTGGTTACAAGCTGGCAACACTGTCAATAACTGACGTCACTCGAAGGGTATGACGTGCATCGGTTTTTGTTTTGCATCAACTTATACAAATAAATGTCATTAATTTTTTTATTATTATTTTTCTCAAGAATGATTGAATGTAATACAAGTACGTATAAAAGCGTTATAACTCCTCAAAAGAGTAAAAAGACGGCGTAGGTTATTTCGAAAACACAAAAATTAAAATTAAATGTAAACACCCTGTATCTCCGAAACGAAGCATTTCCGGACATAGCTTTATAGGAACTTTCTTTTAAGCAGGGAAATCCTAATTTTTTTCGCAATAATAATGAAACCCTGTATAGCAGATTTAGAGGAAAACAACATGTCTTTTAATAATCCAGTAAGCTTATTGGGGCTTCCATTGAAAGAAAAGATATTCACACGGTGCAACGAAGGCTTATGTACACGGAAAAACAAAGTTCTTATCATTTTAAAAATAACCAAATGCTATTGAATTTGAAAAGATACTTTTCGGCGAAAATTAGGCTTTTAACGCGCTCAAAATTGACCAACAGTCAATTGTCGCAAGGCAGAACTCTAGTACTATATTAGTCAAAATTAATTCAGAACAAAAGCTTCTCCATAAAAAAAACAAACCAAAATATCGTGCAAAAATAATTTATTAATTAAAAAGGTACAAAAAGCCAAATTCTAACATAAATAATGTAAAAAAAAATTAGATTTATGGAGAAGCTTTGGAACGATAGCACTAGAGCAATAATAAATAAAATAAATATAATATAAAAATAGATAGTTTTATACTTATGACAAAGTTAATACTGTAATGGTTAATAATACTGAAAAGAATTAGTATTTGTTAATACTGAAAAGCATCACAAGAAGCAATAAGTATAAAAATCACACGGAACTAATGCTATAATACCTAGCTTCTCCCAAATACAGTGTTTTAATACAAAACAATAATTAAACAAATAACAAAAAAGCAAAGCGTGCTCTTAGTGCAGTCATTCAAATTAATTTAATAATTATAAACTATATAAAATAGAAAGAGAAACACAAAAACCTACAACCAAAATCCCAACAAAATCCACTAAAAATCTAAAATTCACCAAGACACCTACGAAATCTATTAAGATACTATTGTTAAATATAATAATTAAATTATTTATCTTTAAAAACAGTGGTTCTCAAACTGCGTCACGATAAAAGCTCATTGCAATAAATATTTTTAAGTCTCTGAAAACTACTTAAAAATACTATGACGCCTACTATTTTGCATACAGTTTTGGCCAAAGACCTTATAACTATGTCTTTGGTTTTGGCAAATGATTGTTACAATCAGCCGGTCGGAAGAAAAGAGAACAAGGCATTTTCTTTGTTTATTTAACTTTGCTGACTGCTTTAGGTTCTCTTTTATTCCCGTTTATCGGCTGACTGTACTAATCATGTGCCCGCATATGCCCAAGGTAGTCCCCGGAAAAGGGAACATTCTTGTACAGCCAACAAAGTCAAACCCAGAGAACCTAATAAAAGTGTTAGAACCCCTTAAAACAATCCCTAGATTTTACACAATGATCTGAATGTTCATCCATATAATATCCATATAATTCAAACAGTTAAACCAACAGACATTCCAGACGTTTACATTTCTGCTGAAATCATGTTAACGCGTGGAACTAAATTCACTGTGAATTTCTGACGAGACTCATTTTCGTTTATAAGGCTACGCCAATAAACAAAACTGCAGATATTGGACATTGTGCAGATCAAAGGTAACATTGAAATTTCTTCAATGAATATTATTGGTCTCTATTTATTTTTTTTAAACAATGCTGAACATTTTGCTCGCTATATCGAAACGCAACCAGTTTCTGATGCCACAATTAAACATGTTTTCAGGAAATCAAGATGCGTGGTTCCATCAGGATGGGGCTGCTTCACATACCCCAAGAGTATCAATCAATGACTTGCAAAGATTATTTATGATTACTGGTCACATTACCTCCAGGCGTGGAGACATTGAATGACCCTTAAGGTCGCCGGACCTTTGGGCATGCGAATAACGACTGCTTCTTGTGAGGCTACTTAAAACACCAAGAAATATTCAGGAGTTGAAAAATCCGTAAAGAAAATGCTAATATTCCGTTAGAAATGTTATATCCTGTTATGCAAAATTTCACCGATTTGAATCAAGAGTGTGTACAGAGGAGATGTTATTTACCAGGCATTATGTTTAAGAAATAGAACTACCTTGCTGATGATATATCTTACTTTAAGTAAATACAGTTAAGTACTGTCACAATTATCTTTCCATTCCCGGGGACCACCTTCTATAATTGCATGAACTATCTATACCATAGGCATCGTAACTATAGATCCGACACGCCATTCATAAATACTATAAAATTGTTTGTGGGCGCGACGCTGTGAGGAGCTAGGTGGGGCCGAGAGTGGGGATTACGCTGACTTTACATATGCATGCGACAAAACTCCAGGAAAACAGCATCCGCTTTGCCGAGTATTGTCGAGTCGATGCGGATGGCCACGAAAATGATGAAATCTGGGCGGATCCGTTATTGCTGCGTTGCCATACTACAGATTTTTTACAAGGTTTTAGGCAATGGTTTATATTTCCCATATCATGTTTATCTAGTTAATCATAGAAGTTAATACTTTTAACAGAGTAAGCCCAGAAAACGGCGTAAGTCTGGCAAACCAAGTGGAGGGGAGCAGCTTGTATGTTGATTTACTTTACACTGGAATACAATGATGACATCACGTTTATTTGTTATTCTAATCTAATGTCTAATAGTTACGATGTCTATGATCTATACCTAAATAAAAATAGTATGACGCTAGTTGTTCCTTTACAAATTTGATACTTGTTAATAGGAACTATTTTTACTTTAAATGCTCATAATTACTTAGGTTACTTTTCGTAAAATCAAAACTTTGAGAACCACTGTAATTCGTAAATTGCACATAAAAAGTTATCGCTAAGTAATTAAATTACTGTTTGTAATTGAAATCGCAATTCCATGCCTCTTAAGATTATTATTTTATCTAAATCTGAGCTTATTTCCACAAAAAAAAATTACTAAGCAATCGTGTTATCCGTATAAAATAGCTGGTAATAGATTATTAAAATGTCACGTTCTCTTTGTGTCGATAAAATAAATTACGATGTGCTTTGTAAAGCAATTAAAATTTAATATTATTCTAATTTTGATCTTCAAATTACAAACTTTTATTTCGCAAGGAACATGGTTAATAAAATTAAAAGGTCGTGGGGCTAGCCAGCTTACTTTCTGTATCACAAAATATAAAATATTCGACTGTTAAATCACAAGTCATCACTCTATCTTTCACAGAACTTTATCCCATGTCTCCAGGACATTTTGGGCTTATAATACCCTGCATAAATTGCAACACTTAGGAGCCTGCTCAAGTGCATTTAATTTTTTACATTTAAAATAATTGCTTTTGTCCATTATTACATAAATTTAATTCTTAACAACTGTTAGTTTGACAAATTCGACGAGTTCTCTGATTCAACCATAACACTTACCTCGTAGGATGGTACAGGTATTTTGTGTTGAATAAGTACTTGTTCTAGGAATGCTACTTTAGCTTGTAACCTGTAATAAAACATAAAAAAACTGAGTAAATTAACAAATTTATTCGTACAAGTAAAAACGATGTCTTAACCAGTTTTTGTTTACACATTCGTTAGCAGTACAGCCTTTATGTTAATTAAATTTAATTTGTTAGGCAGCTTCTAAACTCTTATACTGTACACTCATGGACACAAATATCGAATATATCAAAAAAATTATTACTGTTTATATAAGCATTGATTATATAGCCATGTTTATTTATGTGATTTCCAGAATTTATTTTTTCATATTCAGTCCATTCTTTCACCTTGAACAGGCCATTCTGGATGGCAGTCTCAAGTTCCTCGGTACTTTTTCGTGTCCAAAGTATAGTAAATAGAGTCATCGGCAAAAAGCGTAATTCTACCCGTAACGTTAATACTTTCAAGTTGTTAATATACAGCAGGAATGAGCTGACATCTGCTGAGAAGATTTATTATTAAAATTTACTTTTTGATAGCGCGTTGTCAAGTATGAGCCAAACCAGTCCAAAGCCTTTACTCCATAACTCTGTAGTTTCCACAGCAGCAGCACTCCGTGACTAACACAGATGAATGCCTTAGACAAGTCACAAAATACCGCTGCAGCCACCTCACCTTCATTAAAACCCAAGTATAGACTTTCTAGTAATGCGAACATTGCATCATTTGTACTTCTTGATTCCCTGAACCTAAACTGTTCAAGACAAAGTAAGTTATGCCAATTTAGGAAAAGCTGCAGTGGCTTTTTAACTAGTTCTTCCACTATTTTTGATAAAGTGGAATCAGCCGCTTTTGGATTAAAAATATTCTCCTAGAGCCAACCGAGTTTCCTCAGAGTATAACGTTATAGGTGAGTATAAACCAAAGAATAACTGCAACAGTGCCTCTTCCTCAAGTTAAAGAATGGCAAAGCATGCAGTGCTGCATTTCTTTACAACATGGCCCACATGGGATTCCCACGCAAGCCAAAAAATTTGCAACTTTCCGCAGTACTCACTGAGGTGGTGAATTAGTCCAACATTGTCTTTTGAACATTTAAAATCAAATTGTTTCTTTTACACCATTCATCGAAGTCACTGACGACACTCAATACGAGGTTTTGGAGCTCACCTGGACTCACTGATGAATCATCTGCAAACATCATGACTTTACCGTCATGGATATAATTCGGCATTTCATAAAAATAAGAAACAGCAGTGGTCCCAGCACAGATCCATGGGGCACTCCTATGTCGCTCTCTGTCGTGTTAGAGACCTGGTTCTCAACGTGTACTTAAAATTTTCTATCTGTTAGATAGGAGGATAAAATATTTAACATTCCTCCCCTAACTCCATTAGCGGTCAATTTTTGTAAAATAAAGCCTATATCCAAACTTCTCCACGCAACGTACAATATCAATAATTGCAGCAGATGTGAACATCATCGTGCCTTATTTATCTCTACCTCTGTATCTCTGAACAAGCATTTTCAGAAAGAGTATGGTTTCTTTGGTACAAGCCGGACATTATCAAAAGCCTTGAAGACGTGGACGTGAATATCCTGACTCATATCTCTGCATCTCTGGACAAGCACTTGGAGGGCTTCTCCCTCCCAATCCAAACTGAGTTTCAGAAATGTCATACTCACATTTGCAATATATTCGTGATTTTTTTTAAGAATATCTTAGTGATATTTATTAAGCTAATCAATCGGTAGTCGTTGCTTTCTTAACGAGGCTCTTAATTTTTAGAAATGTTTATCGGCTAAACATGGCTAAACTCAAAATATAATTTAAGCCATGAGTGCTTAGAAATTTAAGATTTAGTGTATACATTTTTTTGCTATTCGATATTTTTGCCCGTCAAACTAAACCATTTTAATGTTTCTATATCAAATATATTTTAAAAAAATACAGCTTTTTTGGTATAACTGTACTTACGTACACCTTAAAATAATTAATTCTAAACTCCAAATGTTAGTAAACATCAGAAAATTAAAAAACGAATGAAGGAAGTTACGGTATTACTTTTACCCCCTCTCACAGTGGTAGTTGTAGCCTGCAATTGTCTCATGGTATATATACAAGCCAAACAAAGATATAACCAGGTGTCTACCAGGTGATGCATGGCTTAGTTGAACATAGGAAATCTCATGTAAATTTTGAAGTGGCTAAATATTGGCTCCCCTGTACATTTCAGAGAAAAATTGTATTATAATTTTTTGAAGAGGCCGATATAATAAACCTATGTGCCAAGTTTGAATAAATTTTGATAAGCCAATCCTAACTTATTCAATTAAATGTGATGGCAAAATTACGAAATTTTCATAGTTTAGGTAATACAGCAAATAATTTGTATGACGCTATTGTCAAAAATTGACGTAAAACTGGACATAACGAATAATAGTATATTATTAACCAAGGTTTAGACAGCCATCATTATTGCCCGAGCGGCGAGTTTAAATCACGAGGAGCGAAGCGACGAGGGATTTAAGACGCGAGGGCTATAATAAGCTGTCTAAACCGTGGTTAATATATTATTTTTTCCACTACTACAAACTTTTATATGACATTTATCTTTATAGTATTAATAATTATAAAAAATTATAGGTAGGTATAAGTATATTTTTTAATCAAGTTACCTGCGCTTTGGAATTGGCAAAATATTTTGTTGTTTTGTCAGGTGGCTTTGTCAATGTCAATTTGTGTTCATTTGTGTCATCAGATTTCACGAGTTTTGCGTTTTTTTTAAAAATGAGCGAAGAAAATGTTAGTGATAATATTATGTGTACACCTCCCGAATTAAGGATGGAAGCAGAAAAATTGTTGATTGTATCGATATTTTGTAAGTAATCTAATATGTATTGATAATTATATGGTTGCCTAACCACAATGAATTGATGTTGTAGAATTAAAAAATCAAGTTACCTGCGTTCAAACAAAATTCGGTTAAGGTCAAAGATCGGTCAATAATGGATTTCAATGGCTTATTATTGACCATGGTCAATAATGACTTATAAGGTAGAGAAAAACGATTTCTAGCGTTAATAATCGGTCAATAATGGCGATGTTATAGGTTAGTAGTGGAAAAAGATTATTTCACATTAAAACACATTTTCGTTTCACCAGTCCGGCAATCACACATCCAAAATAAAAGACACCATTATGTTTTCTTTGTTAAGCCTTTAATTTAACATAATATACCTAAGACTACAGATTTTCACAAAAACATTGATTAATTAAATGTTCAAACAACCCTCCATTAACAGCTAAACAATATCCTAACCGATCATAAAATTATTTTCTAACATTACTGAGTTGATATTGAGAAATATCAGGAGACCTGGCTGGCCAAAGGATTAGATGCCGTGGGCCAATAATATTTCCGTTAAAAATATTTTGCAAGTATTCCCTAACCATGAGAAAATTATGGGCAGGACAACCATTCATTTAATACCAGATCTCCTGATTTTCGCGTACAACTTCTTCTAGTGCGGGTTCAATTCGATTCTGTAGTAAGTTCAAATAGATTACTGCTGTAAGGTTGCCTTCCATAAAAATGGCCCAATAATGTGATGTCCTACAACTACCGCCCAAACATTTATTTTTTTGTGGATATTGCGTCCGAGTTTGAACAAGACGATGTTCATTTTCTTGGCTTCAATACCGGCAATTTCGAATACTTGGTTCGTTGTTGAGGGTAAATGAACATTCATCGGTAAAACAAATATTTCTAAAAAAATCCCTATTATTATTTGCTCTTTCCATTAACTCAAAATAGAATACCAATCTCCGTTCTCCATCACCTTACCGTAGCTCTTGATGTTTTTCATACTTGTAAGGAAAATATTTATGTTTTTTTTTTAAGTGCGCAACACTGTGGTTTGATGTTTTCCTACGGCTTACCCAAGAATCCTCGTGTTAATCATTTTATTTTCCTCCACGTGCAGTAAAATATCAAGATCTCTATTATCCCTTTCTTCAGCTATATTCACATTCTGAGTTGAGCATTTACAGTTATTTATTACAGTGCCTTTGGACTCAAATTTACTAATGATAAGTTTAATTAATGAAATGGAAGGGATAGGCTTCTCAGGGAATTGAACTGAAAACATTTCAGACACTGCTCTTAAACTGCTTTCTGTATAATACCACTTAATCATAGTTATTTTTTCCTTAAGGGAATAGCTCATATTCAGCTATAATTAAAGCGCCTTCAATGAAAATGTTGTCACTGACGCTACTTTTCGTTTTGTCAATGCCGCATAATAATGTGCTGGTGTTTGCTGTATTACCTAAACTATGAAAATTTCGCAATTTTGCCATCACATTTAATTGAATAAACTAGGATTGGCTTAATAAAATTGATTCAAACTTGGCACATGTGTTTATTATATCGGCCTCTTCAAAAAATAATAATACAATTTTTCTCTAAAATGTACAGGGGAGCCAATATTTAGCCACCTCATAATGTACATAAGATTTCCTATGTTCAACTGAGTCATGGTACATATTTTTGGATAAATAATAAAACAACCAATTATGAACTAACCTGTTCACTTCCTCATTATCACAAGTCGAAGTCGATAGAGATTCGGGTTCGGTATCAAATCCGCTTTCGCTAGAAGTAAAAGGGACTTCGAGGTTGTCAGGGGTCCTGGATTTGTAGCACTTTCGGAGTTTGCCTAGACGGGGACTACCGTCAGCTGAAATAGAAACAGGATATTTATAAAATATAAATTTTAACATTGTCAATTTAAAGCTAAGCATGTCCTGGTTGGATACGATAAAAGCCTACACACAAAACAAAGTTTAAACCAGTGAAATTTTAAAAGCTACTATAAAACATACTATTTTATTTAACTTTCTGGTAAATTCTTTCTGATGTATTTTGGACCAATGCATGCCACTGTAAAGGTAAGGTTTGCGGTTTAAGTAAATCTATTTAATAGGAAGTCACTCAAATAAATTCACCTCAATTATCTGATACTGATATCTATCTTGATTGAAAATTGCAGCACACTACAACAAATGCAATTCTAACCAGTTCACAATAAAACTAGATTAAATTAATTGTTACCCATCTGACACATTGATCTTTTTCAACTAATGCACAACGTAATTATCTCGGTTAGGTCAAATAGTAGAAAGTTTTTTTCATATATGATATCATCAGATAAAAATAGTTCTATTTACTAATAAAGAAGTTACGGTAAAAATAAAAATGTATCCCAGTATATTAATGATATACATAGATGAACTTGAGTTGGGTATTATTATAAGTGCGACTGTGAGTGCGTGTATCATTGTGAGTTGGATAGAATGTCAGTATGTAGCGCTAGAGTTTAATTTGTTAGGTGCAGTATAATATACAGAGTGTCCCGAAATTAAGGTAAAGCCTGTCCAGAGATATAAGAAAGTGACACTTTGCCTTTGAATGGGATTATCCAAGGGTGGCCATAAACAAACAATGAATGAACGAATAAATGCAGGTAAATTATGGTCCGTACTTAAAAATGTCTAAAAAGTAAACTGCAAATCCGGAAGACGTAATTTCATTATTAAAGTAATAGTTTGGTGATTTTAAACCGATTTTTACCTGATTCAAAATGAGAGGGTTAATCCCATAAAACAAATTATGTTCTAAAGACTGTATATATACCCACTCTAGTTAGTTTTAAGCGTTTGTTTAATCGTATGTGAGTCATGGAAAATATGTGCGAGCCCAATGTATCTCAGGAGATAACCTCGTCGAAAAGCAGAAAACACTTTTCTGTGGAAACTAAGGAAGTTATAAACAATGTTTATTCAACTCTCATTGAACGTGCGGTCAGCAAGCAAGCAGCGTTAGAAGGAACGGCCACATCAACTGTATGAAAAATTGTGAATAATCCCATTTTAGCGAGGAAAAAAAGAACCGATACTGCCATTTTCTCGAAGGTAGATGGAAGTGATCAAGATATAATACGGCGTAAAATTTATAAGTTATACGAGGAACAAAGCGTGCCTACATTAGATAATTTAATTAAGAGGCTTGAAAAAGATGAAACCGGCGTTAAACGTGGCAGAGCAACGTTATGGAAGTGTATCCAACACATGGATTTTAGATTTAAAAAAGTTAACAAAAGACAAGTTTTAATGGAATCCAGTAGAATTCGGGAATGGCGATCCGAATATCTACAAAAAATTAGGATTTACAGAGATTAGCAAAGGTCGATTATTTACTTGGATGAAACCTGGTTCGACACATATGATACCCCGGAAAAGGGCTGAGTTGACTCAAGCGGCAAGTGTAAAACAAGCGCGCCATCAAAAAGAGGTAAACGAATTACGATTTTGCATGCTGGATCTAAAGACGGATGGATTCCAAATGGACTTTCTCTGTCTGCAAAGAACATTAAAGATTCTTCTCTGGATTACCATGAGGACACCACTGCTAATTTATTTAAAGATTGGTTTAAAAACAAGTTAATTCCAAATATACCGCCAAATAGCGTAATTGTAATGGACAATACAAGCTACCATAGTAGGCAGTTGACCAAGACACCCTCCTCAAATGACACAAAAGCAACAATCCAAAACTACATGTATGATAATGGCATTTGTTTTCAGATAGATTACACCAAAAGGCAATTAATTGAGGTTTTACAAAGTTTAAAACTACAAAAGGAATACTTCTGTGATAATTATGCAAAAAATCTAGGGCATACAGTTTTAAGGCTTCCCCCATACCATTGTATATTTAATCCCATCGAACATGTTTGGCACCAACTGAAATCTGCCATTCGTCGTAATAATATTTGCCCTACTATTAACTCCAGTGTACTTGAGGTTATAGAAACTGAAGTTTTTAACATCCCTTCACAAAGTTGGGCAAATTCGGTTACACATGTTGAAAAATTGGAAAAATCCTATATCCATTAAACAATATAGCACAAATAATAATTAGAACAGATGATGATAGCGATAGTGATATTGATATATTAAGTGAATAATTATTATTATAAATATCGAATAATTTGTGTATTTTTGTAATCATAAATATAATTTTTAATAATAAAATAAATTATAATTTCACATTTAAACATAAATAAAATATTATTTAATGTCTTACTTATTTTTATTACAAACCATGATTAAATTTTAAGCAAAATACGGACCTGTTCAGCCCTTTTTCAATTTTACAGCTGGCCCGGGTCTTTCCTAATAGGGATCAATTAGTTACTTTCTTATATCTCTGAACAGACTTTACCATCCTTACACGGCGTAATCTATAATAATATGTCGTAGGCTGATAGTGAAATCCGTCATTTCATGAAAAGCCTAGTCACTATCAGCCTACGACATATATATTGTTACAATTAAAACAGAAGATATATAGACTTATATTGGTTAAACAGCGCTAACACGGCATCTAATCCACCTTTTTGGTTCCAATTTTGGTATTTCAAGGAAGAGGATTAAGTAATTATGGTACTCATGAAAAATATAGAAGAATTTGCGATGAATTGACGTGTTTTTACACAATCTGCCGACGCTTCATGAAGTGACTAGGCTTTTCATGAAATGACGGATTTCACTAT
Organism: Polydrusus tereticollis; assembly: GCA_963920685.1. Classification (NCBI taxonomy): domain Eukaryota; kingdom Metazoa; phylum Arthropoda; class Insecta; order Coleoptera; family Curculionidae; genus Polydrusus; species Polydrusus tereticollis. The sequence goes on along the minus strand of OY987328.1, from coordinate 110,869,647 downwards.
CAGCCTACGACATATCAACATATTATATACAGGGTGTTTCAGAAGTACGGTACGTAACTTAAGGGGGTGATTCCTTATGATATTCTAAGAGATAAAGTTTATATGAACATGTGTCCGGAGTTGCCCCGTTTTTGATACACAGGGTGTTAAAGTCTCTTGAAATATTTTTTACTTGAAACAACATTCCAGGATCGTCTCAAATTTCGTTAAAATGGTGTGTTACTATTTCTATCAAATCTTCCCTGGTGTAAACTGGTTTCGACTAAATAACCCTCTTTAAATTTCCACATCAAAAGAAAGCCAATGGAGTCATGTCGGGCGACCTCGGTGGCCATAAAATACGCTCACCTCGACCTATCCATTGATTACCAAAAGTATTTGATGAGTGCTAACGAACTAAATTGCTAAAATGGGGCGGTGCACCGTCGTGCATATACCACATCTGATTTCTAATTTCTAAGGGCACATTTTCTAATAAACCGTTTAAGTTTTGTTGCAAGAATTGCAAATACATGGGCACCATTTAATCTGTCTTCAGTAAAGAACGGTCCAATGAGATGATTCCCAATAATGCCCCGCCCACATAATAACCATGAACCTTTGTTGGTGCTTTGTCTGATCTGCTGCATGGGGATATTCTTCATGTCAGATATGTAAATTATGGCAATTTATTACTTCGTCTCGGGATAATTTAGAAAAGTGTTGTTAATAACACATTGTTAACGAAGTAAAAATGACTGGTGTGTTATTGTACTATTATGATTTATTATTTCAATAAAGTGTTATAGATAAAAAAAAATATTTTCTTCGAAAGCGGATAATTTTATCGAACCAAATGTAGGGTACCTTTTTTAAAGAGGAATGACCAGAGTATTTAAAAATACTGTAGTATGGTTTTATATAAAATTTTAAAATTTCATAAACGGTTCAAACGTCAAAGCCGAAAAGGTAAGTCACCGGTTACCCCTTTAGGGCTCTGTATCTCCGTTAAGAGGCACTTGTAGATACATTTATAGGAATATTATGTAATACATATAATACAAATGAGCCACACCACAACCCGACAGATACATAATTTAAAATATTGTTTTTACCAGCTCTGTGCGTTTTTGCTCGCAAACTCATCTTACATATAAAACGATATTGACATTTCATGGTCTCTTTACAATTAAAATAATCCTCTAACTTAAAGCAAAAAGTTTAACCACAAGTGAACTACAAACAGTACTAACTATAGCACATATACCACCTACTGCAGTCTTTATCATTTATGCCCAAATATAACAAATTTATGGTGCCTCGTTTTGGGTCAAATAGAAAGCTTTTAATACGTAAATGAGATCATTCGATCAAAATAAATAAATAGACTTAACGGTAAATATCCACACAACAACCTATCATTTTATCTCGAATTTTTTTAATCCTACTCGTAAAACATCTGTAACAAAGAAAAATACGGAACTCGGTTTTATTATTACATTTAGTATAATTATTTCCATGTTGTAACTGTTTTCATGATGCACTTGGTTCAAGAATAGGTTATTTATGTACCAAGGGCGTTATCTTATTTCGCATCAGGCGAAAACTTTAACACCCTGTATCTCAAAAGTTAAGACGTTTAGGAGATACGTTCATATGAAGTTTCTCCTTAAATATTAGCATGCCATTAAGGAACACCCTGTATACCGAAATGGTAAAAATACACTAGGACGTGTTCCTTCAATCATAGCAAAATTTCTTAATTTAAAAAACGTCAAGGACTATACAGGACATTGCCTACGTTGGACCTCGTCCACACTTCTTATCGAGGGTGGTGCTTCCCTTGCAACCCTTAAGCTACACGGAAAGTGGAAGAGTACTAGCGTAGCGGAGGGTTATATAGAGGAAAGCATCACGTCGAAAAACCGAATAGCAAAAATGATAGCTAGCCCTGTTACCGAAAAAGAAAATATGTTAATTAATTAATGTTGAAATGGAGCAGGAATCCGCATGCACATCGAGAAACTGAGCAATCGAGTCGCAAAATTTCATAGTTAGTCCAGCTTCTTTCTCAGGAAAATTCAAAAATTGTTAAAAATAAATATAAATTTTGTTCAATATTTTCTTTAATAATAATTACCGGGCATTACGAAAATCACCGGGCATTATGAACTTTATCGCCCGCTAATATTTCCTATGATATTATGATGATATTTATAGCCGTTTCTAAGGTATCATAGTAAATAATTGATAGATGAAAAATAAAACTTCGAACATCTTGACACTTCAAGCATTTATTATACGAGTAGATTAGTAGTATCGCAGCTATAATTTTCTTTGGTAGTATGATCTTTTGGAAATCAGGACCCAACTTCAATACCAATGCAAAAAAAAAACAACAAATAAAAGCCCAATTAAAAATTATTGAAAAAAAAATAAAAATATGATCAACAAAATCAATCAATCAATCAATCAATCAATCAATCAATCAAAAACATGCTTTATTGTCAAAGAACACAAAATTTCTTATTGACAAAGTGTATTATATTCTAGATCCTACCTAAAATAGAGGTGAGAACAGAAGGGGACAAACACATCCATAAAAATCACAAGTAGTAATAAAGTCAACAAACTTAAAAATATAATAAATGCAAGTATTACAAACAGTTCACCAATGCAAATAAAACATTGGGAAATACACAACACAAAAAAGAGAAAAAAAAAACAAAAAACAAAACAGTTAAAATCTGTCATCAAAAAACTCTTCCACAGAGTAATAAGCCTTAGATAAAAAATGTTTTTTGACTTTTCTTTTAAAATTATTAAAGTTATTAGTGTTTTTAATTGGGACCGGCAGATGGTTATACATTTTTTTTGCATTGTAAATTAAGGATTTTTTTATTTGACTTGTAGATGGAATTGGTAGTGGAATGTTACGGCCCTGCCTAGTATCATAAATAATATTATAGTCTGCATTTCTATACTTTTTGAACACAATACACACACTTTCCAGAATATATATAGAGGGAAGAGTTAACAACTTTTGATTAAGAAATAGCGGCCGGCAAGAATCTCTTCTATTCATACCATACATAAACCTGATTGCCCTTTTTTGCATTAAAAATATGGTAGAAAACAAATATAGGCTACAACTTCCCCAAAAAGGAATGCCATATCTCAAATGACTTTCGATCAGTGCAAAGTACGCCATTCTAACCGCACCCGGCTCCAATTCCCTTGATACCGATCTCAACGCAAAGCAACCCGATGAAAGTTTTTTGACAAGTTTCTCAGTGTGACCATTAAAAGAAAGCCTACTATCTATGTGTACTCCTAAGAATTTACTCACACCTAAATTATTTATTTCCACATTATCAAGATATACGCTATCCATATTACACTTGAAAGTCAGGATATTAGTTTTGGTCACATTAAAGGTCAGCAAATTACTATCACACCACATTTTAATCTTTTCTAAGTCCCTATTTATGGTTGAATTTAAGCTTGATACCTCTGAACTGTGCCAAAGTATGGTGGTGTCATCTGCAAACAAGGTAATCTGTCCATCAATCTCAACCTGTGCCAGATCATTAATGAACAATAAGAACAGGATTGGACCCAGCACTGAACCCTGGGGCACGCCACAACTCACCACACGCTCTTCAGACATCTTACCCCCCAACGAAACTCTCTGCACTCTACCACCCAGATAAGATCTAAACCAATCCAGTGAAGTACCACGAAAGCCGTAAACTTGAAGCTTCTGAAGCAATATGTCATGACTCACGCAGTCGAACGCTTTAGTTAAGTCACAAAAGACCGCCGCAGCGGCCTCCCCCCCCGTTCAAACTAATATATAAGCGTTCTAGAAACGCGAAAAGAGCATCACTGGTGCCTACGTCACTACTAAATCCAAATTGATTTGAAACCAATATTCTATGTTTTTGTAAGAATGACATCATTCTGCTTTTAAGTAGTTTTTCGATTATTTTTGACAGCGTCGGTAGAAGTGATATGGGCCTGAAATTGGACGGATCATCAATTTCTCCTCCCTTATATATTGGTATGATAATACCTTGCTTTAAGAAGTCTGGAAATACTCCATCCGAAAACGATATATTTATAGCATCAACCAGGAAATTCATTGCCGCATCATCTAGCTCTAAGAAAATTTTAGCTGATAGGTTATCATAGCCTGAAGAGTTTTTATTTTTTATTTCTAAAATCGTCCTCTTTAGTTCGGGCAAATTAGTGGGAACAAAAAAAAAGGTTTCTGGTACCAATACTTTATGTAAATAACTTGAACAACCCCCATGAGATTTTGTCTTGGCAGATAGGTTCCTCCCAATTGAGCAGTAGAACTCGTTAAGATCGTCTGGAGACAACAGTGGATCACTATTAACTTTGGTGCTTGTCTGCCGAAGGTCATTAATTATTGGCCATATTTCCCTAGACTTATTATTAGAGTTATTTAATTTCTCACTATAGTATAGTTTCTTTGCAGATTTCACCGTCCTTCTGTAGATCGTCCTGTAGCGACTGAAGTACCCAACAAAAAATTGGTTATCTAAAAAATACTTCCTGAGGTAGTGCAATGAGCGCATGTTCCTTGCTGATATTTTCAAAGCCTTAGTTAGCCAGTTTTTTTTAGATTTCTTTCTTACCTGAACGATGGGAAAGGCCTTATTAAAAATGTCCACCAGGGTGGAGTGAAAGTAACCAATTGGATTATTTCTCGGAGATTCCCAGGAGGTGTCAGCACAATGGCGGCGGAAAGAGTGGAAATTTTTTTTGGAAAAGATTCTTCCTTTCCTCTTTGTTGGTTTTGAGGCAGGCAAATTAAATTTAAACTCCGCTAGGACTGCCTCATGGTCCGATAAAGCGGCATTATGGACATTGCATAAAACGTTTGTTACATTAGAACATACATAATCCAGTAAAGTTGATGTATATTTAGAGAATCTGGTCGGTTCAGACACATGCATACTCAGATTAAAGCACGACAACAAGCTTTTCAGTGAACTGCTCACTTCACCAAAATAGTCAATATTAAAATCACCAGTCAAAATTACCTGAGAACGAGGCGGAAATTGGCTTAAGAGCATTTCTAAGCCATCGATAAAATCTGTCTGACATGCACTAGGCGACCTATATATGCACACAATATACAAATGAAGCTCACAGCAGAAAACAACGGAAAACTCAAAACCCCTCTCCACAATGAGGTGGTTATATTTGCATACATCAACACATTTTATTTTATTACCAAAGGTATCACTGATTAAAATTAAGGTACCTCCATGGATGCAGTTCGATCTACAAAACTTAGACAATACACTATAGCCCGGTATATAAATTATTTCGTCATCCCTTAACCAGTGTTCTGTTAAACAAACAACACCTGGAAACTGAAAACTTTCCAGGAGAATAAACAGTTCGTCAATCTTATTTCTGATGGACTGAATATTAAGCAGCATTAGGGAAACTGAACCCTTTGCATTCACTCCCCTAAAAAACTGACCTGAGCCTCATTACCGGCGCTGCAGGGTACATTCACTCCACCACCACAATCCTCCACAGGATCCAATTGACAGACCACACTACAATCCTTCATCCTTCTTCCAGGTTCACAATTTTCGATATCAATATGTAATGTAAAACAAAGCAACGGGTCGCTGTCCGGTCAAGGAGAAACCTTTGATTGAAATTTGTAATTAAAAAAAAAAGACCTTACTCTCTATAATTGCCTGGTGATTATATAGCTCTCTTAGTTGATTAACAGAACATACCTGCAGCATTCGACCTTAAAAAGGTTTTTTACCTTAAATAAATTAGAATTCTTAACTTGTTCAAATCAAACTGGAACAAAATTAGCATTTATGTGAACTTCAGTATCAAATTATCGCAAAACACATTAACAAAGAAAGTTAGAATTTGATTATTTTGAAATACTAATTGAAGAATTCGAAAATAAGGAGCTTCATTAATCAATGTATCATTTTCTTTTTTTTTGCGATTTCATGCCTTGCATAATGTTGTTTTTGTACGCATTAGATGTGTTTCCTAATCCCAGGATTTTCGAACCTTGGTATCGTAAGATAAAAAAAAACAATCACACATGTTTTGAATTATTATTTTTGTAAGGTAGCCTAGATAAAAAAAAAACGAAGGTGAAAGAAACTATTAAGTTCTGAAGTTTCTATTTTTAGGAAAATTAAAAATGAGCCCTATTCTATTGAATTTGATCGATCCGATTTTAAAAATCAGTTAAGTGAATCAAGGTGAACTACTAATACAACTTTGTTTCTAAAAAATATCCAAAGCTAAACTCTCCAGGTAAACAGCAAAACATTCAACCGAACTTGAATCGATCCAAGTGATCCTATTTTGCGGTTAGATCAGTTAAAAATCACTTTTGGAGATATTGGTTTACAAAAGAATACAATCAGTTCACTTTAGCTTAGCTAAATCGATCCAAATGTCAAAAGGATACGAATGGTAATCACAGCAGAACAAAAAGCTTTTATGGAAGTAGTCCATTTTGGTACGACTCCACCATGATGGTCGTACCCTATTTCAATTTCCCAGTCAAATTTGGCTTTTTCAATAAATTTAAAATAAAACAAAATTCATTTTAAATTCAGTAAATTAAATTAAAGTAATTTTTACTTTTATTATCAATATGTATTAGTTACCTAATTAAAGTTACATATGTTTTCATAAAAAAAAAAAAAATTTCTGCAACATTAGTTTAAAAATTTAACAATGTCATTGGTCTCTTCATAAATAACAACATCTTAATAATAACCCACTGAAGATGAAGGTTTATACCTTTGAAACATGTATGGGATTTTAATCTGAACTTATTTATTAAATTAGTGGAGCAGACTTTGTGTTTCATTCCTTATATAAAAAGCTTTTAGTTGAAGTTATGGAGGACTTGCGTCCCCCATTAGTCAAAGTCAAAATATGCTTTATTGTCTGAAAGGAATATCTTTATCGATAAAGCAACTCGTTTATTTTTTCCACATATTTTTCTTAGATGAACTAATTCTTAAAACTTTGCTTTAGGAACTATATGTCAAATTAAAAAAAAATAACCCTGTATAGTAAAATTTGAAATATTACAATAAAAAATGCAAATAATTATAACAGATTACCATCAAAATATGAATTTGAGGTATAATAAGCTTTTTTTAATAATGAATCTTTAACAGTTTTTTTAAACATTTTAAATGTTGACATTTGTTAATACTACCTGCTACTAACCTGAACTAACCTGTACATTTTAGAGAAAAAAGCTGGATTTATAAACTCGAAGCCGGCGTCGCGTCGGCGCTCGCGCTGGCGCGGGCGCTGTAAGTTAAACAAGTGAATCGTAATGGAGCGATTTATAAACTTCGCCGGCGCTGGCGCTGGCTGGCGTTCGACATAAACCATCTTCAAGCTGGATTTATAAACTCGAAGCCGGCGTCGGCGCTCGCGCTGGCGTGGGCGCTGAAAGTTAAACAAGTGAATCGTAATGGAGCGATTTATAAACTTCGCCGGCGCTGGCGCTGGCGCTGGCTGGCGTTCGACATAAACCATCTTTATATTGCCAGCGCCGGCGTTCGTAGGAAATCCGTAGCGCCGCGTCATAACCAATGGGATTTTAGCATTTTTATCAAGTCATCGTTGGCATCTGCCAAAGTGTCAACGGCCAAGCGTCATTTTAATTTTTGTGTTGATGTCAGCTTGATATTTCTAGATTATTTGTTTTTGTGGTTCTTATATTGATCTCGTTTGTGAAAAGAATTGCTCCTAAATACTGTTAAATATGAGTGAAATGGAGACTGAGACCCTTGGTAAGTACAAACATACTTTAAAGTTAGTTTTATTTGCTAATTTTATTTGCATCTGATTTTAGGTGAATCTAAAGTTCTCCAAGGAACAGAAATTGATTTGGGGCTCCTGATAGATACGATCCAAAACTATGAGTATTTATACAACGTTAGCAATAGATATTACAAAGATGCTAAAAAAAAGAATCTTGCGTGGGAAGAAATTGCAATGATTCTAAATACAACTGGTTAGTAAAAAATTATACCAAAATAGAAAATGCATAAAAATATATAAGTAAAAAGTTAGCTGCTTTAATAACAATAATTAGGTATCTGAAGTACTATGTTTAGTCAATAATAATAATAATACTACGTTATATAGGTCAATAATTATTGACGGTTGCTTTTTTCCATTTTTAAATATAGGTGTTATGGCTGTATATTTATTAAATAATAAATAAATAAAATAAACAATACCATTTTTTATTATAACATACTCATTACATGAAAAAAAGGAAATATCTGATAAATGTTACAAATTAACAAGGAGGACAAAAATATACAAATAATATAGTGCAAAGGAACAATACCCAACACAAGGTGCATGTAATACCACACTAAAGTTCTTTTTGTAATTAAAGAATAAATATCCACTATTAGCAGGTGCTTTAATATTTATGTGTTTCCCATCTAAAGCGCCCAAACAGTTAGGAAAATTCCACTTGCTATAAAATCCATTGCTGATAGTGCGCCAGTCCGCTTCACTACAGGGATTCTTTAAATAAATAGGGCTTAACGTTTCCCATAGTGCCTCACATGTTTCTCGGATAATTTTAAGGACAGTCGTAAGGCCAACATAAAAGTTCCATGCTAGGGCTTGCATACTGCTTCCTTGAGACAAATATCTAAAATAAAAAATTATATATATTAGGTATAAATATACAAAAGAACTGTGGCAGTCTTCTAATGCTAACTGCACTGCGTTTACTAAAAAATATACATACTGTAATGTTATTATCACTCTTTCCTCGGGCGATATTCCATCGGATCTCATGCCTCTTTGGATTCGTAGAGAAACAAAGTTTACTAGCTTATCAAAGGTAGGAACATTCATTCGTGTATACTTAAAAAACTGCTGCTTATCCATCGCCTTAATATTTTGAAAATATTTAAATCCATCTTCATTGCGTCTGGCTCTATTTATGGGTCTCGTTTTGAAGCGACGAGTGCGTTTCCTGAGTAATGCCACATATAAGCATAAAACTACCCCTAAGACACCGAGTGACTTCTTCTTCCTTGCTAAATCCATTTATTTAACTCTTTTTTTGTTCTAATAACTGCACTAAAAAAAACACCACCGGCAGTACAAAGTCATTGTCAATACTGCGAACGCGAACGCCAAGTTTATAAATGCCCACTATGGACGTCTACGACGAACGCTGGCGCCGACGCCAGCGCCGACGCCGGCGAGAGTTTATAAATCCAGCTAAATAATATTATAATTTCTTGCAGAGACCGATATAATGAACCCATGTGCCAAGTTTAAATAAATTTTAATAAGCCAATCCTAACTTATTCAATTAAATGTGATGACAAAATTACGAAATTTTCATAGTGTAGTTAGGTAACACAGCAAACACCAGCAAATTATTATTTGGCATTGACAAAACGAAAAGTAGCGTCAGTGACAACATTTTCATTGGAGGCGCTTAATTATTGCTAAATATGAGCTATTCCGTTAAGGAAAAAGTAACTATGATTAAATGGTGTTATACAGGAAACAGTTTAAGAGCAGTGTCTGAAATGTTTTCAGTTTAATTTCCTGATAAGTCTATTCCTTCCATTTCATTAATTTAAACTTATCGTTAGTAAATTTGAGTCCAAAAGCACTGTAATAAATAACTGTAAATGCTCAACTCAGAATGTCAGTAGAGCTGAAGAAAGGGATAATAGAAATCTTGATATTTTACTGCACGTGGAGAAAAATAAAATGATTAGCAAGAGGATTATTGGGCAAGCCGTAGGAAAACGTCAAAACACAGTGCTGCGCAATTTAAAAAAACATAAATATTTTCCTCACAAGTATAAAAACATCAAGAGATACGGCAAGGTGATAAAGAACGGAGAATGGTATTCTGTTTTGAGGTAATGGAAAGAGCAAATAATAATAGGGACTTTTTGAGAAATATTTGTTTTACCGATGAATGTACATTCACCCTCAACAACGAACCAAATGTTCAAAATCGCCGGTATTGGAGAGATACTCGGACGCAATATCCACAAAAAATAAATGTTTGGGCGGGAATTGTAGGACATAACATTATTGGCCCATTTTTATGGAAGACAACCTTACAGCAGTAATATATTTGGACTTACTACAAAATCGAATTGAACCCGCCCTAGAAGAAGTTGTACGCGAAAATCAGGAGATCTGGTATCAAATTGATGATTGTCCTGCCCATAATTCTCTCATGGTTAGGAAATACTTGCAAAATATTTTTAATGGAAATATTATTGGCCTACGGCATCTAATCCTTTGGCCAGCCAGGTCTCCTGACCTTTCGCCAAACGACTTCTTTCTGTGGGGCCACTTAAAAAATTTTATTTATAAAGATGTAAAATTTGAAAATCTAGATTAGCTAATAAACTGTATTTCGTTAGTATGTGTCTGAATATCAACTCAGTAATGGTAGAGATGAATTTTATGATCAGTTAGGATATTGTTTAGCTGTTGATGGAGGGTTTGAACATTTAATTAATCTATGTTTTTGTGAAAATCTGTAGTCATAGGTATGTTATGTTAAATTTAAGGCTTAGCAAGAAAAACATAATGATGTCTTTTATTTTGGATGTGTGATTGCCGGATTGGTGAAACGAAAATGTGCTTTTAATGTGAAATAATCTTTATTCGCTATGTTCAGCTTTACGTCAATTTTTGATATATAGCGCCATAGAAATTATATGCTGGTGTTTTTTTTTCCTTACGCCCCTCCCTATCCGGAGCACTGCGGCCATAAGTAGGCATATTGTGCAAACCTTCGTTTTATTGTATCCACTCGGTTATCTTGGTTCCGTGTATTATTATACACGTCAACTGCTGATTAGTGGTTATTTCATTCAGTTCCAGTTTTACTCTCCCGAATATGGCATAGTATTGGCATAGCGTCTGTGATCCAAGGATTCGCATTGACAGACAACATGATGGACAGTTTCCCTATCCTTGCCACAGTGTTTGCTGTATTATCTAAATTATTAAAAGTTCGTAATTTTGCCATCACATTTAATTGAATAAGTTAGGATTGGCTTATTAAAATTTATTCAAACTTGGCACATGAGTTTATTATTTCGGCCTCTTCAAAAAATTATAATACAATTTTTCTCTAAAATGTACAGGAGAGCCACCTCAAAATTTACATCGGATTTCCTATGTTCAACTAAGCCATGCATCACCCGGTATATTCTTGCCTTGTATTATAAGTAGGTGAATTAATTATTATTTCTATGTTTCTATCAGACAAACTGTTTCCAATATAAAAATAGAAGATATTGACATGAATTTCCTCAGAAACAAATTCCATATCTCAAAAGGGATTCTACTAAAGCGAAATAAACATTACGAAGAACTCTCAGGGCATAAGAACCTGAAGCTAATTTTGCACAAAACTTTCCTATCATTAAAAGAGAGATTTTGACTAGGTAACGTAAATTCCTAAAAGTTTTATAAATTTGGGGTTGTTAATTATTAGATTGTCAAAATGACATTATTAAGTGAACATTTAAAAGTTAATATGTCGGTCTTAATGATAAAAAGAACGTAGATTAGAGTCTTTTTAATTTTTAATAATCTTCATAAAATATTTTTATAAATGATAAATTCACTCCTACAATAAAATGTCCATTTGACATTTGCATTTTTATCACTTTGACATCGATAAAACCCTCTCCAGCTAAAAAATTAAATGGTAAAAACCTCTCCAGCTCAAAATCGAGTAGCTTTTCTTTTCATTGCTTGGCAGCCTGACATATTGTTACAAATTAACTTGATGCTGTCAAACATTTTTTTACTTTTTATAGTGAAGTATTATTTTTTCTTAGTATCTATTCATGCCAAAATTCGTGAATTTATCTAGCTAAAAATCACTCTATCTTTTTTTTAAGATCGGATAAACTATTATTTTTTAAACTCAAACTAGATCACTTTTTAGCAATTTAAACTCGACAAACGGTAATAGATAAAAACGCTCCAGCTTCGCTGTCGCGTTTTTATCATTTCGTTTGTTCTCGTTAAATTTCGAAAGTTATTCTAGAAATGGTAGAAGGGTTAATGTCAAATGGGAATGTGGAGTTCATATACTTGATATTCGATTTACAGCACTGTTATGGGTTTGTTCCAACACGACCAAAAATCGTACCCGGCCCCGAAAGATCATTTCCGGCCTGTCAATTAAATTTTGATCTTGACAATCGATTGTTCCTGTGGTTAGACAATAGGTCTTTTTAACAAGTTGTTAGGGCTTTGTTGGGCAAAATAAGGTCACACGTCGTCATTGATGTTCGCGGTACAATTTTAATTTAATAGAATAATAATATTTCAGCAATTATTTTAAATAAAACGACTTTATTTGCGTATTCTAATCATCGGATCTACCTTCCACCTTTTGTAAATAGAGTCATTACCCTATTAAGGTCAAAATTACGAATGTCTTGGGTATCTCTAACTACAAGATAATTTCTAATTCTATACCATTATTGGAACAATAGTTGTCATGGATGTTAAGTGGCTGTTAAGGTTAACAGGACATTCATAATTTGGGCCTAAGACAACTCTTAACTCTCTTCTTAAAAAGCGAAATACGGTGTTCATTGGCTTACTACTGACACTTGGTTTAATTTTTTCACAAAAAGTCATTTTTAATATTAAAGTGTGCTGGAACTTCATTGACGTTTTACCAACACCGTCGATTAGTCTAATAAATCACTTTGCACTAACAACTCAAACCACAAAGCAGTTTATTCCAGTCAAATCTTTCAATTTTAAGAATCCAAGCATTATTTTTTAGGTACAATGAAAATAAAAATCGTGATCACTAAAATTAAATTATCTCGATCAAGTCCCTGCACTGTTCTGCATCGATGCCAAAAATAACAAAGTATGTACCCCAACATCCAAAATATTGGGATATACTAATTATAGTCATAAAGAACTGGAACAAAGGCGCGGTTGAACCGATCTACAATCATTTTATTAACAAGAAAGCCCCTCGGAGATAACAATATTTAAGATTTTATCAGATAATTACTTATTCCGCACCTGGTCTCAATGGTTACACGTATTAATAACTGAAGTTTTGAGACAATTATAATGGTGGGGCAGCAATCAAATCAACAAAACAATCAGAGACAACAATAAAACAATACGGCCAAGAGGAGGAGTGTTATTAGATTTAATAGTATGCTAACATTTATCTTTATGCTAATTCCGTGTTACGTCACAACCGACTGGTTTTTGAATAAAATCAAGGTGCAGAAACACATTAACTAAACATATCACATCGTTTTAGCGGATTAGAAAAATATACACATGTGAGCTTTATTATTTGTCAGCTGTGCGACAAAGAGTTGTAAATATTAATTTTTTTTATGTTCATACATCATAAAACCATACTACAGTAATGTTTTACATCATCAGTCAGGAACGCATTTGCCACCACACTCGTTGGGCCAAAATTTTGACAGGTGTCATTTTACAGAGCTGAAAACTGAATTTTTAAATACTCTGGTCATTCCTCTTTAAAAAGGTACTTTACATTTGCTTCGAAAAAATTAGCCGTTCTCGAAAAAAATTAATTTTTTGTTTAACACTATATTGAAGCAATAAATCAGAATACTGCAATAAAACACCGGTCGTTGGAATTTCGTTAACAATGTGTTATTGACAACACATTTCTAAATTGTCTGATTGATTAAGTACAGAAGACCTAAGTAATGGAGGATTATTCCTATAGTGAATATGCTGACATGTAACTTATTTATGGGCAAGCACTCGACAATTGTGTGGAGGCGAGAATAATTAATTTTGATACATTTCCAAATCGACATTTTCCGCACCGAAGAACTTCTGAAAGGGTTGTTCCTACCTTAAGAGAAACAGGTAAAGAGTCAGGTGAAATAAATACTAAAAGTTAAAATACAATAAATGTATAGCTAATCTTTTGCTAATCCCTTTTAGGCAGTTTTTTTGCGACATCGTGGTGGAGAAGGGCCTCCAAGAAGAGCAAGGAACCCTAGTTAGTGTAAGAAAACTGTCAGTCCAAGTTCATGCGACAAAATGGGTTGTTTATGAGACCCCTTCCTTTTCCTAGTATTGTCTTATTCACGAACAAAGCCGGTTTCACTCGAGAGAGAGAGTAATAAATTACCATAATTGACATGAACAAAATCCCCATGCGACAGTACAGACAAAGCACCAACAAAAGCTTATTGTTAACATGTGGGCGGGGATTATTGGGAATCATCTCATTGGACCGTGCTTTATTGAAGGTAGATTCAATGGTGCAATGTATTTGTAATTCTTGCAACAAAACGTAAACAGTATCAGAAAATGTGCCCTTAGAAATGAGAAATCAGATGTGGTATATGCACGACGGTGCACCACCCCATTTTAGCAATTTAGTTCATCGGCACGTGTCAAATACTTTTGGTAATCGATGGATAAGTCGAGGTGGGCCTATTTTGTGGCCACCGAGATCGCCCGACATGACCATAATGGATTTCTTTTTATGGTGAAATTTAAAGGGGCTTGTATATTCGACGCCAGTTCATACCAGGGAAGATCTGATAGAAAGAATAATACACCATTTTAACGAAATTCGAGACAATCCTGAAATGTTGTTTCAAGTATAACGAGAAAACATCCGTCGGCTAAGGAAATGTATATAGGTACAGGGCGCCCATTTCGAACATCTGCTGTAGTAAACAAGAAGAAGCACATCTTTTACATTTTTAACATTCTGGCGTTTAAGTGGTTTCCGAAATGTCAACCCTTTCAACTAACCTAAAAATTATGAGAGACGTGTCCACCTTATACTTCCAAAAATGTTTCCATTCTTCTTTTTACAGAATCGAAAACATTGGTGAGTACTTGTTACTAGTCTCCTGAAATGTAATTGTAACACCAGCGCGCAAGTCTTCTAAATTTTTGCAAGGGGTTTTGAAAACAGAGTTTTTAATGTGTGGCCATAAAAAGAAATCGCACGGGGCTGGCATGAATCGCAGAACCGTGGTGACTACCTAACTGACATACTACGACTAATGATTGGCTCTTCGAAAAATTATTCCAAAATATTATCGTGTTACGTGAATTGGTGCGCACTCCTGCTGGAAGCAGCCTGTCGTAGACGTTTTCAATAGTATGAATTCGCTGTGGATTGTCCTGTGTCTGTCAACAATCACGTTGCAGCAGAGACCACGGTTGTTATAGTTATATAGGTTATATTTAATCTTTTGGAACATTTAAAAATTATTAAAATTTTTCTAATATGAAACAATCATACTCTTTTCTAAAATATGGGGCATAGCCCCATATCACCACGTTAGTTAACAACACTATACTCTGTTGCCTAATGCGAGAGAGTAATAAAATGTAAATTTGCAATGACAGGTCCCATTAAGCAGGGTGGACAACTTAAAGGTTGTATTGTAAATTCCAGGTAAATTGCAATGATAGTTTTTAAAAATCCGTATATTTAAGATCTACACACCCCGAATCGGTCCTAAATTAGGGTCATCTTAATTTGCACAGAATAGAAAGACGAGTTTGGTGAATAAAAGTAAGGTGACAGCGGCGTTTCTATGGGGTTTAATTTACAGTGATATGACGGAAGGCGAAGTACCGTTATATTTCGTTTTGAAGCGATTTCGTCGACCACAAATTTCGCACAAAGAAGTTTATTCAACTTTACAATCCCCAGTAGCTCCTTTTTCGGCATATCTTTATAAAATGGCTTTTTATTTACAGTAAGCCAATGAATAATGTCATTTTTTTCCAAGAAGACGTTGGTATTTTTTCGGATTTTTTTGAGTGGTAGCTGGCATTATCCATGACTATAACAGACCCAGGAGGAATAAGATCTAGCATTTGCTGGAAGTATTTTTTAAAGACATCAGCGGTCATGTCTTCATGATAGTCTCCAGTCCGTTTTGATTTAAAGCCGCCATCGACAAATCCAATGTGAGTAATTATTAATCTTTTATCTTTTCCGAGGATGCTTTTATTCCAGTGAACCATCCTTCCATGAAAGCTTGCCTCGCGCTTTTTATATGTTTGTCCTGCCATATTTTAGCAACATTATAACCTTCATTTAACCAAGTTTCGTCCATATAATAGATATTCCTGTTTTCCCTTCGAAACTGTCTAACTGCCTGCAAATATCGTCGTCGCCAGCAGATGATTTCGTCGTTCTCTATTAAAAGTGATTTTCTGTTTTGAACTTTTTCATAACGAAAATTCATTTCCTTCAAAGTTTTCCATACTTTCTTCTTACCTATAGGTGGAATAAAATCATCCTTCGTCATTTCAGACATTATTTCTTTTCGTAAGTCAAACGAGTGTATGATTTTTCTGATAGCAGTCTTTTCATTAATTACAGTTTCTTTTCTTCCTGTACTTCCCTTTGGTGACCTAATCGGGCCGCGTTTATCCTCGTGCACAAGCCGGTATATTGTTGACTGCCCGACTCTGTTCATATTCGAACTTTCAACTATTTTTGCAACTCCGAATGTTGAATTTTGGTGGCGAAGAGCATTGAACACATTGAGAATAATAATTTTCTCATTTTTAGAAAGCGCAGTTTTACTAACCCGTTTCTCAGCAACAAATTCAGAAACACTAGCCATTTTCAAGAACGAAGTTTTCCAACAACTGCCGAAAAGTAACTAAACATTTCAAATGTTTGAAACAGTGAGGCACAGGTAGATAAACTACCTGTGCCTTTACCTACCCGATCTCGGGACCCCTGACAATAAACATAATTGAAGAATAATAATTGGACTACACCTATGGAATACGGGGAAGACCACTGGTTTTATAGTTCAATAATGATTTATTACTCTCTCGCATTAAGCAACACACTATAGTCAATTTATATTTGAAAATTTTATTTTGACGATATTATATATCTGGAGCTCGGTAGAAAAAGGGGCAATGTCCATTGTGACATTGGCTGTTTATGCAATATTTTAAAATAATTCTAAGAGGCAATGTCCAGACATTGGCCCTTTCTCTATTGAACTAAGATAAATAAGATAGTATAATAGTTGAGGACATTGGCCTTTTCTGTGAATAACATATGTAATCTGAGTAGTTAAACAGAATCATTAGCTGCTAAATGCAATTTTTTGACATTGGTCCTTTTTCTACCAAGCTCCAGATATATTATAATCTCTTTGGAATCCAAGCCCCTCCTATTTTTACCACTTTTTTACTTACCATCTTATAAAACTCGTTTAAAACGTCGCGTTTGGCGCGCTTCACTAGGTTCAATTTTGACTACAGATCAAAACACTACTGTTAAAAAATTTTTAAAAAGCCCTTCTGTCCACAATTTTCATAACACTATAACACTTTTCTGCGCAATATTAGTATTTTTACAGAGATAGACGTAACGGTCGCGTGTCAAGCAACCTTTATATTCACACAGAAAACTACAAATACAAAAATTAAAATTTCAATATTTTAAATAAACTTTAAATGCATCTTACACCGGAAAAGTATACCATACACATACACATCTTAAAAAGCGTGAACTAAAAAATAATCGATAAAGCACGAGGAAAATACCAAGAATTGTTGACTGTGAAGCTAACCTAAATTCCTATTTATGTACAAATATTGATTCAAGTGTAGTAGGTGTTTTATTAAATAGAATCGCTATTACAGGGTTAAAATGGAATAATAATAGAATGAGGAGGGTATACTAGCTTACGAAAATAAATCTATTTAGTAAGGGGTCAATAAAACAGGATTAATATGGGATTGGAAGAAAGGCACAATGGAAAACCACGAAAATTTGGTAAAAAAGCTTCGTTTATAAAATGTCCAAATCGACATCTAGATATTTTAAGAGGATGTTACTAAAGCGATTTTATGAAGAAAATTTCATATACACATGTCGCCTAGAATGCTTAGGTTTCAACCATAGGCATCGTAACTATAGATCCGACACGCCATTCATAAATGCTATAAAATTGTGATGCCAAAATCGTTTGGTGGCGAGACGCTGTGAGGAGCTAGGTGGTGTCGGGAGTGGGGGATTACGCTGTCTTTACATATGCATGCGACAAAACCACAGAACAATAAAGGTTAGGTTGACAAAACTCCAGGAAAATCCACAGAAAAACGCTGTCACAAATGAATGGAACATCCGCTATGCCGATTATTGCCGAGTCGATGCGGATGGCCACGAAAATGATGAAATCTGGGCGGATCCGTTATTGCTGCGTTGCCATACTATAGATTTTTCACAAGGTTTTAGGCAATGTTATATATTTCCCACATCATGTTATTCTAGTAAATCATAGAAGTTAATACTTTTAACAGAGTAAGCCCAGAAAACTACGTTTTCTGTGGCGTAAGTCTGGCAAACCAAGTGGAGGGGAGCAGCTTGAATGTTGATTTACTTTACACTGGAATACAATGATGACAACACGTTTATTTGTTATTGTTCGGTCTAATAGTTACGATGTCTATGGTTTCAACGTATAGGGTGTTAAAAATTGGACCGTAAAAATGGTTTTCTTTGAATAGTGTCGAAACATTTTAAGATACGTACATACATATGCCTAACAAAGTAAAATTAGAGTTGTCGACAAAAATTATCACCGGAGGGTTAAAAGAGGATGCTGGGGGTAAATACTATCATATTTTTATGCACTACACTATTAAAAGACATTTGACAATGTCCGGCATTATATACTACTACAGTATTATACAGGATGTTCGGAAAATACGTGTACAACGTTTGACGACAGACTCCTGACGTCAAAATAGGTCGATCTAAGTAGACTTAGTTATATCCAAAATTGTCTCGTTTAGCCGGTAAAGGGCGTCAAAAATTTGTAAAAATATTGGTTTTTCCTAAATTACGTGAAAACCTGCTAATCGATTTTAATGATTTTTAGTATGTAGACTAATACTATAAAATGACGTATTCTAGTAGTATAGTCACCGGCTGTAAATAAGTGGAAGTGTTATAAAAGTGATATAATACGTCAACATTTCTCCTGATCTTTTATATCAACGGCGTTATGACAACCCAGATATTTTTGTCGAGTGACTGGATGTATTTGGAAGCTATCTTACCTCTTCAATATTTTTCGTTGGATGAGCTGTTTTGCCAGAAAAAAAAATATTTACAATTACCTGCATACATCAATTATTAACAGTAATAATAAAACAAAGTACAACAAAGTTGGAAGTATGTATTGAAAATATTGTAAGAAACTACGTAAAACGAAAATATTACTTAAGCAAATTTGTAAAATGACCGCCATCTTGCTGAATACACTTATTAACACTCCTTACAAAATGATATTGAACCCTATTTAATGTCTCGGGGTTATTAAAATGGTTGGCTGAATTTAAAATCCGCGTCAATAAATCATAGCGTGTGTTTACAGGAGTCTTGTAAACTTCTGTTTTAATAGCGCCCCACAAAAAGAAGTCACACATATTTAACTCCGGAGAACGTGGTGGCCATTTTACTGATGCATCATTGCCCCTTCCAATCCATCGGTTGGGATATTGATGGTGTAAGTATTGCCGAACGGCAACGGAAAAATGGGGCGTGGCACCATCATGCATATACCACATTTCCCTCCGAAGTAAAAGGGGTAAATTTTCCAGAAGAATTGGTAACGTGTCTTGCAAAAAATTTAAATAAATACTTCCATCTAACCTGTCTGGAATAACAACAGGAGCAATAACGTAGCGATCAATAATACCTGGCGAAATATTTAATTTAGATTGATGCTGATGATGTGCAACTTTAATGGCATGTGGATTTTAATCGGAATAAATATGTTCGTTGTGCAGATTGGTTACTCCAGATCTTGTAAAGCACGCCTCGTCAATAAACAATATTTTTCTATTTTTCTGCAAAAATTTGGATCACGAATTCTTTTGTTTCTAATAAATTGACAAAATGTAAGCCGCATGGAGGGGATCAGTCAGTAAAAGTTCCTGGACTTTTTGCACGTGATATGGATGTAACAACTGTTCTTTTAAAACCTCATTGACAATCGTTTTAGGAACATGTAACTCACGTTCTAAGCGACGGGTATTGGTACTTGGTTTTTCTTCAACTCTTTCCAGAATGTTCTCTTCTGTTTCCACAGTTCGAGTTGTTCGCATATGACCCCTGCCTTCAAATTTTTTCTCAAAGCTGCCTGTTTCCCAAAGATGACGCTCGATATTGGCAAATGTTTGGTGGTTTGGTATTCGACGTCAACCTTCTCAGAGTTCGTATAATTTTCCATGTTAATGGTAAAAGGAACTTGTAATTCAAGAATGTTGATCGTATACTTTAGTTAATTTCATAGACTGGTGACAATTTGTCAATAATTGTCAAATTATTAAATGCCATAGCAACAATGTCACTAAAAAAATTATTGTTACAGGTAATTTGATTTTAATTTTATTACTAATGTTAATAATTGATGTATGCAGGTAATTGTAAATATTTTTTTTCTGACAAAACAGCTCATCCAACGAAAAATATTGAATAGGTAAAATAGCTTCAAAATACATCCAGTCACTCGACAAAAATAGCTGGGTTGTCATAACGCCGTTGATATAAAAAATCAGGAGAAATGTTGACGTATTATATCACTTTTATAACACTTCCAAAATGTCTAAAGTATTTGTAAGTATGCGGATTTATTGTTTGAAGGATAGAGGCTTAAAGCATAGTATTATTTGTATAACGATCTTGCCTTGCTTGATGTATGTAATTTTTAGTTGCTCAGATAATAACAATAATAATAATAAGTTTATATCAATTAGTTATAATATAATAAATATGTTAATGGGGCAAATATCATTTAAATTCGGACTTATTTATTTTAGGTTTCATGGATATTTTATTTTTATAACGGGTATTATTATGGTCATGGTCTTTAAATTGTATAAGGCTTTTATTTTTAAATATATATCTATTATAGTTGTTATTTATGTATTAAGGGCATTATGAAGATGTTTATGCCTCCGAGAGCAACAATCTTACAAAGTCGAGGGCCTTTGGCCCGAGGGTATAGACATTAAGTAATGCCCGTGGTAGTACATACAATATTTTATGTCCTACTTCAGATAATTCCAAGTTAAATTAAAAGAAAATTCAAAATCGCGAAAGGTTTTTTACCTATATAGTTGCTAAATAAACAAAGGTAATAAGTGTTCATTGTTGTGCTGTGTCAAAGTCAAAACTGAAATTCATATAAAATAATGGATTTTCCGTTGATTCCGAATATAATTGCTGTGAATGCTGCCAAAGCTTTGGATAATCTTGTCCCAAAGAAGTCTAAAGACGCCTATGATAAGGAATTTCAAAGGTTTGGGGATTGGATGAAAAATAATGATGTAAAAATTATCAACGAGACGGTGCTACTCGGATATTTCCAGGAATTGGTATGTTAAAATTGCTGTTGTAAATTATATTAAAATACTAATTATGTATATCGATTATAGTCTGGAACATTCACTCCTAATTGCCTATGGACGAAATATTCAATGTTAAAGAAGACATTAATAGTTAATAAAAATATAGACGTTGCAAAATATTGCAGTTAGACCAGTATCTAAAGCAAGCATCCAAAGGATATGAAGCGAAGAAATCGAAAATTTTGACTCGAGAAGATGTGCTGAAATTCATTCGTGAAGCTCCTAATGAAACTTTTTTGATGTACAAACTGGCTCTGTTATTTGGTGCATTTGGTGGGTGCCGCCGCCAAGAGCTAGTTAATATGTTGGTTGAACATATAGAGGATAGAGGATCCGTAGTAATAGTTAGTATTCCCGATACAAAGACCGATAAAAAGCGTGTCTTCACAATTATTGATGAAAAGGAGATGGGTTGTTTAAAGCTACTGAGAACTTATTGGTCTTTACGCCCGACGAACTGCAACATCAATAGATTCTTTTTGTGTTATCGTAACGGTAGTTGTTTTTCACAGCCAGTTGGGAAGAACACCATAGGCAAGATTCCTTCCATTATTGCAAAACACCTGGGTCTAAGCGATGCGGACAAATATACTGGTCATTGTTTGCGCAGAACCTCTGCAACTTTGTTGGCGGACGCGGGGGCAAACATGACCACATTGATAAGACATGGCGGTTGGAAAAGTTTAGCTGTGGTTGAGGGATATTTGGAAGACAGTATGTCTTCTAAAAAACAAAATTTCGAAATTGATAGCTGGAGTACCATCAACGAGACCATCAACATCAAAAAACGTTCAATCATCGTCAATTTCTGTTAGTGAAAATCACGAAATAATAGAAAACATTGACTTATCAAAAGCCGGTAAATTCGTTTTTACTGGGTCTTTTTATAACTGTTCATTTAATATAAATAATAAATAAGTTTTTTCGTTAATTCGTTGTTAATTTGATTTTTCCTATTTATTTCTCTTAATGCCCGAGGGCATTAAAAACTTCCTTAATGCCCTAGGGTATTATATACCATTTAAAGTGTCTGGTAGCTATGGTATTATGAAGCAATAATATTCAAGTAGGACATAAAAATATTATAAATGTAAATTTGTCTAACGTTAATCTTTTTTGTTTCCGAATAGAATTCTTTTGAAGGATCAAGATAATCCTTACTAAATATAATCTTCAAAATACTTCTAATTTTTAACCAAAGTTCTGTTTATTCCTCCCCAACCTTAAATTCAGTAATTTAAATGGGTTTTGACTAATGCATAATATAATATTTCTAGATGTTGTATATCCAGAAATTTTTTAATGTTTTTAAAAATTGGTAATAAACTTCTTAATTTTTTAATCAAATATTATACTTGAAAATTCCAATTTAATTTACTGTCAAAAATTATTCCTAAATATTTTACATAATTGACTTTTAAAATTTGAATGTTATCGCTTATATTGATACTATTCATATTTTGTCGTACATTACTTAGGTTTAAAGTAAAAGGATAGTTTGTTTTATTGAAATTAATTGTTTTTGAGCCAATTTTTTTATAATAATTTTCAAATATTTTTTAATTTTCTTAAATTGTATCGCTATAAAAAATAGCAGTATAATCTGCAAAACCATGAATTTTCCCACCGCAATTCATACTAAATAAATCATTAACATAAATAATAAAAAATAATAGTCCTAAAATTGTCTCTTGAGGGACACCATATTTAAATACTTTTGAATAGCTTTTTTCTTTATCCATTTTAACATAATATCTCGGGCTAAAATCTAATACTTTTTTCCCTTGTATAATAGAAATAACTATATTAATATAACAGCCAAAGCAGTATTATTGTAAAAACCCTCATCTGACATATTTGCCACCAAAGAATCTAATAAGTTCGAAATATGGTTTAAATTTTTTTTATTTTCATCACGTGTTTCAGGCTCATTTCTTTCAGAGTTTTCGTCTGTATTAAATAACCAATATTTTACTTCGTTCATATTATTAGAGATAATCATTCAAAATTGTATTTCGCAGCCATACAAAAATGTTTCTACCTTTAAATCAGAATTTATTTTATTATAGAATATGTTATTACAGGTCCAGGAGAATATTTAAATTTTAATTTAATTAATTTTACACCAACATTTGGGTAGCTCAAACGGGTTAAAAACAACAAGAAAATCTTTAAAATTAGTATACGAAAATGCTCTTTAATAAGATTCAAACTCAGTTTTACTATTTTTAATCGCTTTTGCAAAATTTTGATTTTCAAGTTCCTGGACGTCCTTCACGACTTGACACACACCTTCACAATTTGACAGTTTTAGATAAATA
Source organism: Polydrusus tereticollis (assembly GCA_963920685.1). Lineage (NCBI taxonomy): Eukaryota > Metazoa > Arthropoda > Insecta > Coleoptera > Curculionidae > Polydrusus > Polydrusus tereticollis. The sequence goes on along the minus strand of OY987328.1, from coordinate 110,845,813 downwards.
ATAGGGACAGTTGTGGAATTCAGTAGGTCCTGCATCGCGTTTTAGTCTAGGAATCTTTAAAGTTACGGTTTGTTTCGCCGGTTCTTGAATGAGCTGCTGTAGAAAAATGAACTGAATTTGGATGGAATTAAATTTTTCCTGCGAACAGCCCTTATCCATTTATCAGATATGGTTGCATCCGTTGGAAACCGAAACGCGTGTACCTTCGGTAAATTACCATAATTTCCCCGACATCCCAGCACACAACAGGAATAATTTTTATAATATTTTAAGTATTCCGGTACCACCGCTAAAACGCCACCATAGCACAAGAATATCACAAAATTTATTACTTTTTAATTAAAACTCGAGCAAAAAGGGAAGAAGTTAAGCGCTTCATTTACTCTCGTGCACGACACATACAAATCGCTGTGTCTACGTCATGCGGCTCTGACGTCAGAGCACCGAGTCCTTGTATTCTCGGTGTTATTGACTCTGCTCTTAGGTGAATTATTGGCATTATTTAGGCGTGGCCCCCAAAAAAATTCAACTCACCGCAGTTTACTTAGTAAGCCAAACTTTTTAGGTGAAAAGAGCGTTTACTGAGGCTGTTTCTATTGGCAACTCTAGAAATAAAGGTAAACGGAGTTCCCATCAACAATATTAGGTATGCCAAAGATACAGCGATTCTGGTAGACAGTGCCGACGATCTCTAAACACCGTCAATGACACAAATGACGCTTTGAGTCTTAAAATGAACGTGGATAAGACCAAGTAAGTACGTTCGAATAAATATTAACGGGAAAGAAATAGAAAAAGCTAAATTATTCATGTACAGGTCGAGCAATATAGCATGAGCTCTGACCTTCGGGTGCGCAGTAATCGGGCAGTTATAAAATTAAAACATTTCTTTTAAACCTACCAGGGTTCCTGATGTCAATTAGTCCGTCAATCGTTTTATTAAAATACACAGACAGAAGAACCATTTTAATAAAAAAATCCCAAAACAACTGGAAACCAAGTATGTATCTTAAATGTAATATAATTATCTCTTATTCTTTAGCACCCCAATTTTCACAAAGTAATGTAAAACCAGCTTAATCGACAACGGCCACGATACTAAAAATTAAAACAATTGAAATCCTTACCGGCAGCCGGTAAAGGCGGCGCTACAATGCACAAATCCATCATTACCATTAATAATGAATGGTCGAAAACTGCGAAAAGAATCACATCACGCACACCTAAGCTTTCACTATTTCTAATAATTACTAGTTCGTCTGATTATTTGATTTTAATTAATCTAAAAATAACGCGGAACTGTAATTTAATAAAAATACGCACGCACAAGATAACAAACGCAAGCCACCAAACGCGACTAAGAACAGTTGGCTTCGCAAACAAAAGCTCACTGCAATAAAGTTGACCAATGCCGCGTTCACTAGACTTCAATCAAGTTTTAATAACTTAAAAATATATTCAAAATATTTTAAACAAAAAAATTGATACCTAATTGGTATGCATTTTCACTTTACGCATGACATTATGATGATATGCAACTTATTAAACTGTAAAATCATATACAAATACGTATTTTTATTCAAAGAACCGTCTCGAACCCTCAAACTATCAAATACTTTTTGCGGACTTCGCGCAAAACCAAACTTTGTCTCAGGTGGCCACGACTCCCGCGAGTTACCACCTTCTTCTCTTCTTGAAAAACAAACGACTGTTAACAGATTGGTAATTTACTGACAAGAAGCGCGGAGCTTTTGGATAGCCTTACACGATCGGTCTTGTCTCACGTACGGGGGGGCCTCTACACTGTACCTGTCAAGATAATGCAGGGAATCTCGTGCAACTGGTAATCATTCATGTAAATATTATATGCAATTATGTATTTAGTAGGTGACCAATACCTAAAGTTGTAAGCAGATTTGTCGTAGGACAAAAGCGTTAGTGTATGTAGGACCTTGTAAAGGACGACTTGTTTTTTTGTTTGGAGAGTAGAAGACTGGTTTGCTTGCAGGTTGTTCGTTATTCAGATATTTAGATCCGTACCGCCAACGCGATTGTTAGAGATCTCGAATGTGGCACCACTGGCACCACCTTAAAAAAATAAATAATGCATTTATTTATACCGGGTAATAATAAAGTAACTTTGTTTAGTTTTCTTTTTATTTTATTTAAAAAATTTAAAATATTCAGAATATAAAATTATCATTAAATATATAAAAATCGAGAATTCTTAAAAGGATAATATTATACAGAATTTTATTTCCAACCATTTTACTCTCCGCACTTCTCATCGCGAAATCAATATGAACCGAGCTACACGTGAAAAGCATTTTCACCACTTTCGGAAATGGTCAAATCCAGCAATAACTCGATAAATAAGAAAAATATTGAGAATTCTTAAAAGTACAATATTATAAAGAATTTTATTCCCAACCATTTTAATATTTTCACCTTTCGTCGCGAAATCAACAGGAACCAAGCTACGCGTGAAAAACATTTACAACCCCTTCGAAACTGGTCAAATCGAGCAATAAATGGATAAATAATAAAAATAGGTACTGAAAATTCTTGAAAGGAAAATATTATAGAGAATTTTATTTCCAACCATTTTACTCTCCGCACTTTTCATCGCGAAATCAATAGGAACTGAGCTACACGTGAAAAACATTTTCAACCCCTTCGAAAATGATCAAATCCAGCAATAACTCGATAAAATATTGGGAATTCTTAAAAGTACAATATTATAAAGAATTTTATTTCCAACCATTTTACTCTCCACACTTTTCGACGCGAACTCAACAGGAACCGAGCTACACGTGAAAAGCATTTTCAACTCCTTCGGAAATAAGTCTACCGTAGAAATAATGTAGTAGTATTGCGAATATTTCTTTCGCGAATGTGCGTAATTTGTGGAGTGACATAATATAAAGATTAAGAAAACCAGTCACGTTTGGCAACACTGTAAGTAATATTATCCTTTTTTTCCGTTTAGATCCAGTTTCTTCAAACTTACGCCCCAATTCTATGACATACTTATGCCCGACGTTTTTGTCTGGATGCCTCTACCATTTTATTACTTTTCGAATTTTAAATTACCTTAAAATGACACAGTGAAACATCAGTCAAATATTGACAATTGACGGATGTTTGGGAAAACTCGTGTGTCGAAAAATCTAGTTTTGAAAAAAACGCAAAAGAAGAAATTGTAAAACTCCGATAGGCTCTTATTTCAAAATGATGAGATTTATTAGAATGCGTTTGTAAAGCATGTTTTTAATTGGCATACTTTATTAAAAATTTAAATTAACCAACAAATTTTACCAAAACTTATGAAAAAAACGTAGCATATTAATTTACACGCTTTATTTATTGAATTAATACTTTTAAAAATTTCATCCTTGTTTTGTATTCAAGGGTACCTGGATTTTGTGGCAATCGTAACCACCTCATTGATCTCCATACTACTGTTTCTTCAACAGCAGTATTGGGTTTTCTTTTCAGCAAGATAATTTTATGTAAACAAGAAAACCTAAAGTCCTTAGGAACCAAAAAAAGGTTTTCTATTTCTACACTACTATCATCTCGTGGAAAGTGATTATTAACGGAACCCGCGGCAAAGCAGGACCACTTGGATTGATTCAGGATAAGTTGAATGTTTTGCCGAAGAGTAACCCATTTTTTTTACTGTTGAGCCTGAAGAGGTTAGAATTTTAACTTTGGATATTTTTTTAGAAACAAAGTTATATCAGTGTTTGGCCTTGATTCACTTAAATGATTTTTAAAATTGAATTAATCCAATTCAAGTTTTTAATATGATACTGCTAATATTAAAACTGTTTATAGCAGGTGTTTCTCACTTCTTTCCCATATTGCAATGCACCGAACTCAAATCACAAACACCTTCACAAAATATAAAGGAACAAGTCAATTTGGCAGGAAATTAATTTGTATTCATTTTATTAGGAAATAGGAGAAATGTCAACTTATTCATTTTTAGTCCAACTATTTCTATTATGTTACTTATACAAATTTTAATCATTTATATTAGTACAGTGACTAAAAGTATATGAATCTAATCAAAATTACAAGTTTAAAAAGTCAGAACAATGTCTAAGTGGTTCGTTTTGAAATGGAAGCCCCGTATAGCTTTAAGAAGCTTTAATATTAAATTGGACATTTTAGAGTTGTTAAAAAAATCAATTATGTATATTTTAAACCTTTAGCATGCTTTTAAAACAGGTGAAGCCGGCCTTTGGTTTGAAATAATATAACAATACTGCCAGTATTTATTTAAGTAACTAGAATACTATTATTATTTTAGTTTTTCTTTAACTACCTGCTTTCTACCATTGGTGAATACAGTAATACTATTTGTGCGGGCATATGTGTGGGCAGTAAAATACGATCAAATCAGATACGAAACATGGGCAGAGAGAAAGTACCTAATTGATTTATTGGTAGTAACACCCAGTACAAATCTAAATCTCAACCATATCTCGAAAAACTAATAGCTTACATTAGTTCCGAGAGAAATCAGCGCGTTTTCAAAGGTTTTTAGTATAACCTACAGCGGTAAAAACAATGAAAAAGCAAGAATGAGTTTTACTATTGTAAAACATTATTGTTATATTGAAATAATAATAAATATTATAAAACAAATGTAAGAACAATTTGCGAAGATTGATTTATTGTTTTATATAATAACAAGGACATTAGAGAAATTACGAATACTTTTGCTTTTTACCAACATGGATGTTTAAAGTAATGATTGTGATAGTATACTAAAAAGGGCACTTAAGTTTCAGTTTTGATGGAAAAATAAAAACGCACATTTAATTTTAAAACTGAAACATGAGATGTGTACAATTTTTGTTTAAAAAAAAATTAATTATAAATAAAATGCCAACTCTCTATCTCTGCTACCAACTTAATTTGATTTAGTTAATATCCCACTGGCACTGAGACAATAGAGGTCAGTGGTCAGGTTAATGGTATTTATCGACTTTCAAATCCCTTAACAAATACGTTCAAGAAAATAAACTTTCTGAGTAGGAATAGTAGATTCTGTAACGAGGTTGGAATGAAAATTCGATCCGAGTGGAAGATTCCGAACGCGAGCGTAGCGAGCGTGAGGAACCACGAGTATCGAATTTTCATTCTAACCGAGTAGCAGACTATATTTTCTCCACGACCAAAAAGTACGAATAAAAACAAATAAAATCTGTACAAAGCAATTAAGTTATTTATTCGCAATATTCGTAATTTCAGGTGGAGTATTATCCATATCTGATTCATCCGATTTTTCACTCATTTTTTGACTTGCACTAAAATTTGTCTGAAAATAATTATTACAACGCGGCCATTTTTATCTGACACTGACAGTTTCGAAATTCATGGCAACCTATGTCGTTTAGATCAATTACAGAATATTCATTCCGTTTCTTGTTATGGAATGAAAATACACGCAAAACGCATAAGAAGCAAGGGTTTCAGAATAAATATTCCAACTCAAGAGCGACAATTTTTACATTCTATTATCAAAAATGATTTTGGAATTATTGCATTCAGTAATGGTCGTGGAGAAAGTAGGTTTATTCCATTTTTGGTCAAAATGTACTTTAAATGTAATGGTTTATTTACAGTTTTTATCTTTACCTGGTAAAATTATGGCATATTTTGATCTATTAAGTACCAGGAAAATGTAGCGTGAGAAAGCCGATCTCTTTCTAAAAGTTCGAAATAGAGGACATCAGTCAAATTTATGCATTTCGTCGCCTGAGAACCATTTTTCTACATTTTACAGGAGCTAAATTTGAAAGTTTGGAAAGGTAGGAATTGAAATGGTTAATGATATTTCGTGAAATTATATTTTTATTAAAATTATAAATTAGTCGTATGAAAACAGTATGTTATGTAGTTTATTGTTTTTAATAAAAAATAAGAAAAAATATATAAATGAGAAATTATGTCTTGGACACAGGATTATTTAGACTAAAACGTAAATTATTTGGTTAGCACGCTGAAATAATATCAATTTTCTGTAATTTTTAAAAATTGAAAACAGCAAATTCAGTAAAATAATGTTTTATACAGGGTGCTTCCGAAGTACGGTACGTAACTTAAGGGGGTGATTCCTTATGATATTCTAAGAGAAAAATTCATATGAACATGTGTCCGGAGTTGCCCCGTTTTTGATATACAGGGTGTTAAAGTTTTAAAAAAATCTGTTGCAATCGTGCGTTTTATTAGAAGGTGGCCATTTTCAACATTTCCTTTAATTAACTGTTGTATGTCTTTTTGTATCATAATTTAAAAAAATAATTTTATTTTTAACTTAAATGTTTTTTAGGTATTTTTTACTTTTTCTCTCGAAAGCGAAGTAAGGTACGGAAGCAATTCAGGGAACAAAAAAGTTGTATTATTAGTTGGTAAATCCGAAAAAAAATAGGAAAACTAGAAAAAGTCAGTGGCGTACATTTTTTTGTCAATAATATTCGTTACGGTGCTCCCCGGGACGCTACTGGACTTAAATTTAATCTAGTTAGGGCTAGTTAAGCCCCTTATCATTATGAATAACGGTAGCAAATTTCAATAAAATCGGGAAAAGGATATATAAAAAAATACGTTTTTTTTTTAAACTTTAACACCCTGTATATCAAAAACGGGGCAACTCCGGACACATGTTCATACGAACTTTTTCTCTTAGAATATCATGAAGAATCACCTCCTTAAGTTACGTACCGTACTTCTGAAACACTCTGTATAGTGTGTAAAAAATTGAAATTTCTAATAATTTTTTTTAATTGAAATATATTATAAGAAATGTATTTTTTTTTAACTTTCATATTGGGTTTATTCAATGCCCCCATCATCTTCTAACAATTATCACTCAAAAAGATTAAAAATTTCTCACTAATATTACAGATATTTCAGTTTTTATGCAACGAAAATTGCCAAAATAAAACACATTTACGAGAATCGAATCATTCTCAAAAAAAAGTTGGCCGTGAAAAACAGTTTGTATTTGCTAAAGATTAAATTTACGATAGACGTCAAGATGTCAGAAAATTCGAGTTTTAATTTGATTTTATTGTTAATATTGGATACTTTTAGGCCCCGAAAATGGTGTGTATATTTATTAAAAAATGTTTTTAGTTTTAGTTTTTATGCAACGAAAACTACCAAAATAAAACACATTTACGAGAATCTAATCATTCTCAAAAAAAAGTTGGCCGTGAAAAACAGTTTGTATTTGGTAAAGATTAAATTTACGATAGACGTCAAGATGTCAGAAAATTCCAATTTTTAATTTGATTTTATTGTTAATATTGGATACTTTTAGGCCCCGAAAATGGTGTGTAATTTTTTAAAAAATGTTTTTAGTTTTAGTTTTTATGCAACGAAAACTACCAAAATAAAACACATTTACGAGAATGTAATCATTCTCAAAAAAAAAGTTAGCCGTGAAAAACAGGTAAAGAGTAAATTTACGATAGACGTCAAGATGTCAGAAAATTCGAGTTTTAATTTGATTTTATTGTTAATATTGGATACTTTTAGGCCCGGAAAATGGTGTGTATATTTTTTTAAAAATGTTTTCTTTCTGTTTAAAAACTAATATTGAGGAAAATCGCTGTATTTCTTTCATACATCTCGTAATGTATTGTTTTCCAAATCCCAAGGTGAAGCTATTAAGCCTGATTTTTATATGTCAATCTGTAGTTCAGTTGTTAGAGCGGTTGCTTCTTACCCAGATAACATGGGTTCCTTCCTCGAATCGGGAGTTTTTTTTTCATATTTAATAATAAAGATCATTATTTATGGGACTTTTTTTGTAGGGAAATGCCAATTCTGTCGAAATACAAAAATGTCTTTCTCGGATATCTCCGAAGGTATTCGAAACTTTAGCGGTGGTTTGTTGAGTACCATAGTTCGGAACTTTGGCTCATTTAACCGACTTTGCATCTCTTATAGTTTTAGGAAATTTTAGGAATGCAAGGGGTTAGCATAAATTCAAGAACTAGAAAAACAGTATAGTTAGTATATCGTACTTTTAAAAATTTTCGATATTTTTATTATTTATTGAGTTATTGCTCGAGTTGACCATTCTGGAAGGGGTTGAAAATGCTTTTCACGTGTAGCTCGGTTCCTGTTGATTTCACGACGAAATGAAAAGATACTAAAACTGTTGGGAATAAAATGCTCTACAATATTGTACCTCTAAAAATTTTCTAATAATTAGGCCTTAAGACGATTAAAAAAAATTAAGGAATTTTCTCTAGTTTTCACTTTTTTTTTAAGATAGTAATCAAAATTCAAAAGAATTAAAACTAGAGAAGGCTTAAGTATTTATTTAAGTTTTCAAATCTTTTTACCAGATGATTCTATTTGGTATATTAGCTGAGTTCTTGAATTATTGAATTTAACGACGGCGTGTTTTATCATATAAACACCGATAAAACAACCAAATCATCTTTATTATATTAACGGCTTGCTGAGGGCCTCTTAAGGCATATTAAAAAAATTGCAAAATGTTCCGCTGCTTCAAAAATCACCAAAGGCTTATTTCAATAGGATCAAGTAAAACAAGTATTCAAATAATGTACGAATTTATGAATATTTTAAGTTTTATTATTTTTGTCCTTTGTAGTTTACCTTGGTTTAAATAATAATATTTAATTACTTTACAAATGTGACGGTAAAAGTGCTTATGTAACAAGCAATAATTAAAAATGTTTACTTTCCTTCTTAAATGTTTAGAATACAGTATAGTTCTGAGAAGACTCGTGCAACAATATTATATAACTGTTTACTAAGTTTAACAAATGCATACACGGTCATCATCCCGGCTGACCTGGAAAGACCATATCAAAGCCCGTTGTGTGCCCTCCGGGGATGTAAAAGTGCCTTTGAGTGTACCGGGTGTATATTTTTTGTAGCTTCTTTGTTTTTATCCCAAAAGAAAATAAAAAAAAAAACACCAAGACCATTTTTTCCTAAATGAATCTGGAAACACGTTTTTAATTTTAAACTAACATATACAGGGTGCAAATATTTTTAATCGAATGCACTGTATACAGGGTATTCAGAATATGGAAGAACAGCATGGGAATTTCGGAAACCGTAAAAGTTAGAGAGGTGGTTAAATTACAATAAAGTTGCGCAATTTAGTGGTCAATTATATTCTCTTGAGAAAACCAGAAAATTCCGCTTACTACTGGAGATATTCGAAAAAATCCGAAATTTTGCGATTTCGTTTTTATTTTTTGCTGAAGTTATATAAACAGGTTTAAAAGAGGCACTTTCCTATTGCTACTTCTTTAGCTGTACAAGACAGCGCTTTACAAATTTTCAGTACAACGAATCGTTGAATATAACTTATTAATTTAAGCAGATTGTGTGTTTTACTTTACGTTATTAATTTAATACGAAATGGGGGGGGGGGGGATGGTTGGGAGAGATCTCTACATAGTAGTAGAACGTGATCTCATAAAAAAGAACTTGGTTCGACCTTAGTGAAGGTCATCTTCAACAATACAAAGTAAAATATTATATGATTAAAGTTCAGGGAATTATTGGACATTGAAGACATTGGATAACGAATCTGGAGGAAGCCTAGTCATAATTTGTACACACTGAAATGAGTAGATCATTTATACACGTTAAATATGGCAATAACTATACAATATGCAATAAAATAATAAATTGATTTTGGTGGCTGAGTGTTTTAATTCTTTTGCAATATATTTAGAAAAGTTTTGCATTTAAAGTATACTAAAACTGAAGAACAGTAGTGCAATGGAAGAGTAACCAGGGGGAAACCAACCAAACGAACTTGGCAGTGTCGAATTATTCATATTTCGACAAAGCAGAGAGCTTCTTTGTCTTTCAGCAGAAATGATATACGCAGTGGTTGATCCTCTGCCAGAACACTACCACCTTAGAGGCCACCTGCAACGGCTGGCAATCGAAGATGATCTCGAATGTAGGTGGCGCCTGGTAAAGGATGAACTGTAGATGTTCTCAACGAATGACCAGTGTTCAACAGAGTGAGGATGGAAACAAACACTCACTTTTACACACCAAAACGTTAGAAATTCTTAATAAGTAATAAATGTATTGGTTCTTCAAGAATAAGAATAGCATTTTTACAAAATAATTTGTCACATTCATAGATATTATTATTTTGATTTGAGCTCGCATTTTAAACATACTTTGTATTTTCTATTATTGTTAATCAAAGCAAATGTTGAAAATGGCCACCTTCTGATAAAACGCACGATTGCAATCGTCTCACCATTGATTCTCTTACACGTTCGAGAATGCCTGCATTATCGCATTGCAACTTTCAATAATTCCAATTCTTAAGTGTGGTTTTCATCTAGTACAGGCGTCTTGAATACAAGAGTTCAGACGACCCCCAGAAGTAATAGTCTAGAGGATTTAAGTCGGGACTGCGAGCTGGCCAACCTTGGGGACCTCCTGCGCGTCCAATCCAGCAATTAGAAAAAAAGTTGTCGAGGTATTGTTGAGCAATTAGGTTAAAATGAGCTGGGGCGCCATCGTGCATAAACCACATATAAGTTCTTATTTGTAGAGGTACGTCTTCTAACAGAACGTCAAGTTCTTCAAATAGAAACTGCGTATTTGCGGACTTTCCATTCAATCGAGGTGGTAAAAAGTATGGTTCAATAAGATAGTCGCCAATGATCCCTGCCCATACATTCACCGAAAATAGTTGCTGAAAACGACCTTCTCTAATTTTATGAGGATTATCGTCCGCCCAAAAATGTTCGTTATGAAAATACATAGTGGCTTCTCTTGAAAAAGAGGCCTCATCAGTAAATAAAATTTTCGGTAAAAAATTGTTGGTTTGTGCTACTGTATGCAGCAACCACCTACTAAAATTAAACCTTGGCTGAAAATCATGGGGAAGCAGAGCTTGCACACGTTGAATATGGTATGGGTATAGTTGATAAAGATGCAAAACCCTCCAAACAGTTGATGCACTTGTTTGAAGTCGCACTGCTACCTTCCTGGCACTAGTTGAAGGATCATCTTCTATCTCTCGAAGTATAGCCTCTTCTAACTCGTGGTTACTGTTACAGGTCTGCCAGGAAGTTTCGTACTACGTTTAAAACTCCCAGTCTCACTCAATCTTGCATGGAGCTGTCTAAATGTTTTGGCACATGGCAGTACTCTGTTTGGATAACGTTCCTGATAAATTCGCCGAGCTTCTTCAGCATTCTCATTTGCTAGGCCATAATTGAAATGCATTTGGGCTATTTCAGGGTTAGTAAAGTTATTCATTTTTGACTTGTTATTGAGAAAACAGGTAAATTAGACCTCAAAACTTACCCTTACCTCATATTTTATTTTTTCTCTCGAAAACGAAGTAAGATACAAAAACAATTCAAGGAACAAAAAAGTTGCATTATTAGTTGGTAAATCCGAAAAAAAATATCAAAATTAGAAAAATGTCAGTGGCGTACATTTTTTTGTCAATAATTTTCGTTAAGATGCCCTCCGGGACGCCACTGGACTTAATAAATTAATTCTAGTTAGAGCTAATTAAGCCCCTTATCATTATGAAAAACGGTACCAAATTTCAATAAAATCGAAAAAAGAATTTTTTAAAAAATTATAAAACGATTTAAAAAAAAAAAACTTTAACACCCTGTATATCAAAAACGGACACATGTTCATATGAACTTTTTCGCTTATAATACCATAAGGAATCGCCCCTTTAAGTTACGTACCGTACTTCTGAAACACCCTGTATAACAAAAGGTATTGAAGTATTTATATATTAAAACCCTCTTCACTTCACCAAAGCAACGAAATATACCGATTTTTATCAGAACGGACGTGTCCACTCAGCGAAAGCCAGATAGTTGCCTCTGCCATCTCTCGGCAATTTATTAACGCAATAAAATTGAAGATGAACGTTTTTGAGATGTAACCTCCTTTCTCCAGATGAACGATATAACCCAATCCACCAATAACGTTAAATAAACACAGGTACTCACTCATTCTTAAGAGCTGCACATCCTTACTCGGCGAACAATCATTCCGCCTCTTTGCTCCCAGGCCGACGCCCTCGCAAATTATCGAGATATTGTCCTCCTCCATTGACTGATCCAAAGTGTTGTAATTTCTTGTCGGCGTACTGCTTACTTTGGTTTTCATGCTCATGACCTATAAAAAAAATATTTCAGCATAAATCTACTTAATATTGTGAATATATTGTTATATATTGTCAACAGCCCGCCATCTTTGCACTCATCCTGACCGCTACACGCTTGTGGTGTGGGATTTCAAACCACAGGCACTGTGGCAAGTTCAACCAACATCAGCAATTTGTGTATAAAAACCACAGCAAACGCTGGATACTAACCTTCACCTTGCGGACTAGGCTAACACCGTTTCGGCACAGCCATCTCCGCTGCCTTTAACCTAGGGCTAACTCTTGCCACCTCTACTTACACCTTTAAGACTACCTTACCCGACTGTGTAAGGTCTGGTACTAAATATTCGGCAACACTTTATTTTCTAACCGTTCGTTTTACTTCAACCCCTTGGAATATACATTCAATTAAATGACCCGGAGATGGTCAATATTGTTGTCAAATGATACTCATTGATGCGACTCATAACCGAACTATACACGGTTCTTGCAGAACTGACAGTTTTGCACGAAAAGCCGCTATCCCCGCCCCGTAGATGGCCGACTAACAAGCCACACCAATAACTCTTACAGTACAAGGACAAAGGGCTTATTTCTGACATCATCACCCGGGGGCCGACGAGTAAACGAATACGATATAATATAGGTTTTTGATGGATTTATGATTTTGTGTGATTTCTAAAATGCACTTTAGACCATTGTTATTTAAGTATTTAAACTTGTATTTAAGCAAATAATGCGTTAATAGGAAATAGATAATGAGTTTGATATCAACTCCACTGCAAGCATGGATTACTTCTTCACATTTTTACTGATGTTCCCACCACGATTTCCCCTTTATAGTCTAAATAAGGGTTAATATGAATTTTATCCATTAGCAGAGAAACAAATTTGTCCTGCTCATTTAAATATTTTGTGCATAAGTGAGTGGAGTGAAATGATTAGCCAGTCATTTCTTACATATCTGTAAGCATGTGGATTGATTGTATATTATTAACTGTAAAGCCATTGCAAACATAAATATGTTCAAATAAACTTTTCTTCATAAAACACTCTGAAATATTGAAACGTCATTAAGGATAGGCCAGGAATTATAAAAAGTATTATGCCCTCTCTTTTCTTTAGTAATTAGAAAAAACCGATACCACTGAATACTTTATAAATTAGTGAACATTATTTTCGTGATTTTCCTGAGTATTTGTCTCTAACTGTGATAATTTATGATGGTGTTTTATGTTTAATTGTATTTCAATTAAGTTTACTCTGAAGTTTTTGATTACTAAGTTTACCAAAATGACGTTACCTACCTGATTAGTTAGACTTTCGATTTCTGATTCCATCTCGTCATTTCTGTCCTTTAGCTCGGAATTTTTAATTTGCAAAGTTGTTAATTTTGACAGGAGCAATTCACTTTCTTCACGTTCCATCTCCCTGAAAATGGACATAAATAATGATACATTAAGTAATGTTCGTCACACAGCTCGTGGGCTACGAAAGAAATTTAGGAATGTGGACAAAAAATTAATCCCTGTATATTGTATACACCCCGTAATATATATCCCGTTTATTTCCCCCCTAACATTGTCAAATTATAATCGCCTAATATAATTTATTATATTCTTAAAGTGGCGGAGATAATATTTAAGAAATATTAATTAATTATATATTTTGGTAAATTTGGCAACCTACGCCTAATACAGCGCGGATTCCTGGGCCACAAATTATCACCTGGGCCATAATAATTGTTTTGTCTCTTTCTACCGTATATAATATTGAATTAGTGGGAATGACATCATGAAATCTTTAGAAATTTTACAGGCATTGGCGGAGTTTAGAATGATATTATTTAATTTATAATTAATACTTTTATTTAAACGTATGTAATGTTTGTAAAATGAGAACAAGATAGGGAAGTAATTGCCAATATTGACTAACCCCAGTAAATTGAAAAGTAGCCCATACTTGTAGTGGAGTTGGTGTAATTTCATTAAGTTTGTTTAATCCCTATAGAGTTACTTACATGCATCAGATGGTTTTTAAAAATTTTACTAACACAAAAAATTTAATTTAGAAAAATCCTAAGTGCAAAATATCCTACACAGATAGAACATTTTTTATAGATTTTAACACACTGCCTACTCGGGCCTTGTAGCTCTAGAACCGTGTGGCGAACTATAGTATACACAGACAGACAGACATATTATGTCCCATAATAAATGTTTTTTTTTAAAGGTGCCTGGAAAAATATATACCGGGTGATGCATGACTTAGTTGAACATAGGAAATCCCATGTAAATTTTGAGGTGGCTAGATATTGGCTCCCATGTACATTTTAGAGAAAAATTGAAGTATAATTTTTTGAAGAGGCCGATATAATAAACTAATGTGCCAAGTTTAAATAAATTTTAATAAGCCAATCCTAATTTATTTAATTAAATGTGATGGCAAAATTACGAAATTTTCATAGTTTAGGTAATACAGCAAACACCAGCAAATAATTTCTATGACGCTATTGTCAAAAGTTGACGTAAAGCTGGACATAACGAATAAGGATTATTTCACATTAAAAACACATTTTCGTTTCACCAGCCTGGCAATCACACATCCAAAATAAAAGACACCATTATGTTTTTCTTACTAAGCCTTTAAGATAACATACCTGAGACTACAGATTTTTACGAAAACATTAATTAACTAAATGTTCGAACAACCCTTCATTAACAGCTAAATAATATATATCCTAACCGATCATAAAATTTATTTCTAACATTACTGAGTTGATATTGAGAAATATCAGGAGACCTGGCTGGCCAAAGGATTAGAAGCCGTGGGCCAATAATATTTCCGTTAAAAATATTTTGAAACTATTCCCTAACCATGAGAGAATTATGGGCAGGACAACTATCCTTGTGATTACCAGATCTCCTGATGTTCGCGTACAACTTCTTCTAGTGCGGGTTCAATTCGATTTTGTAGTAAGTTCAAATAGATTACTGCTGTAAGGTTGCTTTCCATAAAAAATGGTCCTATAATGTACTGTCCTACAATTCTCGCCCAAATATTTATTTCTTGTGGATATTGCGTCAGAGTATGAACAAGACGATGTTCATTTTCTTGGCTCCAATACCGGCAATTTTGAACATTTGGTTTGTTGTTGAGGGCGAATGTGCATTCATCGGTAAAACAAATATTTCTCAAAAAACCCCCATCATTATTTGCTCTTTCTACTACACACGCTCACTCACAATCTATGTATTTATGGCCAGTATGCCATAATGAAATAATTAGACATATTTCATCATTAAAAAATAATAGTTCTCCTGGTTTTGATCGGGTGGTGGTAAATATAATTAAAAAGACACACCAAAACATTTTAATCCCACTAAAACATATCATAAACACCATCTTTAAAACAGGTATTGTTTCACAAAATTTCAAAACATATATAGTTTGTCCAATCTATAAGAGCGGTGAGCATTCAAAAATAAAAAATTATCGGCCTATCAGCTTAATAACTCATTTTGCAAAGATATTCGAAAAATGCATGAAACATCGACTAGTAACATTCTTTATCTGCTTTCATTTAGTAATATGAATTTTACAGTTCTGTAAATCGTTTTGTAAGGGCATCTATTACAGCACTAGTGCTGTAATAGATGCCATTACAGCACTAGTGCTGTAATAGATGCCCTTACAAAACGATTTTTAATAGCAGGTGCATTTTTATTTTTAAAAATGCCTTTTGCCAAATATTTTTATTCATAGATGAAAGTAGATAAAATTTTATACAATATTCTTGTTGTAAATTCATATAACTACACTCGATGTTTGATTAAACTCGGCTGACGCCTCGTTTAACAATTTTAACATCTCGTGTTGTAATATGAATCTTTACAACACTTATATCGTAAATATCTATTACAAAAAATAAAGTTCTATCAGAGAATCAATTCGGCTTTTTAGAGGGATCTAGTACTGGGGACGCCCTGTATGCATTCACTTCAGAGGTAACAAAAAATCTAAACCTAGGTACAAAATGCTTGGGGATATTCATTGACCTTGCTAAAGCCTTTGATACGGTGCCACACAACCAACTTTTAACTGTCTTGTCACATTACGGCGTGAGAGGAACTGTGCTTAATTTAATAAAAAATTATCTACAAGATAGACCACAAATGGTTAAAGTAAATAATACATTAAGTGAGAGGCAGGTGATCAGAATTGGTGTTCCTCAAGGAACCGTTCTGGGTCCGATCCTCTTTATCACCTATCTTAATGCTCTTTTAACAGAAAATGTAGGTGGTACAGTTATATCTTACGCGGATGACACGGCTATAATATTTACTGGTAAAGATTGGGAAGAAGCTAAAAATAACGCAATAAATGGTTTTAGATTAGTAAGGGATTGGTTGGAAACATATAAACTGTCACACAATTTAAATAAAACAAATTACATTGCCTTCTCTTTAACAAGAGCTGGCAAGCCCAATTTTACAGATATTACTGTCGGTACTGATAAAATTCCTGGGGTAACTCACACAAGGTATCTTGGGTGTACTGGTTGACCAGTTTTTAAAGTGGGGCCAACATATTAACTATATTTCTAATAAAATACGTAAGCTTATACACAAATTCTATATATTAAGAGAATTCCTAAATGAAAAAACATTGGTGATGGTTTATAGAGCTTTTGTGGAGTCGCTAATACGATACGGGATAATTGTTTGGGGTGGTATGTACGCCACAATACTTAATAAGTTAAATATAACACAAAAATATATTTTTAAAATTATATTTAAAAAAAAACAAAAGATTTCCCACCAATTCATGTAAGTCGAAACTAAAACGTGTTGATCCCAATATTGAAACAAGGATTAAATCTAATAATAAACTTAAATTGCCAAACAATGTAACAAATGCAAATAAAAAGTTTCTAGATTACTTAGCACCAAAATCATTTAATTTACTCCCCAAGAACATAACATCAATAACAAACATAAAAACCTTTAGTAAACGGTGTAATCAATATGTTTACCGAAATATAGAAAAGTTTTTAATATTGTTTGATTGAGTCATTTAATCATTGAGGATTGTACGCGTGTTTCAGTAATGTGTGTCACATAGAGGTACATTTTAAGTAAGTAAAAATTAAAAAAAAAATATATATATATAAAATAGGTACTATAAACATAAGTCTACTTTTAGATCTCGACAGAGACGGGTGTTTCGCACCTAGGTGTATATTATTTAGTTTTGCTACTGATACCAAACCAATTATGTAAATATATTATTTAAGAGTAATATGTAAATGTATGTAAATAAGTATACAAATATCTTTCCATTACCTCAAAACAGAGTAGCATTCTCCGTTTTTCATCACCTTGCCGTAGCTCTTGATGTTTTTCATACTTGTAAGGAAAATATTTATGTTGTCTTAAAGTGCGCAATATTGTGGCTTGATGTTTTTCTACGGCTTGCCCAAGAATCCTCGTGCTAATCGTTTTATTTTCGTCCACGTGCAGTAAAATATCAAGATCTCTATTGACATTGTGAGTTGAGCATTTACAGTTATTTATTACAGTGCCTTTGGACTCAAATTTACTAATGATAACTTCAATTAATGAAATGGAAGGGATAGGGCTTATCAGGGAATTTAACTGAAAACATTTCAGACACTGCTCTTAAACTGTTTCCTGTATAATACCACTTAATCATAGTTACATTTTCCTTAATGGAATAGCTCATATTTAGCAATAATTAAAACGCCTTCAATGAAAATGTTGTCACTGACGCTACTTTTCGTTTTGTCAATGCCAAATAATAATTTGCTGGTGTTTGCTGTATTACCTAAACTATGAAAATTTCGTAATTGTGCCATCACATTTAATTGAATAAGTTAGGATTGGCTTATTAAAATTATTCAAACTTGGCACATGGGTTTAATATATCGGCATCTTTAAAAAATTATAATACAATCCTTCTCTAAAATGTACAGGGGAGACAATATTTAGCCACCTCAAAATTTACATGAGATTTCCTATGTTGAACTAAGCCATGCATCACCCGGTATAACACCAAATACTTGAAAAATAAATAATTTAACATATCAATTATATATTTTCATAATTTATCAGCATATAATTAGTTGCAACCTTGAACCCACCAAATTCAAAAAAAAAAAAGAAACTGCACTCATACCTAACTTTCTGCTTCTCTGCCTCCAAAAGCTCTACCCTTTCAATCAGCATCTCCTTGTCCTTCTCCAGATCGCATATTTTTCCACTAAGAGCTTGATTCTCTTTCTCCACATTTATAGAATATTTCTGAGCCACCAGCAGATCGTTTTTCAGTTTCGCCGCTTCCATTTCTAGCGCCATAATTTTTCCTTCCAATGATTGGTTGATGCAATTCAGTTGTTCTTTATCTTTCCCGTACTGTCCGGTTATGTCACGCAGCATGTCCGCGTGTCGCTGGTCAAGAAGCTTCACCTGAAATGAATAAAACGTGCATTATATTTTTATAGTCATAATATGCAGACATATGCGAGACGTGCACGTGGCGACATCTCGTGGTAATCGAGCTATCCACCCAACGGCGACTTAGAGAAGACCAAACGCTGGAATGAAACCAGCATAAGTAGGTATCTAATGTCAGGTGGCGCTGAAAGTCAATTGTCGGTTTTTGCGAACCGAAAACGCGATGTAAAAGAAAAAAGCTTGCCGCTTTTCTTTTCGTCAGACCCAATCCTTGGACGGGTTTCGCCGTATTACGGCTCATCGGCAAGGCTGGTTGGGTGGATAGCTCGATTGCCAAGAGATGTCGCCACGTGCAACATCTCGCAGACGTATTGTTACATTATGTGTTGAAATGCACTGTAATGTCCCTCTTCTTTTCGTCAGACTCTATAGCCTTGCCGATGAGCCGTAATACGGCAAAACGCGTATTATCATTGTGTCAGACGAAAAGAAAAGGAACAAACTTCTTTCTTTTACGCAAGACAACTGTTGATAAATAAATCTTTTTACCTGATTGATAGTATTCTGTTCCATTCTCATATGATTATCATCCACTTCTTGGGCGAGCAGTGTCGCCCTGTTATTGGCCTCGACAACGTCCAGTTTCAGCTTCTCCCTTTCCGCTTGCAGCTGTTCTAAAATGTTCCTCAGGCATCGGATTTCTGATTGATACAAACTGAGATTCGCCCGCAACAGGGTGGTGTGAGGGTTCTGATATTCGTCGCGGGTGTTTTCGTTTATGGCACGCGTTTGCTTCTCCAATACCTCAGCCAAATCTTAAAATAAAATTAAATATTTAACAAACCTCAACCTAAGATAAGCAAGGTTTGATTTTACATTATATTAAGACGTCTTGTATGCAAATAAAGGCAGTAACATAATTACCGAAAAGCATATATTGTTTTATTTTTTGTTCACCCTGCATGGAATAATCTGTCTATACAGTGACCATCCCGCATAAATACGGTATTAATTCAAGGGAATAAACTTAAGCGTTTGCTAAAATCCTCTGACAACATGTTACATCTTATCTTCATCATCAGTTAATTTCAATAAATTTAAAACGAGTTGTGCAGCCTTATATTAATTTAAGAAGCCAAAAATCAAATAAATATGTAAATAATAAAGAAATACATATATTTTTTTAATAATTCTAAGGTTATGTCATCAGTCACCCAAAGATAAATCCAATTAAGGGGTTTGAAACTCAGCGGATTGGAGCCGTAATTCATTGTACGCTGTGAGTAGAAAAGAGAGATGAAACTACCTGTTTGTTATTTGTTATGTATGTTTTAATTGCTCTGAACTAGGGATCGACCGATATGATTTTTTGTGACCGATACCGATATCGGCCGATACCGATATATGCATAGCCGATATCGGCCGATACCGATATATCGGCTATATTTTCTATTATGGATATTTTGCTATATAAATAAGCTACAATTAATGTCCGTCTTGTTCAACTGCCCGCTCAAGTAAAACCACACAGCTAAAGATATTTGAATCCTTTGATAACATGAAGTTATGGGACATCAATAGTACTAAATCTAAAGACATTCACTATTCTATCGGAAAATTATTAGCTATAGGTATACAACCCTTCAGTATTCTGAATGATGTCGGCTTTAAACAGCGTTTAAAAAAATTGGATCCTTGTTACAATATGCTTCTGATAAATATTTTAGAGAAATTATACTTCCTGATAGTTACCAAAAATGTTCTTCAGCAATTAGTGAAAAATTATCATCATCACTTTCCTTGTAGAAAACATTAAAGTTTGTGTAACTACAGATTTATGTACGTGCAAACACAATAATAATTCATTTATGTGTTCTACTGCTCATTGGATGGATTTTAAAACGACTGAAAGATGTACATTTGTACTGGCTTGCAAACATTTTCCAGGAACACATACAGCTTTAAATATTGCCCAGATGTTAAATGATTTACTGAAGAGATGGAAGTTAGTTCATAATCAGGTTCTTTTGGTTTTGGCTGACAATTCCGCCAACATTAAAAAGGGCATGGACGAAGTTAAACTAAAACACCAAACTTGTTTTATACATCTTTACAATTAGCCATACAAGACTCGATAGAAAGTCAACGATCAATCATGGATTTATTGGCAAAAGCGAGGCGTATAGTAACTTATTTTAGTCACTCCTCTTTGGCTTGTGATAGACTGAAGAATATTTAAAAGACTCTTAATATGGCGAGAAAATCTTTGGTTCAGGATGTACCTACATGATGGAACTCAAGTTTTTATATGTTGGAACCTTTGGTAGAAAGAAAAAACGCTTTAAATATATTTATAATGGATAAGTCAGCTTTAAAAGATAAGGAACTAGCATATCACCAGTGGAAACTAGCAAAACACTTATGAAACTTATTAGAACCCTTTGAAGAGATTACCAACATTTTTAGTAAGAACAGTGCATCTATATCGGAAATAATATCATTACTTAAGACACTTTTGATTTATCTCGACAAAGCTGAAGGAGCTGATTTTTCTGGAGTGCAGACTACTAAATTTGAGCTCAAAAATTCTTTATTTATTTATTTTACTTTATAAATTTATGTTTTAATTTCTTTAAAAAATATATCGGCCGATACCGATATACTCTTGGCCGATATGGGCCGATACCGATATCGGCAAGAAGGCCGATATGGCCGATATACCGATACCGATATCGGTATCGGTCGATCCCTACTCTGAACATTGACCAAGTGTTTTAACATGAACCGTATTAGAATATATTCCGTAAAGAAAAGATGCAGAACAATTTGGAGACTATAAATTATAAAGAATTGTTTTAAATTGTATTTTGTTGTAACACATGAAAGTCGCAATGTTGCTACCATATTTCTAAAGAAATATTTTTATCTTATTAATGATGATGTTAAGAAATAAAAGTGTGCAACTTCTTTTGGTGTGTTTTACTTGATCCTAACAGATTTACAGAATTCGTAGCAAAAATACGTATCTACAATAAAATCGTCGCCGCTACTTTTCCCTTTCAAATCAGATATGTCCGTCTTAATAGCGATTAAAGGCGAAGAACCATTGAAATCTGTAAAAAAAATCTCAATAGTTTTATTTGCCCCCGGAACAATCCTTAAAATGCAAACACCCTTTTCCCGTTTTTTGCATGCTAGCGGTATGAGGACTTGTCAGTCGCCACCCTCGGAGCTGAGCATATTTTTGTTTTAAAGCTATTATTATATACTATGCAATTTGCTCCAGTTTAGGCTCAATTAATATGTATTTTTAAAATAA
Source organism: Polydrusus tereticollis (assembly GCA_963920685.1). NCBI lineage: Eukaryota > Metazoa > Arthropoda > Insecta > Coleoptera > Curculionidae > Polydrusus > Polydrusus tereticollis. Next base: position 110,823,834 of record OY987328.1, on the reverse strand, counting down.
ATATTTAATGTCAAACAAACCTCAAAAGAATTCGCGAATTTGTTACGTGCAATCAGCATGCCAACCTAATGGATGCTTATTGTTTTAGGGATTTTCTTCCTATTATTTTTTTATTGTATTTTTGTATGTGTAAAGTACTAATTTATTTTCACTTGTTGGTAAAATGGTTTATTGGCATTTAATTGTCAAACTTTTCACGACGCCGACGGTCGTCACCAGTGTAAAGCAAACACAAATGCATAAAGAAAATTACGAAGAACTTTATGAAGAAATTCGCAGTGTTATACAGGCAAACCTAACTATTTTATCGAAAAAAATATACAGAGTGTTATATTTAAAATAAAAAGTTGTTCATTTTAATTTTTTTCGCAATGAACTTTCAATTGTCACCACCTTTTATGCCAAGATTTTTTGAAATTTACTGTTCCTTTGGCTATACGATAGCAAACAATCACTAGTTCAGGAGCTAAGGTGAAAATGCATAGGAATTATTTCCCATGTCAATTGTATCCGTCGTTTATAGACGTCATTTTGTTTTTATCAAATGGTTGACGCCGCCATTTTGAAAGTAAATATCAACTGGTTGTATGTCAGTAAAAAGGTAATCATAAAAATACTTGAAATGTGCATAAAAAAATCCAGGTTGTCATTTAAAAATTAACAGCAATATGTCCTTACCGTTGATATTAATTTTCGCAGCATTAAACCCGAGTTCATGAATCAACTCTTTCGGCGACAGGATACCAACATTTTCCCACATCTCGATCAAGGTATCTGTGTTTATCAGGCCATTTCCATCTGGTCCTAAAGTCACATACTGGAATGTCTGAGAATCAGGAAATAACTCTTCTGAAGAACAACTAATAAAAAATAAATAGATTAATCAAAATATCTGCGTACAAACTAACTTATTTTTAATATTAGATATTTCCTTACCGTATATTGACAGATGACTGATCATTAACGCTAGTGCTGTTATTTAAAACGTCAAACCATGTTTCGTCCCGTTGAATCACCTCCAGTACCTCTTTGAAGCTAATCTTTCGATCGTAGTTTATTGACAGTTGATCTGACAGCTGTCTTATTACTTCATCAGCTAGTTTATGCAATCCTAAAACAAAAAAAAAATGATAATGTGGACAAAAAATAAACATTGTTGTCGTAATATTCTGTTTTAAATGTCCATAAAATATTAATTTGTATGTACAGAAGAGTCTCGATAACGTGAACGTCCCATAACGTGAACATCCCCAAACGTGAACAGCCAAATTGGTATTCAGCCATTCTAAAACGTGAACGCCAAAAATATCTCGCCTCTATAACGTGAACAAAGAAAATATTTATATAACGTGAACAAAGAAAATATTTATACCGTTTTACGGCGGTATTAAGCGGCATTCCCGGCAACTTAAGTGCTTTTGCATAAGGCCGCCAATTATATTTTGTTTGTACATGCTTGGAAGAGATATGAAATTTGCGTCTTATTCAGTGTTTATTCGCCGATCAACACGCAACAAGCACGATGTCTACTAAGATAGTAAATTATTTAACTTTGGAAAAAAAAAGCCCAACTATTGTTCGATGTTAGTAGAGGTTCCGGAGTTACCTTTTCAGCAAAAAAGTATGGAATAGCCAAATTCACAGTGTGTGCAATTAAGAAGAAAAAAAAAAACAAATTACTTCAACAGTTCAAGTTAGTTTATCATGCGATTAACTTTATCCAGTAACATGAACTCCTCGAAAACATGAACACAGTCATCCTTAATTAGTTCACGTTATCGAGACTCTACTGTAATTCAAATTTATTACATAAAACAATTAGACGTAGCATATCCATGCATATTGTATACACCCTGTAACATATATCCCCTTACATTACAAATTATAATCGCCTAATATAAGAACAGTGAAGATAACATTTAAGAAATATATATCATTTATTTTGGTAAATTTGGCGCTGATACCTGTACCACAAATTATCACATGAGCCTTGATAATTGTTTCGTCTCTTTCTATCGCAAATAATATTAAATTAATGGGAATGTAAAAATAAAATATCTTTGTTATTAATAAAGCAGTAAGTATTTGTTTTTATATTTAATTTAATTAATTAATTATACTATAGGTACTACATACAAAAAACTAAATTATTACAAACTATAGTAGTTATCTAAAATACCATATTTCTTACCTATAGCGTCACACACTAAAACCAACTCGGTCTGATTTAAATAGCCATCTTCCCCTACACCCAATTTTTTCCATGCTTCTCTTAACATGTCTTCAGTACAGACAATTTCTGGTTCGCTTGATAAATTTGAGGTTATGAAATGGCTTCCTAACGAATTGTTGAGGTCTTTGTGACCTGGTAGTGAAGTACACCTAGAAACAAACAAAAACACTATGCAATATACTGGTTCGACGGAGTCTATAGGAAATGCCTTGCACCTATCCTACAGATAACTTTACAACATCTGTATAATTTTTTTGTTTGTATAATTCAATAACAAGGCCATCATTTACCTTTTAAGCTTATAGTTCGTCTTGCGTTTCTTTGACAAAACTTCACTTTGTGAATTTGATCTCTGTACTGAAGTGCCTCCATATGATTTACAGTTCGAAACATCATTTTCTTCGTTAAAGACTGAAGTTATTTCATCTGTTCTAGGTCTAAAAACGTATTAACAAAAAATGTTTACAATTATTTGGAATAAGATAATAAAAAAATAAAAAATGTACCTGCTTCGTCTCCCATATTTCTTACTGCCATACACATATTTTGGTGACACCTCCCGATCTGGTGAACTTTTTTCCACGGGTTTATTTTCTTTGGTTGGGCTGTCGTTAATATTTTTGCTATTTTGCATTTTACCTGCAATAAAAATAAAATATTAAACACACCTACTTTTAAACTAAGTGCACCAATTATTTTATTATCAAATAAACCTTTTTCTCAAACAATAAGGAAGTAAAAACTGTACTGAATAGCACAAAGGATTCAGTAGGCGAGTATTTTGCGACGCAGCTCTCTTCATTATTTTTATTAATCACCTAAATCTTTATTAGCCCTTATCTTTTCACAAATTTTTATTAAATTATAATTTACAAAACAATATAAATAACATTACGCTGCAGATAATAATAGTCTAAGATCCCAGGGCATCGCGATGAGTAAAAAAATTAAACACAATGACTTTTGATCATGTAAGGATACGCTATATTTGCCACACCCAATCAACCCACATTGAGGCGCCCAAAGGGGTAGTTATTAACAAATAATTCTCAGAATCGTTCCGGTTGAATGAAGTCGAGTTCGAGCGATGCAAGTTAAACACCGCAACATCATCGGCCTAATGGCTACTGCCGTTGTCGAGCGATAACGTGGCGGTGTTTAACTTGCAGTATTCGAGCTCTGTCTATCATATTAAAGGTCGTAAATTCCTGATTACAAATATCTAACTTTGCCGGCTCCAATCAGGCAGCAAAATAATTTTAATTTTGAAGTACCGGTAGTGTCAAACAGAAAACAGACAGTACCTATATAATATTATTCATCTATATATCAATTTGCATTGTAATGACTCTCAAACTGTCAGCGAATAGCCGCGTCACTTTTTAAATCGCCCTTGTAACCCTAGACGTCATACTCCCAAATTACAGCCGCCATAAAATAAATTGTTTTACTTTTCAAGTAACCCAGGCTTGGATCGGCTGTTTGAACCTTTGAATATTCCGAAAAATTGAGGATAAAGCGCGATTTATACTTTGACGCTTGACGATCACGTTTGAAGTTTGACGGTGACGCTTGTATAATTCCATTTTTGGTGCATTTATAGTTTGACGCTTGACGTTCAACATTTTCGTGTCATAACCTCATTATTTTGTTGTGTTCAGCAGCAGCATTACTTAAAAAGAAACAAAAGCGAGAAAGGCAGTATAAAATTAGACCCATAAACAGAAGACGACATAATAAAGTACAAATATTATACAAATATGAAAGAGCAGTATTGACAGTTAGCTATCACGTGCAAATACTGTCGCGTCCTATTGGCTGTTACGTCATATTCTACGGAATTTCTACGAGCAGTGAGCGTCAAAAGTTAAAATTGGTTTATCTTGAGCGTCACGTCAAGCGTCAAGCGTCAAAGTATAAATGGGTGTATATATTTCCTATTCTTCAATCTTCAACCGACCACGTCAACGTGATCGTCAAGCGTCAAGCGTCAAGCGTCAAAGTATAAATCGCGCTTAATGCACGTAACGTCATGAAAAACCAACTTGAAATTGAGGTTAAAAGTGATCTTGTTCCACATATTTTAAGTTTAAAATGTGGATTTTCGTATCTTTCATTCGATGAACAAATTAAAATAAAAAACGATGCTTCTTCGATTCCTAAAATGTTGAATTTAATTAATACAGGAGGCAAGGGGTAATAAGGCATTTTCAGAAAATCCGTGGTGCGAAGTTGGCTACGACAATTTAAAATAACTGCTTCGGGCTCTCCAAAAGGATGATATTTCAAAGGAGCACACATACAGTCAGCTAAAACTTAATTTATTTGGTAAACAAAACATTTATAGTTGATGCAAAACAAAAAACCGATACACGTCATCAATCAGCTGATAATTGTAAATCCGTAAGAAAACACGAGAAAATTAAATTTGGGCAAAAAGTATTAAAACTTTATGCGACATTAAATTTACTACAAACTTAAAGTATTCTTCTTCGATAACCCACTTATAGCAAATATTTTGTTTATTTAAGCTTGTACAAATTAATATAGTTTGAATTTTATTGGCCGATAGTTGGCTACACGACTTTAAACGGTGCGGTGGCGCCAGCTCGTTCGTTGACTTGGTTTGACGTTTCAAGCAAAACTAACCTTAATTGTTCTGTGGTTTCGTGTTGAACGTCTATTTTGAAACAAAAACTCCAGGTCTTTTCATAAATAGCATTAAAAAACTGTTCTATTAAAAGAAACAAAAGTGCACATACATAACTCGCTGTCGATAACATTGTTTACTATTTGTGAAAAATGCCGAAGCATTGAAATAGTCGATGCAAAGAGCTGCCCTAAATTTGAATATCTCCACTGTAAGCGCAATTCTAACAACAGTTACGGAAAATAAATTATTAGAATCACCTTAATACAAACGTTCTAATTCAAAGAGAGTTGTAGATGTGTGAAGATTGGATATAAGTTCTATCCATGACACTATTTATGGAACGTACGAAACAAGTAAGTTGTATTATACAAAAATTATAATATTTTACAACTACTAAGTCACAGCATAAAGGCACGTACAGATAAGGCGAGACGAAACCAAGACAAGCGCGAGCCGAGCCTGCACCAACAAAATCCGTGCAATTTGTACGGCCTCGCGAGGGTCTCGCAAGCGGCTTGCAACTTGCAAGCCTCTCGGGGGGAGGTCGTTGCGATCCATTTTCTGTCGGTTTTTGCCACGATCTCTACACGCCACCATCGACGAGGATTTCGTTTTCATTGCCGTAAACTATCTGCAATTATTATGCTGCCACTGCACAGCGTTAATTACGCACCAATTTCTTCGTTGTCAGACATAGTCAAGCATACGCTATCACGATAATAATTCTGAAGTGAACCGAAAAACAAAAGCTACACTGCTACACCCCACTTCAAACTGAAATTATTCGTCGGTAGCTCGTGGGAAGCGCGTTCTCCCGATGGATCAGGAAATACTCGCGGTTTGCTCGCGACAGGCTCGCTGCTCCAAAAATTTGCCGCGAGCCACGAACACTCTCGGCTCGCGCTTGTCTCGGTCTCGTCTCGCCTAATCTGTACGCGCCTTAATAAGCAGCGCGACGCGTGATCTCTGCTGTAAATTTCTAAAGGTTACCTAAAAATCTGCAAATAGTGTAACAATGTCAACTCTTCATAGAAGTGGAAGGAAAAAAGACCCTATCTGGATACATTTCATAGAAAAATCTAATAAAACTGACGGAAATTTAGGGAATAGAGCTATATGCAAAAAATGTAGACATGAAATGCAAGGTCTTGTCGAACGGATGAAAGTTCACTGGCAAAAGTGTAGTGAAAGTGAAGTACATACAGAAATCGGAAAGGACAATGAATCAGTTGTAAGTACACAAACAGCATATTACAATAAAATAATAAGTAAATAAGTTTGTTTCCTTAAATTTTATTTTTATTATAATTTTCCAAAGATATACAGGGTGATTTTTAAGTTGATGCTTTTTTTTAACACAACATAGAATTCAAGAAAATAGCCAATTTTCCAAATAAACTTATGTCCGAAAATGCGCGTCGTCTCTGAGATACAGGGTTGAATTTGAATTTGAAATTTTCTAAGTCAGAAACGAATTTTTAATAATTTGCTAAGTTTTCGCTTTAACTTTAAATTTAAATAATGTCTTTTTTTTTAGGTTGAGGGTACTTCTGGCGTGAATGCGCCACGAAACTCATAGGAGTCACAGGAACCATGTACTTCACAACAAACTTTAGAGTCACTTTCCAGTCTTTCCACTCCAGATTGTAAGAAAAGGAACGTAGTGTCAGAATCAGAAACAAGGTCAGCAAGTTCTAGTTCTGGATCTTTGTCATCTTTTGTCATACGCACTAGCAAATCTACTAAAGAGGAAATTGACAAACAGATTGCCAGAGCCCTCTACGCTACAAACAGCAGTTTTAACTGTATGGAGCAACCGGAAATAAGAAAAGCTATCGCTCTTTTACGGCCTGGATACATACCACCATCTCGATATGAAGTTTCTAATAAATTGCTTGATATAATTTATAATGAAGAAAAAACCAAATGCTTTCAAAACTTGTCGGGAACATGTGTGTGTCTGTCACTTGACGGATGGTCAAATGTACATAACGAACCGATAATCTATGCAACGGTTACAACAGAATATGGATTTACCGTCTTAGTAGATACTCTAGATACTTCTGGGAATCCACATACTTCTGTATATTTAACAGAAATTACAACAGCACTCATAAATAAACTTAAAACCGAATATGACTGTACAGTATGTAGTTTGGTCACAGATAATGCAGCTAATATGGCTTCAATGCGACATCAAATAAAAACATCTACTGAATTGAACCTTATTACATAATATGGTTGTGCTGCACATATTTTAAATTTACTATGTAAGGATTTGGAAATCGCTGATATTAAGGGACATGTTGTTTCATTGCCAAATACTTCAGTAACAACCATTTTGCCTCTGCAGCATATGCCAAAGGAGGCAAAAAACTACTTTTGCCAAATGATGTCAGATGGAATTCGCTTGCCGACTGTTTAGAAGGTTTCGTTAAGTCATGGCCCATACTTTTCAAAATTGCTCAATAGAACAAAAACGAAATTGACAATATTATAAGAGGAAAATTTTCCAACATTCACTTAAAAAAATTAGTCGAAGATTACCTAACAATACTTAAGCCTATCTCTATCGAAATAGATAGACTACAAAGAAACAGTGCCAGTCTTTTAGATGTTGTGGAAGAATTTAAAATATTAGAAACTCATTCTGACAAGACGGACATAACTTTGAATCAACTGCAAAAATTTAAGAGGCGTTATGAACAGTATAAAACCTTATATCATTTGTTGGCATATCTTCTTGACTCAACAAAAACTCAGCAAACACGAACAGAGTGAAAAAAATGTTGCTTTCAAAGCTGTTAAAGAATTAGATCCAAATAGTGGTTTACTACCATTCATAGTCAAGTTTCTTGCCGGATCAGAACCTTTTACTGATGTTATGTTTCATGATGATATTCTTCAGAATATAAAACCCATAGATTGGTGGAAGTTACAACAAAATATACCCATTATTCAAAAAGAGTTCTTTATAATTGGACAATTACTTTGTGCTGCTGCTTCTTCCGCATCAGTCGAGATAATTTTCTCTTGGTTTAGTCCATACCAAACTCAGAAATCGATTAGGAACGGAAAAAGCTGCAAAATTAGTTTTCTGGTACAAGCACTACAAATAACTAAAATAAACATTATTTAGGTACAGTGGTTTTATTTTTTTTTGATATAATAAAATAAACCATTAATTAAAACTGAAAGTTTTTATTTTCTCTTAATTATAACTTATCAGAAATTTTGATTTTAATCATGATTTAAATTGAAAAAAAATCAAGTGATTTAAATCGCGACTTAAATCAATTGATCTAAATTCTTTCAACCCTGATGCAAATATTAGAATTGTAGGCAAAAACTAAATGTGGACGTGGTCCCTAAGAATTAACGCCTGCGGCGCTATTTTGGCACCTACGAGCCGCCACTGAGTACCCATGTGTCCACAGAATATATTATATTAAAATATTAGATGTGTTGAGTGATGTAGTTATAAATAACACTTACTGCGGGGTCAATCGGATGATGATGAGGAACAAAAGCACTAGAAATACTTAGAAGACTACGTCAGGGTTGTCCCTGTTGCTGGTTAATATTTACTCCAAATTTATTTTCAGAAAAGCCCTACATAAAACAGCAATCACGGAATACTTACTAGTCAATGAACAAAGAATACACAACATCAGGTATGTGATGAAATTACTATCATTACAGAGAGTTTTGAAGATTTATAGCAGGTGATGAACGGAGTGATTAATTTATTTATTTATTCAGTTCAGGTATTCATGTTAATATGTCGAGAGGCACTTACACAGTTCATACTTTCCTAAATCTACATATGCACTATACAAAAGATAATGAAATGTCCAGCTAAAACAAATTACAAAGAATTCAAAACATGCAGCGACAGATAGTAATTAAAGTATGGTAATACAACAAGTTTACTACCATCGGATATTGACGGTAAAGCCTGTCCAGAAATATAAGAGATATACACTTTGCCTTTGAATGGAATTATCCAAGGGTGGCCATAAACAAACAATGAATAAATGAATAAATGCACGTAAATTATGGTCCGTACTTAAAAATGTCTTAAAGTAAACTGCAAATCCGGAAGACGTAATTTCATTATTAAAGTAATAGTTTGGTGATTTTAAACCGATTTTTACCTGATTCAAAATGAGAGGGTTAATCCCATAAAACTAATTATGTTCTAAATACTGTATATGTAGCCACTCTAGTTAGTTTTAAGCTTAGTAATTATCCTTACTTCGTGTGTAATACAGCGTTTGTTTAATCGTGTGTGAGTTATGGAAAATATATGCGAGCCCAATATATCTCAGGAGATAACCCCGTCGTAAAGCAGAAAACACTTTTCTGTGGAAACTAAGGAAGTTATAAACAATGTTTATTCAACTCTCATTGAACGCAAGCAAGCAGCGTTAGAATTGTATATTTAATATCATCGAACATGTTTGGCACCAACTGAAATCTGCCATTCGTCGTAACAATATTTGCCCTACTATTAACTCCAGTGTACTTGAGCTTATAGAAACTGAAGTTTTTAACATCCCTTCACAAAGTTGGGCAAATTCTGTTACACGTGTCACTTTCTTATATCTCTGAACAAACTTTATCGCTCAGATGAATATAAAAAGCACACGATCTATTTCTATTTCAAAGGAGTTAAAGTCTGTTCAAAGATATAAGAAAGTGATTAACCCTATTAGGAAAGACCCGGGCCAGCTCTTCCCACTTTTTCAACATGTGTAACAGAATTTGCCCAACTTTGTGAAGTCTTTTGCCTATTGGTGTAATCTTCCTGAAAATAAATGTCATTATCATACATGTAGTTTTGGATTGTTGCTTTTGTGTCATTTGAGGAGGGAGTCTTGGTCAACTGCCTACTGGAATTAGCTTGTTTTTAAACCAATCTTCAAATAAATCAGCAGTGCTGTCCTCATGGTAATCCAAAGAAGAATCTTTAATGTTTTTTGCAGACAGAGAAAGACCATTTGGAATCCATCCGTCTTTAGATCCAGCATGCAAAAATCTTAATTCGTTTACCTCTTTTTGATTGCGCGCTTGTTTTACACTTGCCGCTTGAGTCAACCCAACCCTTTTCCGGGGTATCATATGTGTCGAACCAGGTTTCATCCAAGTAAATAATCAACCTTTGCTGATCTCTCTAAATCCTAATTTTATGTAGATATTCAGATCGCCATTCCCGAATTTTACTGGATCCCATTAAAACTTGTCTTTTGTTAATTTTTTTAAATCTAAAACCCATTGATCACTTCCATCTACCTTCGAGAAAATGTCAGTATCGGTTCTTTTTTTCCTCGCTAAAATGGGATTATTCACAATTTTCCATATAGTTGATGTTGGAATTTTTGTTAATGTGGCCGTTTCTTCTAACGCTGCTTACTTGCTGACGGCACGTTCAATGAGAGTTGAATAAATATTGTTTATAACTTTCTTAGTTTCTACAGAAAAGTGTTTTCTGCTTTTCGACGGGGTTATCTCCTGAGATACATTGGGCTCGCACATATTTTCCATGACTCACACACGATTAAACAAACGCTGTCTTACACACGAAGTAAGAATAATTACTAAGCTTAAAACTAACTAGAGTGGCTATATATACAGTCTTAGAACATAATTTGTTTTATGGGATTAACCCTCTCATTTTGAATCAGGTAAAAATCGGTTTCAAATCACCAAACTATTACTTTAATAATGAAAATACGTCTTCCGGATTTGCACTTTACATTAAGACACAGTACAGACCATAATTTACCTGCGTTTATTTATTCATTCATTGTTTGTTTATGGCAACCCTTGGATAATCCCATTCAAAGGCAAAGTGTAACTCTCTTATATCTCTGGGCAGGCTCTACCCAGGTATTCGGGTTACCAGGGAACGAAAAAGCTGACCAGCTAGCAAATAAAGGAAGAACAGACTCAGCCAACTATATAACCAGAAAATTACACTTCACTGGCGTTAGAAAATCCTAAAAGATTAATCCTGACAGTAGTGGGAGACTCTGTATAGGAGTACGGGGAGACAAAAGGGAACATCATCCAATATGGTGAAAATACCCTGGTTTAAGGATTTTAAAAAATCTGCAAGAAAAAACATTAGCCTACTATGAGAATGAGAACGTTGCACTGTTTAACTCCGGTGCACTTAAACAAAATAGGGGCCAAACCAGACAACCTATGTGACTGTGGAGAAGTGGAAGATCTAAATCACATCATCTTTAACTGCAATTTAAGAAGGGAAGGACAGAAATTATATGAAGAGCTAGCCAAAACCATAACGTCACCGATTCAAATAAATGACGTATTAACTAGACCCACGGGTAAAGACGCTAAATTGGTTTTAACATACCTAAACAAGCACAACATTAAACTATAACGCCGCAAAGGTTGAGAACCGCATAAATAAACCAATAGTAGTAGCCTAACAGTAGATTATAGGAAACACGCTTGCACATGAGCTTTGCATGGTAGTGATTCGTGTAGGGAATAATAGGTTTTAAGTATGGTAAACTAAAAATACAATGTAAAATAATATTACAGGAAGAGCATTAATTTGCGCCTCCACCAAGGTTTCGAGGAAGAACAGCGACCATTCAGGGGATCAGCGAGTTATTATTATACAGTGTGTAAAAAGTCCCGGACCGGTCAATTATTTAGATAATGGCGCACAATATAAAAAAACTTCCGGTATAAAAGTTGTAGGCCTTAAAAAAATCTATAAAACTAGGACACCTGTAATTATACAGGGTGCTTCAAACAGTCATGGTAAACAAAACTTTGGTTTATTTAAATGGAATGACACCTTTTCAATCACGTTTTCTGATTCCTCTAAACATTCTAAACAACAATTATGAAACATGTCATATGGCTAAACCTATTAGTTTAAGAAATAATTTGAGTTAAAGGACATAAATACAACAGGTAAGATATTGCCTACATTTTGCACTTTTACAAGCTGGTACCAGAATGTTTTGCGTTAAAACTATAAAAAAGCATAAAAATTGTACTAAATGTACCCACGCAAGTTTTGTCAAAAATTTAATAACAATTAAACTAAATACAAGCAGTAAAATTAATAACAAATTTACAAGAACAAAAAAAAATTTAAGTAAGTCGTTATTTAATTAAATGTTGAAAATGTCCCCCTCCCACAGTTTGACAATGGGCTAGGTTATAAAAAAATTTGTCGAAGATGTTTTGTAACATTTCTTGGTTAATAGATTCACATTCTTCAATAATTCTTATTCTCAATTCGTTCAGATCTGCAGGTTTTGTCACATACACTTTATTTTTTAGTTGTCTCCAGAGAAAATAATCAAGGTGCGTTAAGTCTGGCGACCTAGCGGGCCATTCTATGGGGCCCCTTCGCCCTATCCAGTGGTTAGAAAAAGTATTATTTAAGTAAACTCTTGCAGCTCGCCAAAATGAGGATCTCCGTCCTGCTGAAACCACGTATGTCGTAATAGTGGTCCTACTGTATTGGTTATTGCTGGCACAATTTGATTTTGCAGCATGCGGAGATAATATTCTGCATTCAAATTCCCCTCTATAAAGAAAGGTACCACTAATCTATTGCCAATAATACCGGCCCACACATTTACTTTCTGGGGGTGTTGAGTGTGTGTTTCTCTCATCCAATGTGGGTTCTGATCAGCCCAGTAACGACAATTATGTCGATTGACATTCCCGTTTAACATGAATGTTGCCTCATCTGAAGAAAATATTCGATTAAAAAAATTGTTATTTTCTTCCTGTTTACTTCGCAAAATTCCATTCTACGTTCGAAATCGTCTTCTGATAATTCCTGGACTAAAGTTATTTTATAGGGGTAAAAATTACCGTTTTTTTAAATAATTTCAACTAATTTAAAACATACATCAACTTGGGTAGCAGCTTTTCTCAATGACAAATGTGGATCCTGAACAAAATGAAGTATGTCTCCAATTTTTTTTCATCACTAGTTGCCAACTTTGGTCTTCCGGAACGAACTTTATCTCTGCAACACCCGGTTTCCTCGAATCTTTGAACTGTTCTCACAATTGTAGATTTTGCTATAGGCTGTCGGTGTGGAAAAGTTATATTGAAAAATTGCTTTGTTTCGGTAAATGATCTTTGTCGGTCTTCAAAACCTCTGATCATTAGTAAAGTTATACGTTCCCTTTCGTTGAGAGACATTTTCAGAAATTGATATGTCAGTGACGCAAAACATTCTGGTACTAACTTGTAAAAATGCAAAATGTAGGTAATATCTTACCTGTTGTATTTATGTCCTTTAACTCAAATTATTTCTTAAACTAATAGGTTTAGCCATATGACATGTTTCATAATTGTTGTTTAGAATGTTTAGAGGAATCAGAAAACGTGATTAAAAAGGGGTCATTCCATTTAAATAAACCAACGTTTTGTTTACCATGACTGTTTGAGGCACCCTGTCCTAGTTTTATACATTTTCTTAAGGCCTACAACTTTTATACCGGAAGTGTTTTTTATATTGTGCGCCATTTTCTAAATAATTGACCGGCCCGGGACTTTTTACACACTGTGTATATTAAATTAAGACAAAAGCTAGATACTATAGGCTGGAAGCAGAAGTGGGGGGTAATAATAATCCAGACGCCTGCAAAGGCACCTTCTGTACAAAATACAATAAGTTAGATGCCATGTGAGCATTAATACATTCCATCAACACCAGGACTTTTCCGCCATGTAGTAAATACTTTTATAATTGACACTCCAAGAAGTTCTCTCTCTACCAACAATAAAACTGTACTATTCCCACTAATTATAGCGTAAATAATACTAGTAGATCGGTATTATGTTCCAATTCATTATTTTATAGTTTACTGTTCTTACAAATACCAAAGTCAAAAGAAAGGGACTCAAAGGACCATTAAAATTGGGATATTTCATCAACTACATTTTTGTTTATCATGGTAAAAAAAGGAATAAAAACTCGGTAGAAACGACATCTAACACAAATTTTTTGCTTTAATTAATATTTTCTCACCTAACAAAGATAATAAAGCATCCTTAAACTCCCCAAAAGTAGACCTCGATCGTTTGTCACTCAACAAGCACCTGACCAGTTCGTTTCCTTGTTCTTCGAGTTGTAACGTCGTACAGAGCCGCATCAGACCATCTCTGTCTAAACTACCGCAATTGTCAATGTCGTGGCTGTTAAATACTTTTAACAGTTGCTGTTCATATGGGTCTAGGAGGGAGATGTGGTCCATGCCGATCAGTTAGGAAAATGCCGGCGATCTGCAAAAAAAAGACGAATTTAACTTTGAATACACATAAAGGACTTGGCCTGATGTAACAATTTATTATAGATGCTAATGTGCAAGATATTTAAAAATAAACTCATAAAATATCGTAAATAATAAACATGATATAGGAAAAAACCAAAACAAACTGTTTTATAAACACGCGGAGAAATAAAAATCAGGTATTTTGCGGACCACCCTTACGCACCCCTTTAGCAAAGCCCTCATTCACTATAACTCCTTAAATGGTTACCCCACTTGTGATACCTCACTGTGAAGCTTCAATAAAAACGCTTTTCAAAGAGTCCAAAATTAATAAGATTTAATCAAAACAGAATCTTTAGTCCTAAAACATGACATTGGTGCATACACTGCACTGATGGAAGAATTATGATTCCATTAGAAAACAAAAACAATACATTCTAAAGTATCCACCAACCTCTTCATTTGTGTACTCGCTTGCGAGTTAAATTGTGACGAATAATAGAAACAAATCTATTATTCCAGTTAGACTCTAGACGAGTTCTTAAGTATTTTATCAAGTGCTGAAAATGATTTCCATTTTGTTCTAAACCGAAACAAATTCGATTTTGAAATTCCTCCCTAACTTTTTAAAAAATGTCTCTTGCAATATTTCAGCAAGCGGCAATTATCCTCTAACGCAATTCTTCCAAACCAGCAGCTGTGTAGGGTTTGTAAACTACTGATTTGAAAAGAAGTCCATGGGGGTAAGGTCAGGTGATCTTGGTGACCACTCAATTAGACCTCTTCTGCCAATCCAGTAGTTTGGATAATTTTGGTCCAACCACTCGCTCGCCATAGCAGCATAGTGTGAAGTGCATTATCTTGCTTGAAGGGTATAAGATCTTCGTTCAAATTTAGATAGTCTCTTCGGTTTTCAAGTTCACGAGATCTCTATAGTCAGCAGGACCTATGGATCTTGTCTCTCAGTTTTTCCGCAAAAACGTGTAAAAGATGTGGATTAACGTCACTTCAGTAGCCACAGTTCTATTTATTCACATGACTCACGGAAGCAAATGGTTTTTTTTTTATAAATTGGTGTCGTGCTATAATTCTCCCTGTTATGGTTTCACAAAACTGAATTCTTGTGTCTGGATCATCGTGGCCAAGTTCTTGCAAAATTTGTATAATAATGTATGCATAAAGGTCGCCCTACACCACCCCTTAATATTTTAAAAAGTTAAAGGGCATACCTTTTCGCGACCATTTAATACTCAGTGGTACGATAGTCATAAGTGGTTATGTGGGAGTTATTTTAAACAATGTTTATTTTGTTGGTCACGTGGTTGCTTGCAAAGGGGAAGTAGAAGTAGATATTTAAGTATAAAACGAATAGAAATGAACTCTTCGACTATACGGGATGCTCTGGAAATGCAATCCTCCTTGTCATTAAAATCATATAACGACGAAGTTACAAAAAATCGAAAACTATTGGGTTATTTAATAGATCTAACGTGCCATTTAGCAAAACAGGAATTATCTTTCAGGGGGTCATAACAAAAAAAGCGACTCTATTAATGCTGACAATTTTTAACTTAATTATTAAACGGGATATAGAAATATAAGAGCATTAAAAAATTTTGGAACAGTTTTTCTGGCTTATCTAAAACCATTCAAAATTATTTAAATATACGTATTTCTGAATATCCTATGGAAACAATACATAAGGAAATAAAAGAAGCTTTATTGCTTGCAGTATAAACTGATAATATAACAGATATTCTTTAAAAGCCCCAATGTGCTATTTCACTTAGATATATATAAATAAATGCGGTGAGCAACGAATACTAAGGTTAGCGGTGAGATTAAGGAGAGGTTTCTAGGTTTTCACGATGTAAGTGAAGATAAGGCGGCGGAGGCAATGTACAGGGTGTTCTATTTTTGATAGTTTTATAGGGTATCTCGAAAATCATAAGGAATTTCATAAATCTGATATAGATGTTATGAGTTCTTTTTTTAAGAAAACAATTGCTGCGAAAACAGATCATGGCTACCTTGTTCCCCTGGACAGCTACAGGGTGATTTTCAAATTTTGACGGTTATTAAAATTCCATGTAACTTCTTTGTTATTATAGATACGAAAAAACTGTAAATTGATAAAATATGTAGTTTTTTCCGTAAAGTTCAGTGGCGTAGCCAGTTTTTTTCTATCTTGTTTAATTTTTAAGAAATTGACCCAACTTATATTTTTTCTTATGGGACACCCTGTATATTTTCAATTACGTTTATTCTGCTTACCATTAGCTTTCCAAATATATATACATTTTTGCAGTTTTCTAAAGAAATAGCTGAGTAATTTGCAAATTACTTTAGATAGGCCTATTTTGCACATAGCAAGCCCCGTTAGTAAGAAAAGGACAAAAGAATATGTATGACTAATTATTTTTTTATATGTTTAAAACTCTGAAAATATTTACCTCATCATTTAGTGTCACCAACTTTGGAAATACATCGATTTTGTATTTTTTAAATAAAAGATAAAGCATAGAAATATAGATCTACAAAACCATTTTTATTTTAAATAAACAACAAAAAAATATACATAACAATTACAACAAATGCTCAAATTGGAGCCCATTGGCATCGATACATAGCTGGCATCTTCTACGAACACCATTCAGGGAGTTCCGAATATTCAGGTGTTTTATGCTTCTTAAAGCGGCTTCAAAATTTTGTCTTAGTTTCTTCAACCGTATTACTTCTGACGCTGTAAATTTTATTTTTTAAAAATCCCCAAAAATAAAAATCTAATGGGGTGATATCAGGTGAACGGGCTGGCCACCTAATAGGTCCATTATTTGCAAGCCATTTTTCTCCAAAATTGGTGTTTAGGCAATTTACCACAATGGCTGCGTTGTGGGATGGTGCACCGTCATGCTGAAAAAAAAGCTTTTCCCTCTCTTGTAATGGTATATTGTCTAAATAACTGATGATATGTCTTTCCAAAATATTCAAGTAAATCTCGGAATTTAGATTTCCTTCAAATATTTCATAGGCTAGAACTCTATTTCCCAATAGAGCCAGCCACACATTAAATCCAAATCGACCCTGATATACTCTATTTACTTGCTGATGAGGATTATGATCGGCCCACAGATGATTGTTGTGGCGATTAAATATTCCGTCAAAATTTGAAAATCACCCTGTAGCTGTCCAGGGGAACAAGGTAGCCATGATCTGTTTTCGCAGCAATTGTTTCCTCAAAAAAAGAACTCATAACATCTATATCAGATTTATGAAATTCCTTATGATTTTCGAGATACCCTATAAAACTATCAAAAATAGAACACCCTGTACAGTTTAATTACATCCGTTCTAAGCCCTTTTAGTTTTAAAGAAAAGTTAGTAGGCCAATGTCACGACGGCGCTAGTGTTACGGCAG
Organism: Polydrusus tereticollis; assembly: GCA_963920685.1. Taxonomy (NCBI): domain Eukaryota; kingdom Metazoa; phylum Arthropoda; class Insecta; order Coleoptera; family Curculionidae; genus Polydrusus; species Polydrusus tereticollis. The sequence goes on along the minus strand of OY987328.1, from coordinate 110,806,246 downwards.
GCTTTTTAAATAGTTTACAAAAAAAAATTAAAGATAATGATCCAACGGCTTTATTTACACATTGTAGCGCTCACAGTGCTGAGCACCATGAGCGAAAATCATTTCTGTTCGTCCTTCCATAGAATACAGGGTGTACTAAATTAAGTGCGCGTCATTGCTAACTCTTTTATTATTGGAGATACAAAGTCGGTTAAATTAGCAAAGTAGTAGCATCCTTTCTGTTAATTAAAATGGTGAAAGCAAAAAAACAATTGGACATAACGGTTCTGAATAAATGAGGAAAATGTATTTTTTTTAAATGGCACACCCTGTATATTTTTTACCGAAACGTTTGCAAATCGTATACGGAATAAAAAAGTTTATATGCAATATTGGCCTAATATTGAAAAAACATCAACACAGCCATGGAAATAAAAAATGGTTTGCCTTTGAAGTTTTCATCGAGCCTACCATGAAAACAAAAACGAATGTATTTATTTATTTCAGAAATTAAAACTCGATTTTATTTTTAGCGGAAGAAATAAATAAAACTATATTATCACCGTTTTGTTCAATACATTTGCGGGCATTCTTTAATACACGTTTTGTAGCTTTTAAAACTGTTCTGCCATCGATGGATGCTATAATGCGTCTAATGTTGTCTTGAAGTTCGACTAGATTCGCATATCTCGTTTTAAAGACTTCGTCCTTGACATACCCCCAGAGGTAAAAGTTTAATGGAGTTACGTCAGGAGACCTTGGGGGCCAACGTATCGGACCATTTGTTGCCATCTACCTATCTCTAAAAAGCCTTTCTAACAATATTCTCACTTCGTGAAACTGATGACGAGGAGCTCCATCTTGTTGAAAATAAATTTGGTTACGGTCCTTTAAGTTCACATCATCTAAATATTCTTCTAGTAAACGTATCCCCTGCCGGTCAGAGTACCTTCATAAACAATTGGCCCAATAATTTGGCTGCCTATGAGACCACACCAAACATTAATGCTAAATCTTACTTGCGGATTTCTGGAAACAGCAATAAACAAATTTGTTCTAGACCAATAGTGCATGTTTCCTTTAAAAAGTTAGGATTTTGCCTACACATATCTTGTAACCATTGGCAAAAAATGAGTCTTCTTTCAGAGTCACCAGGTAATAATGTTTGCACTGGTCGGTACTTATCTTATAAGGTACAAACTTATATTTTTTTTTAAATCCTCCAAATTGTAAATAAACGGAAACCACTGTCTCTTACCAAATCTCTAGTTGAATTATTTTTGTGCGCTTCAAAATATGCCAATACATTTACTTCTACTTGTTCACTTATTATAAACTGTTTTTTAGTCCTTGTCTTTATAAAAACTCTTTCCTTACTTCTAAATTTTCTATACAGTCCTAGAAAATACCTTCTGTCTGGTTGCTCACGTTCAGGATACATTTGACCATATTGCTCGAGTGCTAGTACACTATTTTTTCTGCAACCAAGATACGCTCCTAACATATCGCAATGTTCTAAATGCGTGAACGCCATTTTGTAATATTTACTACGAAAATTTTGGCTTCGTTAGCAATAATGGCTACCCAAAACGAGGACACTTTAGTTAATTCGTTTTTATTTTCATGGCAGTTTCGATGAAAACGTCAAAGGCAAACAATTTTTTATTTCCATGGCTGTGTTGATGTTTTTTCAATTTTAGGTTAATATTGCATAATATGAACTTTTTTATTCCGTATACGATTTGCAAACGTTTCGGTAAAAATTGTTTTTCTGCTTTCACCATTTTAATTAACAGGAAAAATGCTACTACTTTGCTAATTTAACCGACTTTGTATCTCCAATAATAAAAAAGTTAGCAATGGTGCGCACTTAATTTGGTACACCCTGTATAGTCCGATGAACGAGTCTATAGCTACAGCTACAAAAATTTAAGGAATGTGGTTCAAAACACAACATTGTTGCTATAATACTTTAGTTTTGTATTGTATGAAATTTATTACATAAAACAATTAGACGTATGCATATCCATGTATGTAACATACATCCCGTTTTTTCCCCCTTGCATTGCAAATTATAATCGTTAAAGCGGTGAAGATAATATTTAAGAAATATTAATTGGTCATTTATTTTGGTAACTTTGGCAACCCACGTCTAATAGAGCGCGAATTCCTAGGTCACAAATTATCACCTGTGCCTTGATACTGGTTTTGTCTCTTTCTATCGTCTATAGTATTAAATTTGTGGGAAGGTGCTTGTCATCATGACATCTTAAGGCATTTTTTCTATTATTATGTTTTTACGAATTTATTAACTTATAAAATTTTAATATGAAACGAAGTACCCTACGCCTATATGTCGCTACAGTTAAAACTGACTTTTTACAGTCGCCGTAGCTACAGACTCGTAAGGCGGACTATACACTATGTCTAAACTATTTTAAAATAAAATCGAAGAAAAAAGACACAGAGCAAGTGATAGCAAAACCGAGCATGTGAAACTTTGTTTATTTAAGTGATTTTATAAAATATTACTCTTCTTTTATTCTTGGAGTCAATCACAATTTTTAAGGTGCTATAGTAGGTTAGTTTAGATTGCACTGGTACAAATTAAAAAGGAACCTCAACATTTTGTAGTTAAATCTTATTAATCTTCTTATAGCTAAAAACTTTCCAGAGAGGTGTCACAACATACCTCGTTACCTCTGATGCAATGTTCGCTTTTCTTGAACAACTGTACTTTTGAGTATTAATGATTGAGGCGCTGCCGCGGCGGTGTTCTGTGACTTGTCCAAGGCCTTTGACCGTGTCAGTCACAGGATTCTGCTGCGGAAACTCGACCATTATGGTTTTAGGGATGTACCTCTGAGGTGGTTTGAGTCCTATCTTACGGGGCGAAGACAGGTGGTTTCGATAAATAGGGAAATGTACGATGAGGCGTGCATTGATGATGGAGTACCTCAGGGGTCAGTACTCGGCCCCACTTTGTTTTTGCTCTATGTCAATGACCTTGTATTCTTCAATATTCAAGGTCAATTTACTATGTTCGCAGACGACACCACAATATTGTGGCATGACAGGAATCAGGATAGACTGAACGAGATTATTAATAATGACATCCTCAAGGTGAAAATTTGGTGTGACTCGAGCTTATTGTCCTTTAACATTAAAAAAACGAATGTTCTGTCATTTAAGTGCTCTCTGAATAAAATTCCAATAGAAAACCAAAATATCAACAATTCCCTGTGTTCTAAATTTTTAGGCTTGTACATTGACAATAAGCTGTCGTTCCACCTAACTAACCTGAACATATCCTTAATCTCTGCAGCAATTTAGCTAAAGCCCTTGAGGATTATTTCTAGAGAGTTGGATGCCTCTGTATCGAAAATGGTTTACTTTTCTGTGATAGAATTGCACTTGAGGTATGGAATTTCCTTCTGGGGAAATTGTACTCGTCGTTTGTTGAACTCGATCTTTGTTTTGCATTCGGTATACAGTTGGAGCAGGATACTGTGACTCCTGTCGGCCACTGTTTAAGTCGCACAGAATTTTAACCCTCACGTCCCTCTTTATTCTCGAGACAGTATGTCTAATGCTTGAGAAACATAAGTCTAGTACAGACAACAGGATACTATGTTCTGGCTATGCCACCAGGCGAACATAAAATATAGAGTTACTAATCCCGCACTCTACTTTGGTTAAAAAATCACTTGTATATGATTCCAAAAAAATATTTAATTACTTGCCTCTGAATATAAGAACCGTTAGGTCTGAAAGAATATTTAGAGTTTTAGAGCAATGGTGAAGGATCTCTTGTTGAAAAAAACCTATTATTCCTTGGAAGAGTCCTTTCAGGACACTTTAATAATGAAAATGCCAATAATGTAGTTATATTTTGGATATCAGTTATATCTGTACAATTTTGTTACAATTACAAATGTGTTCTTCTCTAGTCTATAAGCGTTAACTGGTTATTCTGTGTCATCGGTTAGCACTAGTGTCTGTTTCTTGAATTTTGTTTTTCGATCCTGTTTTATTCCTAAGACCATGTGAACAGTGTTGTCCCATTTATATATTTTAGGAACCTTAGGCCGATGTATCGTATTGATATGTATATTTATTATTGTCTTTGATGGCTGTTGTTACAATTACCTATGCTATATTTTGTTTATTTATTTATTTGGTATCCTTTTATACAGGGTGATCAGTTAAGGGTACGGAGCGGCTATATCTCGACACCTATTCATGTTATGATTTAAAGGTAAAAAAATTATTAACAAATACTGCCAAAAGAATTTGAATAAAAATACTTTTAAGTTCCTAATTTTACCGCTAGGAGTCGTATTTGCTATAGTGTCACAAAAAGTCGTTAAAATCTCCTAACATTTCATATTTACTGTAGGTAAGAAATTTACTTTTTACATTCCTTGTTTAAATATCTACAAATTTTATAATGACAATTTTTCTCTTATTACCATGGCAACGGCAGGGTGACCGATAATAATTTAGATACTTTAAACTGATGTAACTTAGGTTTGCGGTAACCGAATATAACAAACTAGAGCTTATTTTAAAGGTCTTTTAAAGTTGATTAAATATGACTTTAAAAAAAATTATATTTATTTTAATGCTAAGCGGTAAGTGGCGCTGTTAAAAAACATGATATACTAGTTCCGATTACTTCATAAATGCAAATGGTACAGATTTTTATACTTTGTTTGGTAGGTTATTAGTTAAGAAAACGAAATCTGAAAACCGGGGATCGATATCTCTTGTCGTTTTAAAATTATTGCGAAGATAGTAGATGAGTGTCGAGACCGCTTTCATTTAATTATTGAAAAGATAAATAAAGTGCTCTAGCTAACTATTGTCTGTTAAAAATTTGATAGAGGCTAGAGGTCTCCATAGAAATGTGTGAAATTACTATTTTGTAGTCACTTTATTTTTTATTTATAACGAACACGTTTTATATATTTTTTTTAATTTAAAAAATGCATCATAATATTTATTACCCTTAAATGCTGTATTTATAGCGAGGTAGGCCAAAGACAAAAGAATAAAAATTCACTTACGCCGAATGATACAATGACGGTTTCACTGTCGTTGCCATCGCTAGTAACATCTGCTTGATAAAAGTATTTCTAAAAAATGCCTTTTACAAATGAAGAAGCTTATGATATGTTAGCTATTTTTTTTTAATGTTTGAAAATGCAGTTATAGCTTCAAGAGAGTATGCATTTCGTTATTCATTAAGAACACACCACTCAAGAGAGGTATTTCAGCGTTTACCCCTACGCTTAAAACAAACAGGAAGAGTGCAACAATTTTCTTCTGTGAGAAGATATCGTCGTTCAAGAGGACAGAAGAAAATATAATTAATGTTCTGGCGTATGTACATGCAGATCCTCATATAAGTATTAGACAAATTGTCATAGATTTGCAAATTTCTTTTGGCACAGTAAGTACATACAATTCTTGCTGATCATAAAATGCATCCATATCACGTAGTATTACACCAGGCTCTCAAAGAGACCGATTTTGATCAAAGATTGAATTATTGTCATTGGCTTAAAAATATGTCTCACGAAAACCCCCATATCCTGTCTCAAATACTGTGGACAGATGAAGCTTCGTTTGGCAATAATGGACGGGTCAACCTTCTTAATATGCACTATTGGTCAGATACCAATCCACACTGTATGCGTGAAGTTGATAACCAGCACCGCTGGAGTGTTAATGTCTGATGTGGTGTTGTCAATGGTATGATTATTGGGCTGCATATTTTTCCAGGTAATTTAACAAGTGTAATGTATTTGAACTTTTTAACATTTCAATTACCGGATTTACTGGAAAACGTACCGTTGGAAACAAGAAGAGATATGTGGTTACAGCACGATGGGTGTCCAGCCCAATTTTCTCGTATCGTACAAAACTTCCTAAATGAACAATATCCCAACCGGTGCATAGGTAGAGGCAGTTTGTATCCCTGGCCACCCAAGTCCCCCGATTTGACGTGTTTAGATTTTTATTTATGGGGCACAATAAAAGATTTAGTGTATAAAACTAGACCAACCACCCAAGAAGATATGATAGGTCGAATTCAAAACGCCATAAATAGTATATCTAGGGCAGAAATAGAAGCGGCAGTAATGTCAAGTCGGAAACGACTAAATCGCTGCATCGAAAATGATGGAAGGCAATTTGAACACCTTAAATAACTTTTAATTTTGTTGTATTATTTAATTTATTTGTTGTTGTGTTTTGGTTCATAGTTTTAAATGTTATTGTAGCTTATAAATAAAAATATTTTTATCGAGCAGTTGCTATAAATATTGCGAACAGCAGTGAAACTGTCATTGTATCATTCGGCGTACGTGAATCTTTATTCTTTTGCCTTATTTTATTAAATCATGGCCTGCCTCGCTATAAATACAGCATTTAAGGGTAATAATTAGTAATAAATATTATGATGCATTTTTTAAATTAAAAAAAAATATATAAAACGTGTTAGTTATAAATAAAAAATAAAGTGACTACAAAATAGTCATTTCTATGGAGACCTTCTAGCCTCTATCAAATTTTTAACAGACAATAGTTAGCTAGAGCACTTTATTTATTTTTTCAATAATTAAATGAAAGCGGTCTCGACACTCATCTACTATCTTCGCAATAATTTTAAAACGACAAGAGATATCGATCCCCGGTTTTCAGATTTCGTTTTCTTAACTAATAACCTACCAAACGAAGTAAAAAAATCTGTAGGGTACCATTTGCATTAATGAATTAATCGGAACTAGTATAGCATTTTTTTCAACAGCGCCACCTACCGCTTAGCATTAAAATAAATAGAACTTCTTTAAAAGCCATATTTAATCAACTTTAAAAGACCTTTAAAATAAGCTCTATTTGTTATATTCGGTTACCGCAAACCTAAGTTACATCAGTTTAAAGTATCTAAATTATTATCGGTCACCCTGCCGTTGCCATGGTAATAGGAGAAAAATTGTCATTATAAAATTTGTAGATATTTGAACAAGGAATGTAAACAGTAAATTTCTTACCAACAGTAAATATGAAATGTTAGGAGATTTTAACCACTTTTTGTGACACCATAGCAAATACGACCCCTAGCGGTAAAATTAGGAACTTAAAAGTATTTCTTATTCAAATTCTTTTGGCAATATTTGTTAATAACTTTTTTGCCTTTAAATAGTAACATGAATAGTTTTAGAGATATAGCCGCTCCGTACATTTAACTGATCATGCACCCTGTACTATGTATATGCAACCTAGTTTTGTCAACAAGATTATGTCTTATGATAATAAAGCACTTTTGAATTTGAATTGGAGTTTTAGTTTATTTCCCCGCGATTTTATAGAAACGATATTTTTTGGTTTTTCAAAATTAGAAGGTAGCTATTGTAAGTTTTAAAATTGTCACAATGTATAAACAATTATTACAAAGGAGCCAAAAATAGTTTAGGCATTCGAAATAATTAAAGTTGGTTTTGAAAAACCACTATAAATGTCTTCCTTTATAAGCCATAAAAACTTCATTACAAAAAATACAGATAATTATAAATCAATAAACTACCGCGATTTACATACTACATAAATATTGGATAAGCAACGCTGCGTAGTAAAACTGAAAAACATTAAAAATGTTTATAGGCGGAGCCATGTAGAAAAGTTGTAAAAAATGTATAGTATATAACACAAATATTATAAAATAAAATGTTGATAATAAAATACTATAGCATAGTAACTAACGTCAACTAAAAGAAATAAACTAACCTATTTGCGATCGAAATGGATTTAGTTGTTGGATCTAGCTAAACACGCTCAATAAATAAATAGATTTGCTTGAGCCTTTTATTTTCAAAACACCAAATAAATTACAAACCCAATTTTATTTGCTAATAGAAATACCGAATTACTTAGTTGATTTAAAGAGAAATCACTTGTTTATAAATTGTAATTGATTACTTCAGGTGATCGCCCTAAATTGATTAGAAAATACAGCTGATTATGATATAAACCTTATTTACGGGCTTTCACATTAAATATTACAATTTTATGGAAGTAGTCCATCTCACAGTGGAGTAATATTTTAAGTGAGGAATGAAACACAAAGTCTGCTCCACTAATTTAATAAATAAGTTCAGATTAAAATCCCATACATGTTTCAAAGGTATAAACCTTCATCTTCAGTGGGTAATTATTAAGATGTTGTTATTTATGAAGAGACCAATGACATTGTTAAATTTTAAACTGAAAGGGGAAGGAAAAACAAAATTAGACAATATAAAAGCAACAAAGGCATCATCAATAAAAGTTTAATGTGATTAGGAAAAGATATTTTGTAAAATATGGTGATTAATATAAAACCGCGACCACAGTAAAATAAAGTCAAGTTAGAGACTTACCTAATGTTGCAGAAAAAAATTTTTTAAGAAAACATATGTAACTTTAATTAGGTAACTAATACATATTGAAAATAAAATAAAAATTTAACAATGTCATTGGTCTCTTCATAAATAACAACATCTTAATAATTACCCACTGAAGATGAAGGTTTATACCTTTGAAACATGTATGGGATTTTAATCTGAACTTATTTATTAAATTAGTGGAGCAGACTTTGTGTTTCATTCCTCACTTAAAATATTACAATATTTATTTACTAATAATAGGTCACTGCATAGTGCGTAAAATAGATATCCTTGAAATAATCTATTTTAAGAGGTACTGGACCATTTCCTAAACCTGTACGGTCTCCAGAGTTTATAATAAAGATGGAAATAAACTCTTCCCATACGAATGTTGGAGAGTTATTTTTGAATCGCATGTATTAGTTCTCTTTCGAAAATGTGTAAAACAAAATATGTACAGGGTCTTCCAACGAGGACTGAACAGGGGCTCATTTTTGAGCTTCCTTGTATTTAAAGAAAAATCCAAAATAGCCAATCGATGTACTTTTTCCTGCAGAATTCAAAAATGAAACCAAAAATTTATTTGAACCAGAAACAAAAGAGTTACGCTATGGATAAGGTGTTTTTTAAATGGAACATAGCTTTTTTTATACGATTTTTGGAACGAGTGATTTTTTTTTTGTACGTTCTGATTAAAATATTTAATATTGTGACAGCTATTTTTATTAAATTTTAATGTTTTATCCAGTATAATTTAACTTTAACCTGTTTGAAACATACACTAGGTAATAAAGGTATAATCACCTTTGAATCCTTCAAAGACAAAAAATTTGACAAATTTACTATAATATTGCCGAAATGAAATATTCATTCATTCTCTTGCATTTTCTTGGCATTTGTAGAACAAGATAACAATCTGCAATCTCTCATCTAATGAATATTTAATACCTTATCCATAGCGTAACTCTTTTGTTTCTGGTTCACATATAGTGACGTATGTGAATAACGTTGCACCATTGAGTTACTAAAAGTGTCCGAGTCTGAAGATAAGCTAATAGACTGATTTCCAAAATATTTTGAAGTAGTCAGCTATGCTATGCAAGCGCGGATCCAGGGGGAGGGTCATGGGGGTCATGACCCCCCTCCCCCAAACAAACAAAGGAACACAAAAAAAAAATATATAATCACAATTGGGTATAACCAACGATATGTGCAGCATTGCGCCTTTTGTCTCATCGCAGTTTGAGTCCAGCTTCTACACTGAAAAAACAAATCCTTTGAACCAAGGAAGTCTCTTAAACCAAATCCCTAACTCTCTTAAAAACAATCGCGGATTTTTTTCTTATGAGGATAGCCCATTCTATTGGTTCAATAGCGAAATTTCTCTTGTTCTAAGAACAACCAAATCAAATTTGTTCTTGACAAGATCTTTCTTTTGATCCAATAGCTTTAAATATCTAGTACCAAGAGCTTTCGGGCTTGGCTTAAAATAATTATTCTTGTTCCAAATACGGCATTGGTTTTAATTTAAAATCTTTCTAAATAATACGCCCATTAAAATTTTAAACTCGATTTAACATGACACTATCATAATTACTGGTAGTTTCATTGAGCTGTATGCCATTTTTTTTATCGATTTTACGAAGTTTTTTCTAAATAACTTTTACTTGGCTTACATCACAAAAAAATACAATTTGGTGTGCGAGTTCATCATGCCAGGATTTTCAAAAGAATCCAATCCAATTTTGCTGTAAAATTATTAGGAGAGCCAATATTTGAAGGTAGCAATATTTACGTAGGATTTCCTTCGGCCAGTCTGGCGGTGCACCACCCGGTATAGTCTACATTTTCAAATAAACGTTATCTATATTAAACTTATTAAAAGATAATAAATAACCTTAGCGTTTTAGCAAATGGCCCAGATGGAACTGGTTTAAAAATTCTTTGACCGGCGCCATTGTACTGTACCCTTTGCACACACGAAACCACACCCAATTATATTCAAATGACGTGCATAGACTAAGAAATAATTGCCGCCAGGCGGCCAGATGCACCTGTGTCGGTGTCGCATCGTACCAAATTGTGAGTTGTAATGGGGATTGTTGTTCTTGGGCCAAAAGCGGCAGACTGGAAATCTGAACTTTTTCCTTTTTCTCTTGCGCTAAATAAAACTTCACTTCTTAAAATCACGTGGTCTTTTCCCAAACGCCTAGGATTTTAAAGCAAGAGCGCAAGAGCTTTAGATATGATTTTAAAGCATTTATCTCTTGAATGGAACGCTTAATTTCCGCGATTTTAAAACATGAGCTTTGGATTTTGTCTAGAGTAAAAAACATCCAAGAGAAATTCGTTTTTATTTTAAGAGAACCATTTCTTTTGTTCCAATATAAATTCTCTTAATTCAAATAAAATTCGCTTATAGCAAAATATTTTCTCTTGTCTACAAGAAGTGACGCTCAATAGCAACCCAAGAGCGTTGGGGACTTTAGGCCAAAGCCCTGATAAAATTTAATTATATTGATCCGTAAAATGTATTTATGGAAACTTCTTTTATTAGTCTGTGAATGACCCTCCCCCAAACGAGGTTCTGGATCCGCTCCTGATGCTATGCCAGCTCTGCCTGATAAAACCTCACTGTGTGGGCTTATTGCAGACATAGAGAAAACCAATAATATACAGGGTGTTCTTAAAGTTCAGTCATTTATTTTGACAGGTTGTAGAACTCGTAAAAATAAGTAATTGTACCAAAAATCATTTATATAAAAGTTGCAGAATAAAGAAGTCATTAACAATTGAAAAAATTTAAAATTTAAGAACTGACAACCTGACTTTTTGATATTCTCGACCACTGCGTTATCATTAATGTTTTGTCTCCTGGTGATACTGGGATTACTGGGTAATTGGGATGGCTCATTTTTTGTAGGATACAAATTACTTATCATTCAGTCATTCATTTGTACGGTTTTCAGTGGTCGAGAATATCAAAAAGTCAGAGGTCTTACAGTTTTAAATTTTACATTTTTTCAATTGTTAATAACTTCTTTATTCTGCAACTTTTATATAAATGATTTTTGGTACAATTACTTATTTTTACGAATTCTACAACCTGTTAAAATAAATGACTCAACTTTGAGAACACCCTGTATAGGGTGTCAATTAATGTCACGTAAATATTTAAGGAAGTGATGCTGCTCGTCAAAATAGAAAACAAATACTCATCAACATGCGGTCAAAAAGGCTTCATTTTTGATATACAAGGGTTCGCTGAAGCTGGCTTCTCTTGACCACCCCCTTATATTCCTAGGCTATTCGCCGATAGATGGCTCACCTAGTCCACGGAAAGGATATAATCGAAAATATTGATTTCCTCTCATAGAAAATGACTTAAACCTATAATTTATACAAAACAACAAAGTCCTAATCTAATTAAAACCTAAAAAGAGCTAGAAATGTTAAAAAAAACCTACAAGGTCGTTTTTGCTTGTTTCCTGTGTTATTCAGGTGTTACGTAGGCAAAACAGACAGATCTAACTTTTATACAACGTGCATAGGGCAGATACCGGCTTGTCTCAAAGTCGCAACTTTATCTATTTTTCCTTTAATATCAAACTATATGATTCAATTCCCGCGCATTCCTTGTTTTCGAGAACAGTTGCATGTAAGAAAAAAAACCATGTGTTCTCCAACTTTCTACACTAAACCCTAGTGGGTAAAGATAATTTCCAAGAAAGGTTCTGTTTCGAGCAAATTTATGTTTTAAGTATCCATAGAGAATATTTTCTTTTAAATTCAAAACCTGTCGGTTATTTATGGTTATTTGCTTTTAAGTCAGGAAGTACCATAACGAATGAAATTAGGTCCAAAAAGGAGCTAGTTCTATATTACAGAAAAGATGTTCTATAGTTTGATTTCGTATTTTTTTTTTTAAGACAATAAAACCCTTGCTTTCCCCAAATACGAGCCACATGTTGACGTTTTTCTTGGGAAAGTTTCTTCCAGTAAAACAAGCTTTTTAAATACAAATAAAATAAAATAAAATATTCTATGCAGTTACATGTGGTTTGGTGGCCTGGAGTGGACTAACAAAAATGCTGGAAAGGAGTGGGCGACTTAGGTCACACTACGATAGCTCCGAGGGTGAAAAAGGAAATCCCAATACTTTCTTTCAGAGCAATGCCAGTTGAAGGAGTGCTGACACTAAACAGGAAGTTCACTTTCACGATCCCTAGTAGGGAGCAGTGGGACGTAGAGCGGGTGAAGTTCCCTGACGATGCTCTGGTATGCTACACCGATGGGTCGCGCATGGCTGGAACTGAATCATCAGGGGCAGGAGTATACTTGGAAAACATCAATATAAGAAGAAGCTACCCACTGGGAAGGTTCACGACGGTTTTCCAAGCAGAGGTATAATGCCATCCTCTCGGTGGCAAGTATGAGGGAGGTCATGGACTGTCAAGAGCGGACTTTATATATCTGCTGTGATAGCCAAGCCGCCCTCAAGGCAGTCTGCCAGTCCAGGAGCAGTTCGACCCTCGTGCAGGAGCATGCGGACGCACCAGGGAGGCTCTTGGTATGGCTTCCTAAACATTGCGGAGTGCATGGCAACGAGACGGCAGACGAGCTCGCCAGGTTTGGAGCCGGAGTTCCCTATCTAGAACCTGAACCAGCAATAGGCATATCAAAACAGCAGGTAGGGACAGCCCTGAGGGAATGGGCCGCCAACCTCTCCAAGGAGAAATGGCGGTAGACGCCAGCCTGTAGACAGGCCAAAGATTTCATAACTTGGCCTGATAGGGCTAAGTTAGAATGTATTCTTAACAGGAGTAGGCGTGCCCTGAATCCTCTGATTCTAACAGGACATTAAGGAAGCAACTGCATACGATGAATGTGGAGGAGGACCCGATATGTACGGGATGCTTGGAGGACGAGGAGACACCACTGCAATTTCTGTGCGCTTGTGAAGCCCTGAGAAGACTCAGACGGCAAGTCTTTGGGACAGTGGTGATCCAATAGGAGGAAGTTAGGACCCTTGCTTGGCGTAACGTCCTGGCCTTCATGAGAAGGTCGGGTAGGTTTAGCGAGGGAAGACCCAGGGATAGGTAAAAAGGATACACAATACTCCTGGGATATTCGAGAGAGTTCGCCAGTCAATGAGACGAAAAGTTGATTCGTCAGAATTAAAGCGGCATATATTTACCTATTTTTAGGGAAATTTTAATCTGACAACAACGAGAACTGTGCCCCCTTTTTCATTTACATGTCTTAAATCTGCAATATTTTTGCTTGTTTCTAAACTAAAAGAAAAACTAGAAAACGATGACAGATACGATAAAAATGTAGGGGATGAAAAATAATGAGAAAAGAACGGGGAGTCAAAATATGATGAGTATTTATACAGGGTATCCAAAAAAAAGTCCAGGAGAATGATAGTGTTGGTAGCAAGACTTTGTATACTGCCTCTGACAATTTAGACATTTTATTGTAGATATTCCAAGAACTAATATGTAGGTGTACCGAATTTGAAATAATTATCTCGGAAAATAAGGGAGAAAAACGAAAAAAAGTAAAAAAATAAAATAAAAGTTTTGACACCCTGTATATCAAAAATGAAGCCTTTTTTACCGCATGTTTATGAGTATTCTTTCTATTTGGACGAGCACTATCACCTCTTTATTAATATCTACGTGACATTTATTAAAACCCTGTATACAATACTATACGAACATAAACTTTAAATATTTTGACTCATTTATTTTTTAAATTTTAATTTATTTAATTTTTTTTAAATCACATTTTGTGTGATATTCAAGCTTTCTGCGAATTCTTTGTATTTTATTATCGTAGCAAAATCGCTTTACGACTTTGGTCATTCGCAATCTTTAGTCTAAATTGTTACGGTGATATAAAACTTTTTAATTTACAACCGGACATTTTTCAGTGCATGTATTGTTTTATCACTTTTACCTACTTTAGAGCTATAAAACTTTTATGAATGACGTGGCAACTTTGCTTCGCCATGGTCTAATATTTTTGACGTTTTCTACAGGGTGTTTCACCATGGATGGTGTGTATTAGACGTCTATGACAATTCAAAAACTTGTTTTTTTGCATATCCTTGAGCATACTTATTCCTTGCAACAAAAATTTACACTTATGTTGAAGGTAAGCCTAAAAGAATTGGTAAACAACGTCCTACACTCCCAAATCATTAAATCCACTGACTGAACATTCTGAACAATATGTTTAATGAAGTCATCAGCTAAAAGTATTGTAAATATTATGCATTATTATTTTTATTTCAAATGGTTTCACACTCATATTATATTTCTGATCAATCATTCACCATAGTAAAAGTAATTCAATCAAGTATCATACTTTATCTCAGACACCTTGACCTATCTAGTTAAAATAGGTACCTACATAATATATTGTTTTTGTATCTATGCTTTATAAAACAGTGAAATAATTTAATGAGATTTCTATACGTCAATATAAGAAATAAAAAGGTCATATAAATGTGGGCCCGGAAATGGTTTCTTTCCGTGATACAGGGTGTCATAAAAATATAGAAAAATATAACTGCACTAAAATTATAATGGCATAAAAATGCGTTTTTCGATTAAAAAGTTTTAACCATTGCTACAACAAAAAATAAAATTACTTTGGTCAAGAAACACTACGCCACTGGTACCAAAAAAGCTACAGCTTTTAATCATCTTTCTTTCTTCTAAACAAATCATAGGCATGAAATTAGCAAGTACCAACCCTTAATTGCGTCTTTTTGTCCGGTGTGATAAATTAAAGAGGAACAAAGAACCTTTTCCCAGGTACCCAAAAATTCAGGTACGGGCGAGGAATTTTGAGGTTTATTCGACATGAAAAAGAAAATAGCCTTCAGCCAATTTCAGCTGTGAAATGCACTTCAGCAGCCTGTAAGATTAGTGAAAAAACTGTAGCCAGGATGCGAAAGGAATATACAACAGGAACCTCTCCCAGAGAAAGTGGTTTGAAATGTATTCACATAATAATATGAATACAGGGTGTCCCACAGTGGATGGCGTATTAGATAAGACGTTTATGGACCAAAAAATTATGCGATTTTTATATTATATAATATTAGGATTGTAATTTATTATAAGTATTTATATTCAATTATAAAGTTATTAAAGAACGTGTAGTCATAATGTTCAATTTCCTTTTTAGGCTAATAGAGAAAAGCG
Source organism: Polydrusus tereticollis (assembly GCA_963920685.1). Classification (NCBI taxonomy): domain Eukaryota; kingdom Metazoa; phylum Arthropoda; class Insecta; order Coleoptera; family Curculionidae; genus Polydrusus; species Polydrusus tereticollis. The sequence goes on along the minus strand of OY987328.1, from coordinate 110,790,618 downwards.
CGCCCCAAAAACAAAGGATTTAACTAAGGCAAGGAAAACTCAAATAAGGAACGTAGTTTACAATATGATTGCCACGCATAAGTATGTCACACGGCAAAAGCCAAAAGAGGAATTGCATGCCAAACAAATTATTGACCTAAGCAACTCCACATTAGGACATTTGTTAAAGCATTTGGGATTTAAATTAAAAAAGGGACAGTGGCAGGCGCTACATTATGGAGAAACCTGATATTGTTTCAAAATGTATAAAATTTTTGAGACAATATACAGAAAACTTATTATCAGAAACTCCGCTAGATGTGGTTTTTATAGACGAAACCTGGATACTTCAAAATGGTAGCGACATTAGAACATGGCATGATGACAACATCAAATCAGTTTTAAATAAAAAACAATCAGACGGCAAAAGATATATAGTTTTGCATGCTGGCACCAAAGATGGCTTTATAGATGGGGCAGACTTAGTTTTTTCTACAAAAAATAAAAGCGCTGACTATCATGACAACATGAACTCTACATTGTTTGAAAAATAGTGGGAAGAACAGCTTTTACCTCGGCTCGAAAAACCCTCGCTTCTTGTTATGGACAATGCAAAGTACCATTCACGGCTCAGCGAAAATGTGCCAAATGCTTCAACGAGAAAAGCTGATATTTCCTGGCTACAAAGCAAAAATATAAATTTTATGGAAAACGCACTCAACCCCGAATTGCTACAAATAGTAATAAAACAATACAAAGCAAAATTAGGATATGCCGTGGATGAATTATTTGTACTATGGGTCATCAAGTTTTGAGATTGCCGCCCTACCACTGCATTTTCAACGCTATTAAATTAATTTGGGCCCTTACTTAACTTTTGTGAAATAATACATTCCGGATCTGACCCAATATCCCACCAGCATTCACCACAGATATCAATCAGTTTATAAAAGGATACAAACTACACCCTCGTATTACATTATGCCTCTCTTCCTCAGGTATACGCTTGTGTACCTGGTAAAAGATAGAACACTAAGACTTATGTGATTTATTATTTTACTCTCTTTGGAGGGCATCAACTGGATATTCCCTTTAATTTATTCTTGCTTTTGATTTGTATGAAAACAAAGAATACCCTGTAGCGTTCTTTGTTGCACGTTTTATTGGGGTTTCAGTATTTTTATATAATCTCTACTATAGATAACTTCAAGGCATCAAATGGACGGTTAGAAAAATTCCGTCGTCGCCACGATATTACCTTCAAGAAGATATGTGGCGAATCAGCCGATATCAATATCGAAGACGTAACTGCTTGAAAAGACAGGCTATTGCCCATTTTAAGGGATTGTGCCTCAAGGGACGTATTTAATGCAGATGAGACAGGTCTCTACTATTCTACTATCGTGCATTGCCAACAAAAACATATGAATGGAAAGATGACAAATGTACTGGAAAAAAAAAGCAAAACAACGATTTACAATATGGAAACTGAGAAGGAAATATCGATAAGTTACCTCTACAATGGGTCTTGAACAAAAAAAGCGTGGATGACAGCAGACGTCATGACAACATGGCTTCACAAATTTGATACCAAGATAAAGGAGCAGAATAGAAGAGTGGTATTGTTTCTGGATAATGCAACGTCTCATATCTACATTTTAAAGGAAGATAAATATTACTTACCAACAACGAATACCAACGGTGCCCATTTTTTCACAATTCCGTGTGTGTCTCATTAGCAAAAAATAAATAGTATATTTTAAAAGTCATACGGAATCACTGAAAAACAACGTAATCACTCTCTAGGAATATGGTTATTAGAAACATTACAATGACTTTTGCATGTTAAATTTTATGAAATAAATACGGCTCTTTGTAGAAAAATTACTGCGTCCACTAAAAGAAAACATCTTTTAAACTACATACTATATTATCACATTTTTTAAGTCAAACACTATATAATATTAACACCTAAATTAAATTTAAACACGAACTTTATGACATTTTGGCTGATCTTGACGTCTCTCTCAAATGTCAGCTCTGCCGAATACAACCACTTGTTTGGATCATAGGTCACTATTCGAAAAGGAATGATTTTTTGGCAGTTTTCGTGGCATGAAAACTGATATATCTGTAATATTTGTTGTGTAGTGGATCCAAACAGATCGCGTTACCTTTGTAATAAATTAAATACTCTGTATAAGTGTAATCATTTTATTTAGTTTAATAAAATGGTGGGCGAGTGTTTGCCTCTTCCGACGCGTTGTCTATGAAGGTTTTTTACAAACATAAAACATAATCTTATTCTCTGCCTAAAAACTAACTCCAACTGTTTTCCACTTCAAAAAAAGGTCTCGGGTCACACGCTTATCGCGTCTAAAGTGTCACTGTTAATGTCTTTCAATAACTCGACCCGGTGGGTTCTTTACGTAATAATTTTTAAGTGACAAAATATAATCACCTAATAAATACAAAACTGTACAATATTAGTGGAAAACTTTTAGATTTCTTTCAGTGAAACTCGCTTAGAAAGACGGAGGGAATCGAATAAACCCAATATGAATGCAAAAAGATTTTTTTTAATTTTAATTTTTTGCAATAATTGGCCACTAAGGTCACCTGACCTTAATCCCTTGGCTAAAATAGTTTGTGGCAAAGTTAAAAAGCTTTGCTTGTAGAGGTGGATGAAATCATTGGTGTATGCAACAAGGGCAGAAACAAGGCAAGCATTGTTTGATCGCATTAACAATGCTGCAGCTATTATTGGTAATAATCGTCTTTCAATTCAACCTGTATTTTAATTATTACTTGAAAACAGTTTGTCTTACCAGAAAAACTCGAGAAACTTTTTCTTTTAAGAAATAACTGTTGATTAGGAGACAAACAACTGTTTTTAAAAAAACCAGTGGCATCCTGTTTCTTTCACCAAAATAATTTTATTTTTTGCCGTCATGCACGCCACTGGTGGAATGGTCAAAACTTTTTAGATCAAGAAAACGTATTTTCATGCCAGGTATTAAAGGAAAAAATTATATTACTTTTCTTTTACACCCTGTATCTCGGAAAGACAGCATTTCCGTACTCACATTTATATGACCTTTTTTTTCTTATATTGACCTTTAGAATACCTTATTAAAATATTTCCCTTTCCTCCCGAAACCCTCTGTATATTGCTGTTAAAAAATTACCAAAATCTATACTGACCTGATTTTCGCATACGCCTAAGTTGTATCAACACGTGAATAAGCTTATTTCTCGATTGTATGACCCGATAAAAATATACTCACGTTTTTCACCTATGCCCATTATAACAACGTGAATTACTATATAGAAAGCTTATAGTCATGTTATGTCACATGCCTTGCCTACTCTACATTTCACACAATGTTTTGCAATGCACAGATAAAATTAAACATAAACTATTCAAAATATTCAGACCAAGCCATACAGTGACTATTTTTAAGATGCATACACAAGGGCACATGCACATGGATTCAGTCACTTCGAAGTACTAAATTTAGGATTTCTTGGTGATACAGGAAACTGGATTTCAATATTATGTCGGTATAAAACAAAGGATTTCTTTAAATGAGTTGAGTTAGGGTTCCACCGTTCCAGAAAATTCACCTAAATGGTAGGCATGAATGAGCATTTTACTCCGAAAAAAACAAGACAAATGTGGACAAAGCCCGTGTTTTTGTAAAGTAAACTTAACGGTTGCATTGTAAATTTCAGATAAATTGCAATGATAGTTTTTAAAAATTCCATATTTCAAACCTTCACACCCCGAATCAGTTCTAAATTAGGGTCACCCTAATTTGCATACAAAAGAAAGACGAGTTTGGTGAATGAAAGTATTGTAACAGCAGCGTTACTACAGGTAGTTTATTAGAATAAAAGTATAATAATACATGTACTTATTATTATTATTATAATTATAGAGATAGGCAGATAATTGAGATATTAATTATTCTAAAATTAAGTAGATACAACCCAACTAACAATTTTCTGTTTTATAAAAGCTGTAAGAACATTTTTAGAGCATAATCTTATAAAACATCTGAAGTACGATAAACGCGTTTACAGCTATCTTAGAGCGCTTATAGACCTAAAATGGGCACAGATTTATATAACGTTTTCGCTCTGTACCAGTTCTATAAAAGCTGCGAACACATTTATATTATAACCATTTTATAGCCGTTTACAGAAACTTTACACAACAGAAATAAAATTATGTAAAGCCTGCATACACAGTTATACTACTGTTATATAAACGTTTACACAAGGTTTATAAACTTAAGACCAAAACATTATAAGAACTATTTTATAAAGGTAAAATATATGTTGTACCAAGCAACCTGTGTAAATTATCATGAAAGACTTTTTGGCTCTTTAAAAGTTTTTGGAGAAACGGTTTTGCTGTGCTTTACTACATTAAAACGACTAAAATAACTGATTAGCCTATTTAATACCACGCACCTTTAAACTGCTTTTTATAAAATTGGAGTTGAAATATGGAGGACACAAATAAGTAAAGTTCAACGTATAATTATTTAATTTTACTTATGACATACTGGGGTGGCATAATTTTTAGTGCAAATTAAGATTTATTGTGCAATGTATACTATTTACATGATGAAATTTCTAAGCGCCCCTTTTAAACATAGATTTTGATGATTCTTTTATTAAAAATTCAAAATAAATGTTTTTTTCTTTAGTTAAAATTATTTATTATTGTTGCCGATGTAATTATAAAGACAAAACAAACATCCTCAACTAATGCATTATTATTTTTTTTTTGTTATAAAATGCATTTTTTACATTTTATGGAAATGAGACGCTGATCCAACGTAAGCTAACCATACCAAACATGGCGTAAATTCTTATAAAGCATTTTAGTCACACACACAGCACTTATATGATCTTTCAGTTCGTCCTGTGATGCTTATAAAACAAGCAAGTATCTTAAATTAATGTAACAGAGACGTATTTTAAACATTAAGTTTAACATAGATAAAAACAAAACTTCTGTCTTCCTCCACAAATAGTATTTATTTCAAAAATTAATTTCTTTAAAAGTGATTGTCCCTACATGTTTCGACTGTACAAACAGTCATCTTCAGGGGAACTAAAAGGAATCTATGAAAGTACAATGACAACAGGCACCATAAAGGACTTACCTAAATCGAGTTTGGTCTCGGTTTTAGTAAGTCCTTTATGGTGCCTGTTGTCATTGTACTTTCATAGATTCCTTTTAGTTCCCCTGAAGATGACTGTTTGTACAGTCGAAACATGTAGGGACAATCACTTTTAAAGAAATTAATTTTTGAAATAAATACTATTTGTGGAGGAAGACAGAAGTTTTGTTTTTATCTATATTACCTACTCCACTGTAAGGATGGACTACTTCTTCAAATTAAGTTTAACATTAAGCATGATAGGTACGATCAACCATTATACAGTGCGAGAAATATTTGGAATCATTGGAGAGCAAACTAAGTAAGTGTGCCGAACAACCATATGTAATTATAGGGTAATTGGACGACTCGGTAACTTTTTTCTTCATATTGACCATGTTGCTCGCATTATCTGTAACAATACTGGTAACTTTACAGTTATATTCATTTTTACACTTATTTATTGAGTTAATAGCCAATTCGGCAAGATAGTCAGCTGTATGGGGATGACCAGATGTATCTACTATCTATGTATATGTATCTGCAGTCAAAACGACACAGATTATCGGCTCATTATGTATATTGGACCATCCATCTAAGGACATGCAAACAGATTGTCCAGATAACTTGTTAAAACAATTACATTTTTCTTCTTCAAATGTTTCATTCAAGAGCGTTGATGATAGCTGAAATCTAGATGGTGGAAGGTAAGCAGGTCTTAGCATTTCTATGGCCTTTCAAACCTCTTTATTTTCTATAGCTCTAAAACTGCAATCTGTTGCGTAAACGGCTTTGGCTATTTGTCTGTCCAGTTCTTTTTTCTTATCTTGTCCAGTTCGCACAACAAAAGAATCCAAATGACCGCTACTTCAACTATTTTCACGTCCACCTACACTTCCCTTTTCACAGTTATCGCTTTTCTGTTTCTTTGCCAACTGGATAATTTCACTCTGGCTAGTTCCAGGCTGTGACTGACAATCACCATGCAGAGTTTCAAGACCACTGCTGATATCACTAGTTTCACTTTTGCAAGTTTCCCAATGACTTTTTAGTCTGTCCACTAGACCTTGCAATTCTTTACCACACTTTTTACATACTGCTCTACAACCTAGTTTGCCCACCACTTTCTTTTTTATAAAATGCTGCCAAACACTAAATTCCTTTCTGCCCCGGCTCGTCATGAGTTCAAATGATTTGATAGATTAACCCCTAAAGCAAAAATATTACTGATAACTAAATAAGTGCGTATCGTTTATATAGCCGGGCGTTTTCTGCCAGTTATTACAAGTTTTGACAAAGCGGCAAACTTGCAATACTGCGCAGATGAAATTTTCACGTTAATACAAGTTTCAACAAAGGCGCAAACTTGCAAAAACTACGCGAACGAAATTTGCATGTTAAAACTTCTAAAGTTTTGCTTCGTATCTGTACTATTCCTGCCTAAAAATATTTGTTTACTTAACAAAACAAAATATAAGCAGTTAGAAATATTTAAAAATAATAATACCTACCTACTTGTAAAAGCTGGTTAATTTTTTTAAAAAATCAAAAAAAATAAGGTTTTTATCAACCCTGTTTGGCACCAACTGAAATCTGCCATTCGTCGTAACAATATTTGCCCTACTATTAACTTCAGTGTACTTAAGCTTATAGAAACTAAAGTTTTAACATCCCTTCACCAACTTGGGCAAATTCCATGATTAAATTCTAAGCAAAATAGGGACCTGTTTGGCCTTATTTCAATTCTATAGCTGGCCTGGGTCTTTCCTAATAGGGATCAGTTAGTCACTTTCTTATATCTCTGAACAGACTTTATAAAGGGCATAAATTTTAAATTAGCTAGCAGGTATAAAGTTTGACTGAGGGATAAACCTATAATATTTACAAAGGAATTAAAAAGATTGAAATGAGGTGATGAATGCGTTAAAATTTGATTGATTGTTAAGGAGAGTATTGTGATTTTTAAGCTTGTTTATTTCCAAGGATTTAAGCAGATCTAATTCTATACTTTTGTTTTTCATAGGCATATAAAATATCGCAGTTAATATTGAATCTATGGTTTCTTTTCTATCAAATGGTTAGAATAATTTGAATCAGTTCTATTTTTTATAAAACTAGAGTGATGTTTGTTGACACGCTTTTCAAAATCTCTGCCTGTTTGTCCTATGTAAACTTTGGGGCAATTGTTACACTTTAAAAGTATTATTAGCTTTAAAAGCAGTATTAACATTCAAGCTTAAACAAAATATATATTTTACTAGGGCCTATGTACGAAATATGATAAGAAAAACATGCCAAGGAACATTACTCTACTTAATTTTATAAAAAATAAATCTGATTCAAATTATACTGTTAGAGTAGGAAGTAATAAATTTCTAATATATATAACAGGAAAGGGATACCATAAAAATAACTACCTAGAAAGTGTATCATGCCTAGAATAGACTGCTTCACTTGAGAAATATTAATTTTTACTTTTGACATTAGTGCACCAGGAAAATTAATGTTGTGGACACAACTTAAGTTAAGTGCTTATCTAAATTAATATAGAAAGTGTACAAGACTTTTCTGAAATCAGAATTTACACAAAATAAAACAATGCATTTTTGTAGAAGTAAAAGCAATGAGATATAACATAATATCCTCGATAATATCTAATAAGTTAATTAAATGAAGAATCTTTCTTTATTTTATTAAGTACCTACCTACTATTGCCAATAAAATTATTTAACGTAATTTTTATTGAAATGTAGGTATTGCTGTAATTCTAAAATTTTCATAATTGAAACTAGTTATATGAAGCAACTTATCACGGAGTAATTAAGCAATTACTGTTCCACATTGACTAATGGCTAGAAAATCATAATATCCTGCCTGTGGAAACAATTCATAGGTAAAGTTTAAAATGCATAATTTTGTTCGTGTACCTGAACCAACTGAGCTTTAAATCTAATAGAATAAAAGAAAACGGTAGAAAGGTGTAAAGTTGTGAACTACCATTGATCAACTAAGATTAGTTTAAGTTAACTTGGTATCATCTAGAGTGGGGGTATAATAAGGGTGAACATATAAAAGGTGGCGGTAATTTTTTAAGGTCTAAGAATTGCCATGAACATACAACCATAATGTTAAGTTTACTTTATATGTTACCGCAAATACGCCAATCGTGCTTAGTTAACCTGAACTAACCTAAACGACTACTACAAGTATAACTTTTTATGCCTGGCTTAAAGCCAATAAAACTGATTAATTTTATTACTATATAAATTATTAGTTTTATTAAGTTAATACACTGAATATTAACATATTCAATTAAGAAACCATATCATGGGAATAATGCATAAAAGAAAGCTAATCTTGTGTGACTATTTTTTTAACTACTACATTCTATGCAATCCTTAATGCCCCACCTTGGTTTGTTTCATTTAAAAATAAATATAACTTACCAAAGATTAATCTGTGATCAGATTTAAATAGATTTAAGGCCGATGCTTCATTAATTCACTATCGTAATTAAAAATAACGTACATAACGGGATTATCCCACGAATTTCTCGATTTACAAGAACGTCACTTGAAGAAAAAAATACATTGAATACAATATCGGATCAAAACATTGACGGGAAGACCGCGATGCGCAAGACAGGCGAGAGGCGAGCAGTCAAGCTACGGCGCATCTGCAATGCGCATTGGTAGGATAATTATTAATGATGGGCACATTATCGATGACAAATGAAATCGATTTAGAATCCCATTCTTTTGGCCGTAATTCGATATTTAGTCGTTTGTGAGGGTTTATGTATTATTTATTATTTGTGATCGCAAAAAATCCAAACAGTGTTTTTGTGTAATTGTTCCTATACTCTTTGTCTTTCTTTACCAGTCACTGAACCAAAATGGTGCTCTATCGCTATTCGGATAAAGTCACTGTCATGTTTACTCAATAAGCGCCATTTAGTGGTAGGAACCTTTATTGTTCTGTGGTGGTAGGTGGAAAATAAATCAAACCACGTGGCAACAATCAGCTGAACTTGACATTCATAACTGTCACCGGTGCATGAAGTTTTTTGTTCTTCGAAAAATAGCTTGCGCAAAACCGAACTGAAACTCTCAAAAACGAAAAACAAAACTCGACCCCACTAAATGCGCGTTGAATTCCGCAAAAATGAAAATGTAGAAGTTCTTTATGTTGTAGCTGGTGTAGCATTTTTTATTTTGCAGTAAAAATGTAAGGGAACACTTATGTTGTTTTGCTTGAGTATTGCTTCAATTTGCATCTTGAAATCATGTCTGGACAACAAAGCAATAGTGGTACTCCATGTAGAGTACCAAAAACGCCACCAAATACTGGTAAGTTATAGTTCTACAAAATATTTTCTTTCTGTTGTACTCTTTTCACACCTTTGCATTGTTCTGGTTCAAAATGTGATTGGCTTTTTTTTTTTTGGTTATGGTAGGTAAACAGGGACCGCTGAAGGCAACCATACCCATTAGTGGCGTGGTAAAACACCCTAGTAATGTAAGAAGTGGTATGAGTCCAATCCCAGGTCCCCCAATATCACCCTCATTTTCTTGGAGGAATAGGGCTTCACCTGATCACACTTCGGGCCAACGGAGTCCAGGGTCATCAAGTTATAAAGGTAGGAAGTAAATTAAATGTTGATTTGGACTTTGTGTAATTGGTATAAGTAATAATGTTTTTACCTTATTAACTGAGGGCACAAAATGTAGATGGTCTGCAAATGAATTTTTTCTATTCTATTAGGAAAATCAAAATACAGTGCTGGTCCTTCAGAGGTGATGCGTAGAACTGCATCATTAGATACAATTTATTTAAAGGGACATTGGCCCAGAGACCATTTTTACTGGGGACAGATGGGGACCTTGCAGGTTGACAAAGCTACCCAGGTAAATGTTTTGATTATTAAGTAGTTATATTTAATACCTAGGTATATTATTTGTTAAATAACTCTGGACCTAGTAATACGTCTAGGCTAGTCCCAAGTGTAAGAAAATACAATATAAGTACATACACTCCATTTCAAATTTATGAGATATTCAAAAACGTAGGTCCAATTCATTCTGCAATATTTTTCTACTAACTACTCTGAACTAGCCTAAATTAAATTGATGAAATATGCTTAAGTCAAAAGTATCAAACTCACCTTTAATAAATAACAGGTCTGATTTTTCTTTAACTCGAAGCTTTTTGATTATTACAAAAATTTGATTATTGATTAGAATTTTTTTTTTGCTCCGTGTATGAGCTTTTGTTGTACAATATGGATATCTTTTCTTCCAGTGAGAATTGGAAGAAGCTAACTGAGTTACGTAATAAAAATCACAAAACTGTAAACTTTGCATAAACATAATTTTTTTGACAGAGTACTATAAAATTGTAATAAAGTATTTGTACCTATGACTAGGGGTTGTCCTACAGTAAATAACACAAATAGAAAAGCCAGATTTAAATTCCTATCACAGAGGCTTTTAAAAAGTAGTAAATTTGTGATGACTGCGCATTTTACGATTTTCACAGTATACCACTGAATTTTTTAAGAATTTGAATACGTGTGTTACTTTCAAACAGAAAAGAAATTTAAAAATAGATTTATTATTAAGAAAAATATAACAGATTGAATTTGAATTTATGTTTTTAAATATTCCATAAATTTGGAAGGGAGCACCTATATTAGGCACTCTAATATAAATAATTTATAAAGGATACTTGTTTTTTGTAGTGCTTGAATTGGAAGATTTATAAATATACAGTGACCTTCAGCAATAATATTTAACAACCTGTGGTTATACCTTAATAAGATTTACAAAACAATATAAACGATTTTAAATGTAGATAAGGTTAATATTGGGCACTAATATTGCATTATAAATTTAAATCATGTTTTGTACAAGAACTTGTTATTTCCACTGACTCACTCCATACCAACTGAATTATTATGTGTATTTTGATATAGGTATTTATTAATTTGTCTTTCAGATATAATAATTGAAGAGGAAAGAAAAATCCAAGATTCTTCACAAATATTTAATATATTGCTCTAGGGGTTTCCGTTTCTTAAACCATTTTCAAGAGCTGTCTAAAAAGTTCATTTAATTTATATAATAATCTCAATTCAAAATCAAAATTGTTAGTTATTACTTACATAATATAATCACAAACTTTACATTAAGGACACAAGGTTTACCCATGGGTTCAGGTCTTTCCCCTTTTTTAGCTGAAATTTTTATGGGTGATTTTGAAAATAAGTTGTTAAATTCAAATTTTTAGCTTCTAGATAAAATTTTATTATGGCACAGATATGTTGATTATACTTTTATTGTCTGGACAGGAACAGGGAATGAATTGGAATTTTTTTTCAATTTTTTAAATTAATGTCTGAATTTTTTAGATTTAACAATAAAGAGGGTGAATAACTTTTTTGAGTATGCTATTTATTGGAAAAACACACATACAGACAATGTTATACCAGCTGACTCAAATTATTATTTAGCTCATAAAAATGGCAGCGTTTAATTCTTTGATCCATCGTTTGTTCACCATCCCACTCTTACCTTTGGAATTTGAGAGGGAAAAGAACATCATCTTTCAAATTGCTTATAACAACGGATACAAGATATCATTAATCAATAATTTAATAAGAACCAAGATTAATGGCATGCTTAGGAAGGTGTTGACTGACCCCTTGGATAAGACCATAACATCTTTTTAACCTCCTAGGTGTATAAGACTAACTTTTTTAGGCGCTCTTTCTCTGAAGGTGGGTAATGTAGTGAAGTCCTTAAACAACAATTTTAAAATAACTTACAAATCAGTAAACAATTTACGTAGCTTATTGTCGAGAGTAAAGGATTCAATTAACGTGCTTGACAAAAGTGGGGTATATTTGTTGTCCTGTAACTCATGCACAGCTAAATATGCTGGTCAGACAGGACGTAGTTTTAATATTAGAATAAAAGAACATTTAAACTCTCAGAAATCGCCTAATGACAAGAGATCAGCTTTTGGCCTACATTTAAGAGAGAATTTACATAATTTTATTACTAAAGACAACTTTAAAATGCTACATAATGCGAATAAAGGTCATAAGCTAAATTTTTTAGAAAATATAGCCAAATTAGAGATTAATAATCAAATTGAGTGTTTGAACGATCCTGTCAACGCCCACTACAGAGAAGCAGCGAGAATTGTGAATGAGTTTAAGTAGTGAATGCTTGTTTAAATAATCGTACCTCGTTTTGTGCAACCTAGATGTCGCTCTGGTTCGGTATATTTTGTTTTATTTTTTTATTTTTTTAAATGTTTTTTGGGTTTATCCCGTTGATCAATTCTATATAGTTAGTTAACCTGTGTTCGCCATTGTGAACTTGTTTGTGTCTTTAATGTAAAGTTTGTGATTATATTATGTAAGTAATACCTAATAATTTTGATTTTGAATTGAGATTATTATATAAATTAACTTTTTAGACAGCTCTTGAAAATGGTTTAAGACACCGAAACGCGTAGAGCAAGATAGTAAATATTTGTGAAGAATTTTGGATTTTTCTTTCCTCTTCAATATGAATAATCTTCACCCCGGAGATATCTATGATTCAATTATTGTCTTTGAGAGTAATCCGTCTAAACTTTTTAATTATATGTTTAGGATGATAAACTATACTAAATCGTCAAAAATTATTTTTTATTTGAAAGGCCAAGTCACAAAGTCACAAGTCTCAGAATACCTTATATACTATTTGTCGGTGGAAATGCACTTGAAACAAACAAAACATAAAATTAATTTATATAAATGATCTCCCCATATCCCGTGGCCATGAGGGATATACCCTCTTTGCTGATGACACGACTGTGTCATTTGCGGCTGACACTATAGAAGAATCGATAGGGGGGTCCATGGCGGCTCAGGATAAGGCCGAGTCCTGGTTCTGCTCCAACAGACTCTTGTTGAACGCTGAGAAAACAAACAGAGTGATCTTTTCCATGAGAGAAATAGATGTTCCCAATGATTCTGAGGTCCGGTTTTTGGGGGTGCTTCTTGACCCAAAATTGCAATGGGACAAACATGTAGATGCCCTGGCAACAAAGCTAAATAAGAGCCTTTATGTTCTTCGAAGTATTTCTCAGTGCGTGTCGTCTGACGTGCTACGGACCGCCTATTTTGCGATCTTTCAGTCGCACATAGCATACGCGACTCTTGTCTGGGGACACTCAGCGGCGGCACATAGGATATCTGCTCTCCAAAGGAAAGCAATTAGAGTAATCTCTGGTCTAAAATACAGGGACGATTGTAGGGATGCATTTGTTAATCTCAGGGTGCTGACTGCGCCGTGCCTGTATATTTATGAATGTCTGATGTATGTCAAGCGGAGTGCGGGACTGTATCGGTCTCACCAGGATATTCATGGCTATAAGACTCGGGCGAGACAGAATTTGATTCCTGCGTATTGGCGCCTGCGAAGATGTCAGGATGGCCCGGGGTACTGGGCCATTAAGTTCTATAATGTTTTGCCCCTGCCCATCAGGGAGTTACCAGTGAGGGGTTTCGCGCAGAAAGTTAAGAGCTTTTTATTATCTAAACCTTTATATTCATTCGACGAATATTTTGTGTGTAATTTTAATACAATGTAAAGGTTATATTCCTATTTTCCAAAGCGCCACTTGAAACTGTTTTAGTGTTTGAGCTACTAAATTTTAACTTAATTTTAAATCAATGTTATTGTAGTTATTGTAATTAGTTTTAAAAAATTTTAAGTAGTTTTGTCTTTAGTGCATGTGAAAATATTTTTTTTTTTTATAAATTTTTTATTTTTATGTTTTTACCGGTATATATATATCTTAAGACGATTTAATCGCTATGATCTGACGTGTGTAAACAATTTTATAATTGTATTAACATGAATAAATGATTTGATTTGATTTGATTTGATTTGAGACATCTAGAAATAGTAACCTGAACTATAATTTTAAAAAAGGTGATACATGGCCATGTTTCAAATGTTCCAAAACCTTAACTGGGGTGAACTGGATTCATACACGGATGATAATACAACAGTTACATTCCATATTTAATATGAAAACATTAATTAATTAAATGTTCAAACAACCCTCCATTAACAGCTAAACAATATCCTAACCGATCATAAAATTAATTTCAAACATAACTGAGTTGATATTGAGAAATTCTGTCACATTCTAACGAAATACAGTTTTTTTAGCTGGTCTAGATTTTCAAATTTCACATCTTTATAAATAGAATTTTTTGAGTGACCCAAAAAGAAGTCGTTTGGCGAAAGGTCAGGAGACCTGGCTGGCCAAAGGATTAGATGCCGTGGGCCAATAATATTTCCGTTAAAAATATTTTGTAAGCATTTCCTAACCATGAGAGAATTATGGGCAGGACAACCGTCCATTTGATATCAGATCTCCTGATTTTCGCGTACAACTTCTTCTAGTGCGGGTTCAAATCGATTTTGTAGTAAGTCCAAATAGGTTACTGCTGTATGGTCGCCTTGCATAAAAAATGGTCCAATAATGTGATGTCCTACAATTCCCGCCCAAACATTTATTTTTTGTGGACATATATCTCTGTAAGATCGATTTTGTAGCTTTTGTGTTCAGTCTCAAGACATTTCTTTACGAGACATGAGTCCCTCGACAAGACTCATGTGTAGTTTGTGGCACAGTTGTATTATTACCATCTTCGTTTTCTGAGGCTTTCTCAGCATAACTTTTTGAGCACCACATGAGGTTCTTATCAATTGTGTGTGCGAAATGGTGGAGACTATATTTTAAAATGTTAAAAAGAACATTTAAACTCTCATAAATCGCCTAATGACAAGAGATCAGCTTTTGGCCTACATTTAAGAGAGAATTTACATATTATTACTAAAGACAACTTTAAAATGCTACATAATGCGAATAAAGGTCATAAGCTAAATTTTTTAGAAAATATAGCCAAATTAGAGATTAATAATCAAATTGAGTGTTTGAACGATCCTGTCAACGCCCACTACAGAGAAGCAGCGAGAATTGTGAATGAGTTTAAGTAGTGAATGCTTGTTTAAATAATCGTACCCCGTTTTGTGCAATAATATTTCCGTTAAAAATATTTTGCAAGCATTTCCTAACCATGAGAGAATTATGGGCAGGACAACCGTTCATTTGATATCAGATCTCCTGATTTTCGCGTACAACTTCTTCTAGTGCGGGTTCAAATCGATTTTGTAGTAAGTCCAAATAGGTTACTGCTGTAAGGTCGCCTTGCATAAAAAATGGTCCAATAATGTGATGTCCTACAATTCCCGCCCAAACATTTGTTTTTTGTGGATATATATCTCTGTAAGATCGATTTTGTAGCTTTTGTGTTCAGTCTCAAGACATTTCTTTGCGAGACATGAGTCCCTCGAAAAGACTCATGTGTAGTTTGTGGCACAGTTGTATTATTACCATTTTCCTGTCTAAAAGTTTTTAATTCAGTCTTGAGACCGTATATTTCTGTTTGCTGGGATTCAACGTCACGCAGGTATTTATCTCCAGGCAGATGATTTCTTTCTTAGTCTTTATAAATTCATCTTTCTGATCAATTTTAAGTTGTAGTTCAGGTTAGTTCAGGTTAGTTTCTTAATTAATTTGTTTTAGGTTATGAACCTTATTTGTAGATTCGTTTTCTGACGCTTTCTCAGGTATTTATCTCCAGGCAGATGATTTCTTTCTTAGTCTTTATAAATTCATCTTTCTGATCAATTTTAAGTTGTAGTTGTAGGTTACTGCTGTAAGGTCGCCTTGCATAAAAAATGGTCCAATAATGTGATGTCCTACAATTCCCGCCCAAACATTTGTTTTTTGTGGATATATATCTCTGTAAGATCGATTTTGTAGCTTTTGTGTTCAGTCTCAAGACATTTCTTTGCGAGACATGAGTCCCTCGAAAAGACTCATGTGTAGTTTGTGGCACAGTTGTATTATTACCATTTTCCTGTCTAAAAGTTTTCAATTCAGTCTTGAGACCGTATATTTCTGTTTGCTGGGATTCAACGTCACGCAGGTATTTATCTCCAGGCAGATGATTTCTTTCTTAGTCTTTATAAATTCATCTTTCTGATCAATTTTAAGTTGTAGTTCAGGTTAGTTCAGGTTAGTTTCTTAATTAATTTGTTTTAGGTTATGAACCTTATTTGTAGATTCGTTTTCTGACGCTTTCTCAGGTATTTATCTCCAGGCAGATGATTTCTTTCTTAGTCTTTATAAATTCATCTTTCTGATCAATTTTAAGTTGTAGTTCAGGTTAGTTCAGGTTAGTTTCTTAGTTAATTTGTTTTAGGTTATGAACCTTATTTGTAGATTCGTTTTCTGACGCTTTCTCAGCATAACTTTTAGAGCACCACATGAGGTTCTTATCAATTGTGTGTGCGAAATGATGGAGACTATATTTTAAAATGTTAAAATATAGGGTGTCTCATTTAAAAAAAAATAATTGTCTTACAATTTTTAGGTCACCCTCTATAATGTAAAAGTTGCATCTGAGGCACCCCAATCATAATACATCTAGATATTTTCGCCGTATAGTCTTCCATCCGAGTTTTGTTTGACCACCCTGCATGCATAAAAAAACACATTGAAGTAAAATCATTAGATTATGATTTTTTATAACAATTTTAGGTTACAAACCTTAAATTCTGATGACTTCTAACATGTTATGCCATTTGTCGCTAAAATGTTAATGTGTTTGAACGGTGTAAGTGTACCAACACCAAATAAATTACTATTACTTCTACTACTATAAATCTGTTTGTCTTTCATGTCTGTTTTTAAGAAATTTGTTATTATTAAGACAGATGATGGGGATTTGTCTGATCTGAGGAAGATCCACTGCATATCAGAAACAGAAGAAAAATTCAGTGTACGACCAAAAATAAGGGGGAGCAAAGAACCAAACAGTAGACACGTTTCTCCCGGAGACAACACCTTGAATACTAGTTCACAGACATTATCTTGTAAGTATTTTTTTATATTACTACTTGTATGGTTCATATAACAACTAGTTTTTAATCTTTTACGAGAAGGACTGGCATTGGATAGTTGGATATTTCTCCACTATTGGGAAAATCAATATCTCAGACAATTTAGAAAAGTGTTGTCAATAACACATTATTAACGAAATATAAAAACGAGTGGTGTTTTATTGTACTATTCTGATTTATTATTTCAATAACGTGTTATACAAAAAATGTATTTTCTTCGAAAACGGCTAATTTTATCGAAACACATGTAGAATACCTTTTTTTAAAGAGGAATAACCAGAGCATTTTGAAAATCAGTTTTCAGCTGTGTCAAATGATACCGTCAAAATTTTGGCCCAACGAGTGTGGTGGCCATTACGTACCTGGCTGCCCTGGCAATGTAAAGCATATACTTAATGCAAAACAAAAACCGATGCACGTCATACCCAACCAAAATATCCGAGTGAGGGAATTACACAGTTTCACTTTAGTAGATCTAACACTTCTTTTATTTTCTCTTGCTAAGGTCCATTCTGAAAAATACATGTTTCATCCAAGAAAACGAATTGGTACAAGAATGCTTCTTTTTCTTTAATACATTCTTTCAAAAATACCAGTCGTTTGAAAGCTACATGGGAAAGTTGCATAAGCCCTCGCCTCAGGCAGTTCATCTTTTTACCATTCGAAGCCTATTTTCTTGAAGAGGCTTCATAAAGAGTTAAGACAACTATCAAACCGTTCTCTGTCTCCTAATTTCTAACTAAAGTTGTCAAAGTTACATGATGTTCCAAAAAAAGTTACAGCTTATGAATAAAGAATGTAAAATATTATAATTTTTAAATAATACAACTTACTTGTTTCATACATTCGTACATTCCATAAATAGTGTCACGGATAGAACTTATATCCAATCTTCACATATTCACAACTCTCTTTGAATTAGAACGTTTGTTTTAAGGTGATTCTAATAATTTATTTTCCTTAACTGTTGTTGAAATTGCGCTTACAGTGGAGATATTCAAATTTAGGGCAGCTGCTACAGGCTAAAAATTAGTAAAGTAAAAATAAAATATCTAGACCTTAACATTCTCTTTAAATTTTTCACAAATAGTAAAGAGCGTAATCGACAGAGGTATGTATGTGCACTTTTGTTTCTCTTAATAGAACAATTTTTTAATGCAATTTATGAATAGATCTGTGGAGTTTTTGTTAAAAAATAGACGCACAGCAACACGGAACCACGAACAATTAAGATTTCCTTCTTGCTGGAAAACTGCGAGAGTCCAGCCCATACCCAAAAAAGGCAAGAAGACCTTGCCAAACAACTATCGTCCAGTCGCATTGCTCTCGGTTATATCAAAAGTTATGGAGAAGGCTATCAACGAAAAATTACTAAAATACCTGGAAGGCTTCAACATTATTAGTGACCGCCAGTATGGATTCCGTAAGTCTAGATCAACAGGAGATATTCTCGCTTATGTTACTCATGTTTGGAACAACGCAATAGAACACCATGGGGAGTCCCGGGCGGTAGCACTGGACATTTCCAAGGCTTTTGACCGAGTATGGCATGAGGGGCTCCTAACTAAAGTGAGAGCATACGGAATGCCGGTTCAATTTTGTTCATGGCTGTCGAGCTTTCTTAAAGACCGTTCTCTGCGAGTGGCGATGGACGGATTTCTTTCAGACACATTTAACATCAACGCCGGAGTCCCTCAAGGTTCTATATTATTTTGATTGATTTCCCCAGTGTTGTGGTTTTAGTGGAGCATTGGTTGAATGCTGCCGAGCCTTTTTATATGTCAAATTATGTGCTAGTGTCAAAATACTCGCGTATACAGGGCATACATGGTGGCACATTGATTATGATTCACAGGGAATTCTTGCGTGATTTTAATTTTATATCTATTGACAAGTTTGACCATTTGTTGGAGGAAACCGTGTTTGAATTGTCTGTTGTGCACTGTAGAGAGCTGAATATTTATATTGTAGGTATATACAGATCTCCATCCTCTAGCACAGGAGTATTTCTTGAAAAATTGGAAATTTTATTGTCGCAAATATCAGTAAATTCAATTATAATTTTGACTGGTGACCTAAATATAGATTTCTTAGATAAGTCAAGTCATAATGCTCAATTGCTGGATAATCTTCTGAGATCGTTTAATCTTCTGATGCACGTTGATCAACCAACCCGGTTTTCTGCATCTTCATCTTCCACTCTGGATTATGTTTGTACAAATCTTACCCAGCGTTATGTAAATTGTTCAACTCAGAATGCCGGATTGTCTGATCATGAGGCTGTCGTCGCCGCTTGTATGATAGGAAACAAAAAAAAGAGAAAATGTCACTCTAGGATGGGTAGGCTTTATATAAAGAAAAATTTTAGCAAGTTCACATTGTTATGTAACCAAGAGACTTGGAGTGCTCTTGATACGGATGAACCGTTACAGCGGTTTCATAGTGTTCTGGTTGAGTTATTTAATAGGGCTTTTCCACTTATCAGAATAAAAAATAGGAAAAAGAAACCGTGGTATACAGGAGCTTTGAGGGTTTCTGGAAAAAATCTTCGTTCTCTGCATTACATACGAAAGTTTTCAGGTAATAATGATGGATTCGTGAACTATTTCAATAAGTATCGTGGAATTTATAGAAATACTTTGTAGCTTTCTAAGAAAATGTTTTTTCAGAGAAGAATAGCACATTCCACCAATAAAGCAAAAGAATCATGGAAAATTGTCAATAAGTTAAGGGGAAAAAATAACATCGCTCCTATAGCTAGTACTCTTAATGCAATTGACATGAATTCTTTTTATTGCACAGTTGCTGACGGTTTAGCTCGAGGGATCTCTTCTGGGACTGATGCTAGATCTTACTTGGGACATTTATCCGTTTCCGACACATTTTTTCTCCTGCCTACTTGCGTTGAGGAGATTAGAGGCATATTTAGCCAAGTAAATAACAGGAATGCTTCTGGTTGGGATGAGATGTCCTTAAGGATTTTTCTGGCACTACCAGCCAACGCATTGATGGCCTTGGCTGAGGCAATAAATTCCTCCTTCCTGACTGGCACTTTTCCTTCTTGCCTTAAAAGAGCCGTGGTTATTCCGCTTTTTAAGAACGGTGACCGTGATAATCCCTCTAACTTTCGACCTATTGCACTGCTCCCCACTTTATCCAAAATAGTGGAAAAACTTGTTAAGTCTAGAATGATTGCTTTTTTAAATAGACACAACCTTATGAGCATGCAACAGTTTGGATTTCAGGCTGGGAGAAGTACGAGCGATGCCATCTTCGGGTTTGACTGCGTGAATCACAGAATACTGCTGTGGAAGTTGGAGGCTTATGGTTTTAGGGGTGTGGCCTTGGAGTGGTTTCGGTCGTATTTGGCGAGTCGTGTTCAGACGGTTGTCTTTAATAACAGTAGCTCTGGAGAATCGAGCCTAGATATAGGCGTTCCTCAGGGATCCGTACTTGGCCCTCTCCTTTTCCTTATCTATATTAACGATATGCCTCATCTTGATATAGCGGGGACGTTCACCATGTTCGCCGATGACACGACCATCCTTTGGCATGACACGGTTGCCGATAGGCTTTCTTTGAATGTAAAGAATGATTTGTGCAGGGTCAAGGAGTGGTGCGATGCGAATTTGCTATCCTTTAATATTTCAAAGACTAACATATTGGGATTTCGCTGTGGTCTGGATAATGTTTATCTGAAGGACGAGGCGATCTCTATGCCTGATGTTAGTAAGTTTTTGGGACTGTACATGGACACCAATCTCAAATTTGAGAACCACATAGTTAGTTTGTGTCAAAGGCTTTCTTCTGGTTGCTATGCCATTAGGATTATCTGAAACAATCTGGGTTTTTCTTTGGCAAAAGACTCATATTATGCTCTGATTGAATCTCATCTTCGTTATGGTATTTGTTTTTGGGGATCTTGTGCGCAGTACTTGTTCGAATCTGTGTTTGTGTTGCAAAAAAGGGCAGTCAGATATGTGTGTGGTGCTAAGGTTCGTGATTCTTGTCGCCCTTTGTTTCTTAATAACTCAATTTTACCTCTTTGTTGTATATTTATCCTTGAAACTGTCTGCTTAATGTTTAAAAAATATCAATATGAGCTGTCTATCCCCACCCATTATAATACACGTCAATCATTTTTCCTAAACTTACCAATTCCACGATCTAGCCTAATTAAAAGATCTTTAATTTATGGCGGAAAAAAGATCTTTAATCACTTACCACTTCATTTAAGAAGGCAACAGTGCCTGGGGAGGTTTAGGAGACTAACCAAAAAACTATTGCTAGAAAAAGTATATTACACTCTTGATGAGTATTTTGACGACATCTTGAGATGAAAAATGATCACGTAAGCTAACTCGACTATTTAAATTTTGAAATTTTTTTTTTTATTATTCTTTACTTGTTTTCTGATATATATTTATTAATTTTATGTTGTTTTGACTTTAACGATTTAACCATGTCTCATTTCATTTAATGTTGTTTTAATCTTGTGTTCTGTTTGTTATCACCTAGCTACCCTTGTACATTATACCTTTGTCAACAAGATAGATATTCTTTGGACAATAAAGGATTTTTTGATTTGATTTGATTTGATTTGTCGCCCACCCTTTTCTTATTATACATTAACGATCTTTTGGAAAAAACTAAAAATCCTATATATAGCTTCGCTGATGACAGCACACTTGTTTCAACTTTTACTTTGGATGCTCGGACATCGGCTGCTAATGCACATCTCTATAGGCAGCAAGAGGTCTCACATCTCAACAAAGACCTGGAAGAAATTTTGTCTTGGGGTGACAGTAACCAAGTAGAATTTAACGCTAAAAAGACCCAGGCGGCAGTTTTTTCTAAAAAAGTTAATGTTGAAGAACCGAATATAGTTATGGCGGGACACTCAATTCCCTTGGCTTCATCAATTCATTTATTGGGCGTTAATCTGGATAGTCATATGTCTTGGCATGGCCACGTTGCGGCCATTGCTAAGGCAGCCTCGCAAAAGCTTGGAGTACTTTTCCGAACAAAGAACCTCTATACACCCCAACAACTTTTGATGCTCTATAAAGCCCAAATTCGACCATCACTGGAGTACTGTTCGCATATTTGGGGCTCTGCTCCTAAACATACCCTGAGATTGCTAGATTCCATTCAAAGAAGAGCCATTCGCTTGATCGGTGACCATAGTCTGACAAACAACCTGGAAAGCCTTGAACATCGAAGGCAGGTTGGCGACTTGAGTCTATTTTACAAATATTTTCATGGCAAGTGTTCAACTGAGGTTGCCCGCTTAATACCACCCAGAGCGGTGCATGGTAGAAATACACGACGAGCCACTGCAGCCCACCAGTACGTGGTTCAGCTTAGTGTCCCTCGAACGACACTGTTTCAAAATTCTTTCATCTGGAGAACGTCATCACTCTGGAACGACCTCCCTGAGATCGCCTTCCCAAACGAGTATAGTCTCCAAAGATTCAAGACCAACGTGAATCGTTTCCTGCGCACACGCACCGCTCCTAGAGCGCCATAAAGGATTTATCCTGTAGTGCTGTGCCTTATCATAAAAAAAAAAAAAAAAAAAAAAAGTTTTGCATGAAACCTCAAACCAAGCTAACGAACGAGCTGGCGCCACCGCACCGTTTACAGTTGTGTTGCCAACTATCGACCAATAAAATTCAAATTATATTAATTTTTACGAGCTTAAATAAACAACATATTTCCTATAAATGGGTTCGTATCAAAGAAGAGTACTTTAAGTTGGTAGTAAATTTAATATCGCATAAAGTTTTAATACTTTTTGCCTAAATTTAATTTCCTCGTGTTTTCTTATGGATTTATAATTATCAGCTGATTGATGACGTGCATCGGTTATTGTTTTGCATTAAGTATACTGTAATATGGTTTTATGAATCTTTATGGCCCACATAAAATATGGAAATTTCATTAAATTATACATGTCGTTTCAGAAGTTAAAGCCCTTTGACTCTGTATCTCTGTTAAGGGGCACTTTAAAATTTTTTCTATGATAAATTAGGGTTATTTTAACCTCCCCTATCCGGTCCCGAGAGTTTACTTACCGGACACCCTGTATACATATATTTTATATATATAGGGTGTCCAAGATAAGAATGGTTTAGCATTGGAATCTTGGAAACGGTAGGAATTAGAATGTTGGTTAAATTAGGAAAAAGTTGCACAATTTAAATACCTTTTACATGGTGTTTGCAAAATTAAACTATCTTTAACCGATTTCGACATTTAAAAAAAAAATATTTTTTGCTCTATTATTTTTTATTTATTTGTTGCATTATGTTAACAGATATAAAAATTAAAAATACTTTTTCATTGTCATTTTTTGAGCTGAACAAGATAGCGTTTACAGATTTTCAGTACGACGTTTTGTTTTCGAAAAAACATCCTCAACTTTCTTTTTTTAAATACGGTCCTGTGTTTTTTTTTTTTAATCGAAGGCTATTTTGAACTCTAAAATAACTGATCTATCACTTGAACAAATTTTCAGCTTTTTCTCTATCATAGATTTTTATTATGTAACGAATAAAATCCTCATATTATAAGACCGTACAATAAACATAGTGGGCTTTGAAACAAACGTTCGTCTTTCTTGACAACTTACTTCTGTCATAAATACAAAATTTAATTATGTACTAGGTCTTTCACTTCGTTTAAAAATGGTTGTACATTTCTCTTTTGAGGAAAAGTTTGATATGTTGGAGTGTTACATTTTATGCCATAGAAAATAGTCGAGAAGCTGAGCAAATGTATTTAAATAATTACCCAGAGAAATTGCAACCAAATAAAAAGATGTTTGGAAGAACTGTTGCCAATTTATTGCAGTATGGGTCATTTAATAAAGCAGTTGTTACTAGAAACAAACCATGTAATGAGGAAATTCAAAATAATGTGGCATTAGCTGTAACGGAAGACCCTACAACATCAGTTAGAAACATGGAGAAAGTAATCTACGGCACATTTTATTTTGCGTAAGAACAAATATCACCCGTACAAATTTCGAATCTGCCAAGGACTAAAACCGGGAGACGACATAAGGCGAAGGGTATTTTGCGAATGGTACACTAGGCAATGTCGAAACGACGAAAATTTCGTCAATAAAATTTTATTTTCTGATGAAAGTATGATAACCAACAACGGAATCTGTAACAGAAGAAATATTGTTGAATTATTGGTCCACAGAAAATCCACGGTTCTACAAAATGGCTAGACACCAACATCGTTTTGGTTTCAACATGTGGGTAGGAATTTTGGGAACAAAGATAATTGGGCCAATTTTTTACCACGGAACACTAAATTCGGAGCAGTATCGAAATTTACTGCAGCATAATTTGGAAGAATGGTTCGATAACAACTTACCACTTACTAGCAGAAATCAATACCTTTTGGTTTCAACAAGATGGGGCTCCCGCTCATTCGAGAATTGTCCAAGAATATTTAACAGATAGATTTCCTGGCAGATGGATAGGTACGCGTTCAGCTGTTTCTTGGCCTGCACGATCGCCTGATCTAACTCCTTTGGACTTTTATCTCTGGGGGTACAACAAAAACTATGTGCACCAACGTAAGTTTCAAACGGAGGAGGAATTGCGTCAACTGGTTTTATAAGCATTTCAAACGATTACCCCAGATGTACTTAACAATGTTTTGAATTCCACAGTTAGACGATGTTACCTATGCTTAGAAAATAATGGCCATTTGTTTGAACACGGTTTGTAATTAAGTTCTAATTTGGTATTATGTTAATAAATGTTTTTCGAGCATTCAGTGCCGAACTATGGAGATTTTTCTTGAATATTTTTAAATGATAGCTAAAAAGCTGAAAATATGTTGAAACCAATGCAAGTGGTACATCAGTTATTTTAGAGTTCAAAATAGCCTTCGATTAAAAAAAAAACACAGGACCGTATTTAAAAGAAGAAAGTTGAGGATGTTTTTTCGAAAACGAAACGTCGTACTGAAAATCTGTAAACGCTATCTTGTTCAGCTTAAAAAGTGACAATGAAAAAGTATTTTTAATTTTTTTATACCTGTTAAAATAATGCAACAAATAAATAAAAAATAATACAGCAGAAAATAATTTCGTAGGTATTAAAATCGGTTAAAGATAGTTTAATTTTGCAAACACCATGTAAAGGGTTTTTAAATTGTGCAACTGTTTCCTAATTTAACCAACATTGTAATTCCTACCGTTTCCAAGATTCCAATGCTATCCCATTCTTATCTTGGACACACTGTATACCTTAGCTTAAAACATTAGGATAAGGTTTTAATATAATTTAATGTAGTGCCTTGTCCTTTTCTGTCCTTTTTCCACAATAAATATATTTGAAAATAGGTTACTATACTAAGAAGAAAGATTTAAGTTTAATACTTATATATTTTAATTTTTACCTAATTTTTCATTTGAAACAAAAAATAATTCTATTTTTCTTGTTTTAAAATCATATGAAATACTGAAAAAAAATCCTGTCGTATAGTATTCGCCAATCATCAACCAAGATATTTTTTTTAATTGAAGAAAAAACATTAGGGTACAAATTATACCTGCAATTTTCCCAATGGTAGAGATCTACCAAGTTTGTTTTTGAAACAGTTAGAAGACAGATAAAATTCATTATTGTTTTTGTTGCGCTTTTAGCTTGCATTATTTCCCCAACGCTTAAAATGAATCCTGTAAATATTCCTTTGAAACCGCTACCAAAGTCATCAATTCGAAGCTCAGTAGAAGGATTGAACCAAGAAATTGAGAGAATAGTTTTAAGGACGGGATGTGACGGACATTCAAGTGATAGGTAATGATATTTTCTAATTACCTTTTCTTTCACGTAAAAAAAAAATATAGATAACAGTTTTATGGGAAAAAAATGGAAATATTCATATTTTTATTTAAAGTAATGTATGTCAAAATACCTTATAACTTTGAAACTCGGCTGTATTTTGTTGTTTTTTGAAAAAAATGTTCTTCCACAAGAGTAATTGAAGCCAGCTTTCTGATGCTATATCCACGTTATCGAAATTATTTTCCATTTCCATGACCATAATCCTGATGATATATTGACGTTTGCGGGCTATACTGTCAGTAGGGACAAGCGTGTTCAGTATTAAATGTTCCTCGAGGGAGTACACGCTACCGGACTGTCCGATGTCGCCTAAAAATAATCCCGAAGATAAAAATAAAGAGTTTAAGATGTAAAGAACAAAATAAATACATTAAGAAGCAATGGAAATTTATTTTTTAGGCCAACGTTGTCTTGCATGGTAAACTTGATAAAATAATGGCAACACACGCTTTTTTCTATTATGCATTGTGAAAAAAAAAATAGCAATATCCAAATACTAGGAAATTTCTGATCAGACTGAATACTGATATCAATATTGATCATGTTAAGTCTATTTTCGAGTAATGATGAAAATATTGTCAGTATCCCATACTGACAGTAATTTTGATCGTCTGGGGCTCACTTAACCAATAATAAACCAGTTAGATACAACGTACGACATAATCTTATATATATATAGGTACTATTTTAGTTTGAACAAATTGAAGCAACAATGGATATAAAACATCAGGGGCATTTCGACTTCGGCGCATACTTCATGAGTTCGTTGCCAAACGAACTCATTTTTGAAGAACACCATCTTGTCAGCATGTTCTTTAGTATGAGTAGCAGAGGAACTTGCAATTCCATTGTGCCACATCATTAACAACTCATTTAAGCATGGTATCTTTCCCGAGAACCTAAAGTTGGCTCTTATTAAGCGTCTGCACAAAAAGAGTACTCTGCTGGAAAACTATCGTCCAATATCTCTGATTCCCACCTTCTCAAAGATTTTTGAAGTTGCTGTGGCCTAAAGGCTTCTGTAATTCTTTTGTGGTGAAAAACTATTTAGCTCTACACAGCATGGCTATCTCAGGGGTAAGTCTGTTGAAACAGCGGTGTATGATTTTGTTCATAGGATCTTAAGAGGCTTTGAAGATCGCAGTTTGTCAATGGGTTTGTTCTTCCACCTGTCCGAGGCTTTTGATAGTTTAGATCACTCCATTATTCTGGATAAGCTTGAGCGCTATGGTTTGCGAGGACCAGCTCTGGAATGGATTAAGTGCTACCTGACAAATCGTAAGCAAGGAATGGTATTCGAGAAGAGTGGAGAGCGATATTTTTCTGAAGAGGGGACCCTTCAGTTCGAAATTCCCCAAGGTAGTGTGTTGGGGCCTCTGCTGTTTATCTTTTATTTAAATGATTTAGCATTGGAGATTCTTAGCCGGAACACTTATCTTGTCTCATTTGCCGATGATACAAATATTTTAACTATCCGTTCAACTCTCTCTGAACTTATTGATATATCCAGTAACCAGCTGAGAAAGGCCCAAGACTGGTTTTCTAGAAACAGGCTGGTCCTAAACAATGAAAAAACGAATTGCATGTGTTTTAGGACAAAACAACGAAACACTGACTTTCCAGATGAGGTGCAGCTTGCTGCAAAGGATGTAACTCCAGCCAAGAGCATAAAATTTTTGGGTATACACATAGATCAGCATCTCGATTGGGTAGATCAAGTAGCAAACGTATGCAAAAAGGTTAACTCTGCCTGCTATTCTTTGAGAGTCATGGCAAGGTATTTGGATCACAACACACTTCGTGATATATATTTTGCAAATGTGCATTCCATTCTAAGGTTTAGCATTATATTTTGGGGAGGGAGCACTGATGCTCACAGGGTGTTCATTGCACAGAAAAGGGCAATAAGGGCCTTGAAATCTATGAAATATAGAGACTCGTGTAGAGGTAGGTTTAGGTTCTTTTTCAAAAACAGAGACCAGTCATCATATGAATACCAGATATCAGGGCTTACAGGTACCAATGCATAGATTAACTATTACGAAGAGAGGACCAGCATATGCCTGTATAAAATTCTATAACAAATTGCCTGCGAATTATAAGGCTATGAAAAACTTAAATGAGTACAAGAAATCATTAAGTAAACTAATTTTAGAAATAAAGCCCTACTCGGTGTCTGATTTATTAAACTGTCAATTTTAAATATTAAATATAATAATTTGTGTATTTCTGTGTTTTTAAAAAAGTGACTTTTACATGACCTGTTAATATAACTTATTGTTGATGTAAATTTTAAATGTAACATTTGTCTCTCGATTCAATGTTAGTAAGTAGGGAGTATTATATTGTTTTACATTGTTACTGTATTATATATTGTGACGCCGCGTCTTTCAATTGTCGGTTTTTCTCTAAGACTGCAATTGTTTCATCAAAGAGTTTTTTTATTTGATTTGATTTGATTGATTTGAGTCGCGCCTTTGACACGGTGGATCATAGACTGCTCTGCGAGAAGCTGAATAGAATGGAGGTGAGGGCGCCTAATAAATGGATAATGTCTTATTTGTCTGGAAGATCCCAGATGGTCTCAATAGGAGGTAACACCACATCTTGTCAACCAATTACTGTTGGACCTTATCAGATATTCTGTCTGTCTCCCATACTATTCTGTTTTATAAATGATTTACCGTTATTTTGTAACCCTCAGGGGATAAATATCAACTCTGCTGATGACACTAATATGCTGTTGAGTGCAAGAAGTTTGTGTGAAAGTGTGCTAGAGAAGCAAGCATCCATTGATAGGATGATCTTATAGTGCCAATCAAACAAAAAAAACTAATTTTTTTCAGATGTGTTCCAAGAATGTATCTGTGGATCAGAGCTCGCTTCTTAGAATAAAAAATACCACGGGTGCATAACACGAAATTTTTGGGGTCTACGTTGACAATAAATTGACATGGACAAGTCATATCAACTATTTATGTAGCAAATTGAGTTCCATATGTTTTCTTTTTTCTGCAAGTAAAAAATACTGTAAATCAGGACACACTTATGTTAATATATTATGGTCTGGGCTTATCAATTAATTATTAATTATGGCCTGTGCCATTAGGGAGGTGCAAAGGATTCATCTAAATTAATTGTGCTGCATAAGAAAGTATTAAGATGCATGAATCATCTCAAACCTTAAGAGTATTTTGTAGGAAAAAATTTAAAGATCTCAGGATATTACCACTGCCAAGTTTGTATATAGTTTTGTTGGTGCAGCACATTAAAAATAATGAAATACACAACTATCTCATACGTAAAGGACCTCTTTTCCACCTTCCATATAGCTGACTGGCGGTCGGTCAAAAGTCATTAGAATATGTATACAGAGTGGCAAAAAAAGTCGCGCATAATGCCTGTAACTTTTGACTACCTCGTATACGAAAAATTGACCTTTATGAAAGTTGTTCAGTAAATTATTCCCCACATTTCTACCTGCATGAATTTATTCTGTCATTTCTGGTTTGGTTGCCATAGAGCCTAACTTACTTTTTTTAAATGGAACACCCCATATTTGGATTCTACTGGGAAAACTCTGAATTTTTTGTATTTCAAAGTTTCACCTATCTGCAAGCGTTTTCGAGATAATGACAGCTCAAAAATGAAAAACTTCCTAATTATAATTATTCCTACCTAATACCCACCATCTATTGGTGCCAAATTAGCTAGTAAAATAAACAAACCAACAAATGTACCTCCTTTCTTACTGAAGGAGACCCAGTCTCCTTGTTCAATGTATCTGTACCCTATTACTGATGAAGAAATTGTGGATTCTATAAATTTATTGAAAAACTCTTCCTCAACCGAGAATTTTTGCATATCCAATTTCATTGTAAAATCTAACTATAAATGTTTAGTCAAGCCACTGGTACATATTGTGAATCAGATCTTTGATGAGGGTGTTTTTCCCGAGATCTTCAAGAATGCTATAATATTACCATTGCACAAAGGAGGAGATAAAACCAATATTAATAACTATCGGCCAATTGCTCTTACTAACCCCATTTGTAAAATCATTGAAAAATGCTTAAAGAAAAGGCTGCGCAACTTTTTAAACACAAATAAATTATTATCTGAGTCACAATATGGATTCAGGGAAGGAATGGGTACTGAATCTGCTTTACATGAAGTGTCTGATTATATTGTAAATTGTTTTAATACTAATTATAAGCCACTTGCCATTTTTCTTGGCCTCTCAAAGGCCTTCGATACTGTGGATCATCATATTCTATTACACAAATTGGAAATGATTGGGATAAGGGGGAAGGTTCTTCAACTGATTCAGTCTTATCTAAATAATAGAACTCAGAAAGTAAGAGTTGGTTCAGTGTGTAGTTCCTTTGGTGGGGTAGAGTGTGGTGTTCCGCAGGGTACAGTGCTTGGTCCGATTTTATTTTCTATATATATTAATAGCTTAGCAAATGCAATACCAAATGTTAAAACTGTATGTTTCGCTGATGATACAGTTCTGCTACTTAAGGGATCATCGTGGCAGGATGTCTTTGAGAAGGCTGAGAGGGCGGCTTACTATGTAAAGATTTGGATGGATTATAACTTTTTAACGCTAAATGTAAACAAAACTAATTTTATGTGCTTTTCAATGAATAAAACTGGTCTACCTAACAACAATGTAATTAGAGTTCATTCTGATATTTGTGACCTTTGATTTCTAATTGGTTTACACTATGGTTCATCTGAATGAGAAACAAGGAGTTGAAATTTTAATAATGAGCTGTTACGGAAATATGAAGAGATCGCAAGATCAGGTTTGTCAACTTTTCAATGAATTATATTCAAATAGGCCACCAATAGATCAGTCAACGGTGTGTCGAGTGGTAAAGAAATTTCGAGAAACAGGCAGTGTTAGGGAAGCCGCTAGATCAAGTCGACCTAAAACAGCAACCGGGGGAGACAATGCTTTGGATATCATACTCTCAATACATGAAAATCCAATACAATCATCCAGGCCAATGGCAATAAAGTTGGTGCACGAGTTAAATGAGGACGATTTTAATAGAAGAGCTGAATTTTGTGAGCTGATGATGGAAAATGCAATAACGATAATAACTTCGCAACAAATATAATTTTCTCGGATGACGCTACTTTCCATTTAAATGGCATTGTTAATAGACACAATTATCGTTATTGGTCTGCTGAGAATACTCACAGGTTCCAGGAAGGTCATACTCAGAGGCCCGAAAAAGTTAATGTTTGGGCGGGCATAGTTTGTAGACATATTGTGGGACCTTTTTGCATAGATGGTAATTTGAATGGCGAAAAATATCTGGACCTCCTCAGGAATCACATAATTCCTTCTTGCAGAATGGTTTTACCGGGTGCAAATAATGGCATAAACGAACAGGTATGGTTCCAGCAAGATGGAGCACCTGCGCATTATGCGGCAAATGTTGGACAATACATAAGCAAACAATTTCCAGGACGTTGGATAGGCAGAAGAGGTGCTATTGACTGGCCAGCGCGATCCCTGGACTTAACCCCGCTCGACTTCTTTTTGTGGGGACACTTAAAGAACAAAGTCTACGTTAACCATCCAAATGACTTCCTTTTAGCTGTTGTAGACGGGTTTAGAGATCGACTGGCGCTCTACTTAGTAGAAAATGGTGGTCATTTTGAACACCTGATCCACTGAAAAGGTTTCATTTGTTTATTATTCGGATGTTAAGTAGTTCAATTTTCTAGGCTTTTTATTTTGTTAAGTTTGTTACAATTTTAAATAAATAAAAATTTGAAATAGAAAAAATTCAGAGTTTTCCCAGTATAATCCAAATATGCAATGATATGCAGGGTGTTCCATTTAAAAAAAAAAAAGGAGTTGGTCTCTTTGGCAACCAAACCAGAAATTACAGAAAAAATCCATGCCGGTAGAAATGTGGGGAATAATTTACTGAACAACTTTCATAACGGTCACTGTTTCGTATATGAGATAATTCAAAAGCTACAGGCATTATGCGCGACTTTTTTGCTACTCTGTATAAGTTGTTGTTCTAGGGTTAAAGAACTGTTAATAGCCAACACATACTACAGAATGACAGGCTACTTTGCTGTTTAGGGAGAGTATTTCTGATATCCTCTCTTGTCTTCTGAATACTTAGGATATTTTGTCTGTCATTTTTCTCTCGTATGTTGTGCTTTACTTTTTGTCAAGTTGCATATGTAATTGTATTATTATTTGTAATAAATTATTTGATTTGATTTGATTTGATTTTGAATATTTTACCGCTCGTCCATGTAAGTGCAGTTTTATTAAGAAAAATATAAACATTACAATACCAACTTGTTGGGAAATGAAGTACCAATATAAAAAGTGCACTTGTTTCGTTGAATCAGAAATCCTACATAAATACTTTCATTTTAACTGTAATATCTTAAATTTTATTGATAAAATTGTTAAATATCTAATAAATGTTCTATTAAATATAGATTATTTTACTTTTATGAATCGAAATATTCAAAATCATCTCGTCACTCTATGTATTTACAATGTTATTAAATGTCTCGCTTTTGTTTACATTCTTTACACCCTTGTATGTGATTCCTGATTGTATTGTATTGTATTGTAAATTGTATGACTTAGTTTTAGAGAAACTCCGAAAGTAACCTTCACAAGTTCTTCTAGCTTTAAACATTTGATTGTCATAATTACGGTAGCAAAACTAAATGCTCTAGTATCTATCTACAATACGTGGCAATACTATATAAATGCTTTAAAATTCTTTATTTTTAGGTATGGATACCGACAAGCTACTCCAGAAGGTCACAGGGCACCTTTGGCGGAGCTGTTAAGATCGAACAGATCTCGCTCAGTTAATACACAAACGCCACAGGATTTTAGTCACTCTTCAGGTAAGGAATACTTTGGTCAGTTTTTAAAAATTAGATTGTTACCCTACAGTTAGTACATAACTACTATTTAAAGGTTCGTCTTCAAGAGATTCACTGTCACCCTTAATATTCCGAGGACGCTCGTGGAACTCAGCATCTAGTCTTGAAGGTTTACCAACACAAACAGTCATATAGACATTAGGTCCCCCTGTATATTTATTTTTTGCTGCATTTACATTGACTTTGTGAATACATTTTTTATCACCGTATCCCGGCATTCAAAAGATCATTCTGATATAATTATATTGTAGGTACGATGTAATTCTTCCGACAGACAAATTAATTTATTCACACAAAATGTATTAGTGTAAAGGCGGCTTTAGAATATACCCTGCATGTAAAGACCGTTCTAGAGGTAATTTTCGGATTTGAGCCCTGCCTGGTAAACGATTTTTTTAACAGTTACATAACAACACATTATTGCGGAAAAAGAAACTGGCAACAATTTTGCAGCACCTCCTAAAAAATGATCGTTTCAAAAGTTTATAGAAAAATACCCGAAGGTTTTTTCTAATTCACAGGAGTTCGCTTAAATAATTATTTTTGCCTGTATAATACAATGTGTCCCTTTTAAAACTTATAACGTAATGTGTTGTTAAGCAATTGTCAAATTAAATACAAAATACATACAAGTAGATGATGCACATAATAATGTACAGTTCATTTTTGTTCTCCATTTTTTTCCATGGTCTAATTTTTGAGAGAAAAGTTGACTACTTGGTGATTCCCAGAGTTACCCTATTTTTTTTTTTTTCAAGTATGGAACCACATTACACTATGAATTTTATTGTCTCTAAAAGGTCTTTACAAAATGCTAGCAAAATTTTGTAAGGCTAAAATATGACCAACTTACCTTAGTCACAGACTTACCCGCACCAGATGCCAAAGTTTGGCGGATCGGCGGTATAAGTTGTGACCTTGTGGGAGTGTACGGCAGTTAGCTGCACCAACGAAGGGGCGGCATATTCTCTGCACCATTAACCATTAGTAAACATTTAGATTATATATTTTCCCATAAGAATTCGAAAACGAAAATAATTGTAACAAAACAATTAGTTGTCTATGCTCTTGCAATCTTACTTGCAACCTAAGATAATAAAACACTTTTGTACTTTTAACTTTATAAATATACAGTACAGGGTGTCCAGTGTTCGATGGTTTTACGGGTATCTCCGTTATTGGTAAAGATAGAAGGATACGGTTTTCGCAGCACTGTGCTACTTTTTTGTAAAACAAAAGATGCTGCAATCAGAATTTTTCTAGTCCTTGTTTTTGATATACGGGATGTTTATTTTACATTTTGGGTCCCCCCCCCCCATATTTAGGTTACCCTGTAGCTTATCAAAGAGAAAACAAATGTTCTTTTTGTAGTTTTTTACGTAGAATCCAGTAACGTACTCAGATTTTTTTTACGTTTAATAGTTTCCAAAAGAAAAACAAACTTGTTTTTTTTTTAAATGGGTCACCCTATATATTTTTGAATAATATAATTTTGTTTATAACAAGCTTCTCACAAATATATAATACCTTATTTTTATTTTTAAAATGAAGCACGAAATTTACGTTTTATTAAAAAATATACATTTCAGTAGGCCATGACGGGTATTTAAAGACACTATTACTGGTATAATAATTACTGCACAAGAAATATATTTTGGACTCCTTAATCTAATTAGCAGTTATACTTCAGTAAAAATAATAACAATGCATAAATCGAGTTGTGTTTTACTACGTAAAATTTTAGAAACAAAGGCTATAAATTTATAGAACTTTCTCATAAATATTGCTCAAATTGTTCTCCATTATGCCTAAGACATATTTCACACATAGTGCTTATTCACCTTAATAAATTTAAAATAATAAAAGGCCGCGTTTGTAACTCCCTAAATGCTCTTTCAGTGGCATTTCTTAAATCTGGAATTGTTTGTCATTTAATTAGCGCATTGTGAGCGAGCGGGTGCTCCTCTTTATTTTTATTTATTTATTTTATTTATATTTCAAATTACATTTTTTGTACAAAAACATAAAATGAAACTACGTCAAATGGCTAATGTAGCCCATCTTCCCACAAGTGTACAATATATACTCTTACATCCATTCATTCACCCAAAAAATCATTCACACTGTAGGGCTCCAAATCTATTAAATATTCTTTCAATTTTCGTTTAAATATTTTCTCCACTGATATACATTTTAAACCATTATGTAATTTATTGTAGCATTTAAGGCCAATGTAATAAGGACTTTTTTCGTATAAGGTTAGTTTATGTCTTGGATAGATTAAGTTGTTTTTTCGAGTTGTGTAACTAGTATGAAAAATATTATCAAACTTATCCTTGTTTTTAAAAACAAATAAAAGTATTTCATAAATATATAAACCATATATTGTCAATATGGCCTTGGATTTAAAGATTCCTCTACAAGACCGCAGTGGAGACATTTTGTATATAATTCTCAATACCCGTTTTTGAATTATGAATATATTCTGAGCCCTAAAGTGTGCAGCCCAGAAAATTATTCCGTATCGTGCAGTGCCTTCAAAATTTGCAAAGTACAGTGTTCTTCTAGCCGTTTCATTTAAATATTTACCAACAGTACGAATACAGTAACAAATTTTATTCAGCTTTTCACTAAGGTGCTCAATGTGACAGGACCAATCAAAAGATTCGTTGATATAGATACCTAAGAACTTGGTATTGTTTTGTGTGTTGTGTGTCAGTGCTGCCAACATGAACAGATTTCTGTTTACCAATTTTGTTTTGTTTAGTTCTAAAAAGTACCGCATTGGTTTTTGATTTATTTAAACACAGCTTATTTCTTTCTTCTTATTCTTGTTGCAGATGCAAGTTATTGAGACCCGCTAAGGGCACGTCTTCTATTATTTCCGGCACAACGTTTTCCAGAATTTCCAAATATTTATTTGCATTAAGGCTGTCTTCAAATATGTTATAAATTATTTTGCTTCCTAGTATAAAACATGAAACGTTAAAGCCAAACCTGCCTTGCCGTTCGAGTGGAAATATTACACGCTGATTTTCCTGAGACCAAAACCTCGTATTGTGCCGATTAAATATACCAGCACTGGTAAAATGAGCCTTATCGGACCATGTAACGGTTCTTTCAAAATTATTTTTCCTGTTGATATTTTGTAAACACTAATTAACAACAACAACGAACAACACTGCCAAATTTCACGAAAATCGGCAAAAGAGAAAAGGGAGATATTATTAAAAAAATGATTTTTTTTAAACTTTGACACCCTGTATCTTGAAAACCAGACTATATTTCCGGAAAATAAAATAAATTGAAGCGATATATTTGATTTTCTTTAACTTCGCAAGTTTGACAAAATTTGTATTGTCTTTATTTAGGTCTCTATTTACATATTTTAAAGTATAAAAAAATTTTAGTCTAATAAATAATTTTATTACATAATTTAGTGGAAATTGCAAACGTGGATGATTAAAAGAAAGTTTTGACATTTTGTTATTGTTACATTCACTGTCGCAATGACACAAAGCCACGTACGAAACAATAACGACGCGCTCATCCAACCACTACTTGATGTCTCGGAATTCACTGTCTTTACCAGCTGCAGATTAACCATAGACTCGATTAACACTTGAAAAGGAAAGTGGCTTCAGCAAAGGCGCATTCGCTGTTTATCGCTTGCTTTCGCATCTGGTGTGGGTAAATCTGTGCCTTAGCTCAAAAGTTGATAGTTTTCGAAATCTAGAGTTACAAATTTATTATCTTTTTTAACTTTTTTCCAAATATTTATCTTAATAATATCAGAATTTGCAAAAAATATGGTATTAAGGATATTTTTTGGGATGCAAAATCCAGATCTGGTAACAGTTTTAATGTATCTTGCAGGGGGCGCCACCAGCAGTCCTTCGCATACATCTAAAGTTTGACTCGGTGTATTAGATTTCTAATAATAAATTCTTTGGTATCCTTTGTTCAGAAATGCCTTATTAAAACTCTTTGTTGCCTTCCTTCACACCCTTAACCAGGCTTAGGACTAGTCCAATTTCCCCAATTTTTGTTTATGATTTGGAAGAAAAACCCTTCGGATTGTGTGTTAGAAAAAAAGAATAACTTAATAATTTGGAAACTATAAACTCTTACAGTAAGTTGGGCTAGTTCGTCATAGTTTAAGGAATTTATGCTAGCATTTTGTAAAGACTTTTTAAAGACACCGTGTAGAATATGGAACAAAATAAACTGCTACTTACTAAAAAAAAAAGTAGTGATCCATCTATATACTTGTTGTAAAATAAATATATTTCTCTTTCTATTTAATACAGGTGAGAGTCATGGCTCAAGTCCAGACAATGAAACAAGCAAACTCGGAACGTCTCCTCATATAAATACATTTTTAGCTCGGGAACCCCCAGATGGCTGTGAAAAGGTGAGAACAATACAACATTAACAAAAGTGTAGTAAAATAACAACTAATATCTAGAAATAGAAGTTTGTTTATCGAATACTTGAGCCAATGCATCGAGTGGATTAAATTCATTATAATATTTGGTTCAAGTTCTTCCCAGCATTGAATTCACAATTCATTCGAGTTTGGAGGCGAAAAATTTCGTTGATATTTTTTTCTTACACAGTCAACACATGGGGCCATGAATTTTCAGTATTTCAAGTCCATGGACGCCTATCCAACCCCTTGCATTAATAGAAAAGCACTCAGCTCTAAAAGCAAGGTCGCTAGTGGACCGCTCTGGTTCTCTGGTCGGTACACTTAAATTTGTTTAATATAGGCTGTGTGCAGATCGACAGGTGGCACCGCCTGGCGGCAGATCCATGCCCTATTCAAAGTCGTCAAGAACATTTATTGTCACTTGCATAGATTTTTTGACAAGTAATGAAATACATCGACTACCCACTAATTACATTTAATAGTATACTATACTTTTAAATTTGTTGGAATTAATTGAAAATCAGCTCTATGATCAAGCACACAAGTTAACTCTGGACGCTAACTTCAAAATTAACTGTTTTTCAACCACAGTGAAAAATTAACAAAAAGGCTTTTTTCGGTTGTTGTCATGGAAACGGTACGTTAAAAGTTACCTTGCGAGTTTGATCATAGGGCTGATTTACTGTTAAGTAGACAATGGAGTAAAGCTATTTATAGTTTTATTACAATCATAATGCTGAAAGGCAATTAGATAATAAGTAGATCATACAAAAGTTAAAGGTGGCGCTGATGGTTCTAAATCTTAAATCAGTCAGTACATTGGCCAGTAGAATTTTTAATAACTTGCTTTTAAAAACATTAGTGCTACTATCTTGAAAGTATCCAGGTAACAGATTGTAGAGAGTGATACTGGGGTCTCAGATATTGTGAGGAATTTGGAAAGGGTATCAAATCTTTCCGGAAGCTATATATGTTAGTATTAAGACTTGATGGGTATCCTCGTCTGATTTTATTTTTATGTACATTCAAAAGCAATCTATAGACATAACATGGCAGAGCCATTATTTTCGATTTTTTAAAATATTCACGACATCTTTTTTGAGCACGAAAAATGCTAATACTTTTAATTAAAGGTTTAATTCTTTAAGGTGAATATTGTATATCAGAGTTTTATTGTATTGTGTTGTGTTGTGTTTTATTTGATTATATCGACTACACTGCAAGCATGGACTGCTTCTTCGTGTATATCAGAGTTGTTTCAATCGTGAGACCCAGAATTTTCGTCGCTGAGCAGGCATCTTATGGTAGACACTGATTTTGTTATTAAATTATCAGGATCATTATCCTTCCTATGCAGGTAGTACCATCTGCATACATCAGAACCTTTCCCTGAATATGTTTTGGAAGGCTATTAACAAATAACGCCGCCAAGCAGACGTTATATACCGGGTGTTGCATCGTCGAGCGGGACATAGGAAATCCCATGTAATTTTAAATGGGGTCAATTATTGGCTTCCCTAATTATTTTAGAGAAAAATTCTATTTAGGTTTATTAAAGAGCACTAAAACCCACATTCAAAAGAATAACTTTAGATATTTTTGATAAGCCCGTTTACGGGTTATCGCCGATTTCTTTTTAACTATTTCTCCTTTTTATGGCCCCGTATTTGCGGGCACCAGTCAAGGTAAAAGATGACTGTCAAATAAAGTTGTCATTTTGAAATGTGTGCTTTATTGTTTAAAAACTCGTACACAAATCACCGAAATAAATTTAGATACGTAAGCTGGGTGTTCCCGCCAAACATTATTATTTTGTTTGGATCGCATTTCGTAGATGGCGCCGATAGTGGCATCGCACAATTTGGTTTAGTTAAGCTCATATAGATGGCACCACGTTCATTTGCGATTTGCCATCGAGAAGAAGCACACTCCCAGATTTCGTTGTTGTCAAAAATTTGAAGTGTATTGTCAATTTTCTATTCTCGATTTTCTTTTAAGTTGTGTTGAATTTTAATCCTGTTTGTGATCGTTCGGTCTCTGTGTGTACTATTAGCGTGTTTTTTGATAGTTGTTTTGACTTTTTGTTTCGTTTTAGTGTGTTTTCGGTTTGTTTAGTTAAAGTTCGCGTATTTATTTCCGTTATGGAAGACTACGCACCTCCGTTAAAACCTAAACAATGTTGTGTTTCAAACTGTTTAGTTTTTGACAGTTCTAAGAGTCCAGTTGCGTATCTAAATTTATTTCAGTGATTTGTGAACTCGTACATCGAAAATATTAGCCATGAATTACTCTTCTGAAGAAAAAATATTGATGATTAAATGGTATTATCAAGGAAATAGTTATCAAAATGTATCAGACATGTTTGCTGCTCTGTATCCGAATAGACCGATACCTGCAAAATCTACAGTCGAAAGGACTATCAAGAAATTTGAGACAAAAGGCACTGTAACAAATAACTGCAGATGTGAAGAAAGGCAGGAACAAAGAAGAGATGCAAGAAATGATAGGGACTTGTAAGTTTTATTGTGCGTGGAAGAAAATGATGGGAAGATCAGCACAAGGAAACTTGAGGATGACATAGGATTAGATCACACCACAGCGTTACGAGCTTTGAAACGACATAAATATTATTCATACAAATATGAAAAGCACCAAGAGCTAAGAGATAGGGACGAAATACGACGACAGGAGTTTTGTTTTGGTATGATGGAAAGAGCAAACATGGATAGGGAATTTTTAAAAAACATTTGTTTCACTGACGAATGCACATTTACCTTAAACAATAAACCCAATGTTCAAAATTATCGATATTGGAGCAAAGAAAACCAACACAGGTTTGTGGAAACAAGGACGCAATATCCACAAAAAGTTAATGTATGGGCTGGGATTTTCGGAGAAAATATTATCGGGCCATTATTTCTTACACGAAATTTAAATGCAGAATATTTTTTGGAACTACTTGAAGATCATATTTTACCTACTTTACATGATGCCGCCAGGGAAAATCAGGAAGTTTGGTACCAAATGGATGGGTGCCCAGCGCATAGTACCCTGGCTGTCCGGGAATATTTAAACCGTGCTTTTAATTGAAATGTTATTGGCTTAAATCATACAGTAAATTGGCCAGCCAGGTCTCCTGATTTATCGCCAAATGATTTCTTTCTCTGGGGCCATTTAAAAAACAGGATATACAAAGATAAAAAATACCCAAATCTAGACGAGTTAAAAAATGCTATTTCTGCCGAATGCAATAGAATTTCAGTTTACCAACTAGCGAATGTAAGAAGAGAATTTTATGATCGCCTCGGTTATTGTCTAGCAGTCAATGGAGGAATATTTGAACATCTTCTTAAATCCTAAAGTTCTAACAATTTAATAGTACCTACCTATTAATTAGTAAAATATTGAAACATGTAAAATGTCATAATTAACCTTGTAATTGGATACTTTATTTTAGTTTTATTCAGATTAATTTGTACTCATAAATACACCTTTAATATTTTCGATGTACGAGTTTTTATAACAATAAACCACACATTTCAAAATGACAACTTTATTTGACAGTCATCTTTTACCTTGACTGGTGCCCGCAAATACGGGGCCATAAAAAGGAGAAATAGTTAAAAAGAAATCGGCGATAACCCGTAAACGGGCTCATCAAAAATATCTAAAGTTATTCTTTTGAATGTGGGTTTTAGTTTTAGTTAAAATTATTTAAATCATACTTGGAAGATCGAAAACAGTTTGTGGCTTATGGTGGGGTTAGATCTTTTGATTATATTGCAACATCTGGAGTACCCCAAGGCTCTATCATGGGACCACTATTGTTTACGCTTTTTATTAATGACATTGT
This sequence comes from Polydrusus tereticollis, assembly GCA_963920685.1. NCBI lineage: Eukaryota > Metazoa > Arthropoda > Insecta > Coleoptera > Curculionidae > Polydrusus > Polydrusus tereticollis. Next base: position 110,749,318 of record OY987328.1, on the reverse strand, counting down.
TGATACACCCTCAATTCATTGTCTGCTGTATGCTGACGATTTAAAGATGTTTTCTACAGTCTCTAATAAAACCAACAGCCAAAACTTAAAATGTAATCTAAATATTTTAAAGGACTGGTGTAATAAGAATAAGTTGAATTTGAATGTCTCTAAACGTAATGTTATGTCATTCACAAATAAAAATACCACTATTTTATTTAATTATGTCATTAATGGGAATACACTAGCTAATTAAAATAAAATATACGTCAAAACAAAAAAAAAGCGAATTGACACCATCGCAAATTAACTATGATTTGCTATTTGTATGAATAAAACTGTCATTTATCAGATTATCTTTTCTCAGGTAAGGCTCAAATCCCAAGAGGAAAAAACCAACATCCTGTTAGAGCACGCTATTCAACCCAGTAGTACGTTCAAACTGCGGCCCAGTTTGGGTTCGGCGTTCAAAATCATGCAACCAGCGTCGAGTCCCAGCAGGGTACAGGCAGAACCCATCGTTCCCCAAGAGGATAAAGTGATAGGTGAATAGTGAGATTAAAAGTTGATTTATTTTTGTGGAGACAGTTGATTAAGCTAGGTTTTATACAATTCGGCGCAATTTGATTTGTAATTTGCTCTCTTGCGCTGGGATTCAGGCGAAGTTTAAAATAGGGATGAATCGCTTGTGGCACTGTGTCCTAAAGAGTTTTTTCAGTACGTTACTTTTAAAAAGGGGGATAGTATCCTTTTTAAGAGTGTACAAACTTGCATGTAGCTCCTACCAAATTTCTCGAGGCTAGATTACTTTGCAGTGAACGGCGAAATTGATAAGTATTACATTTTAATTTTAGGAAATCTACTGATAGTATTTAAAGATCTCACTACTTAGTTACCTTTAAAGTAGGTCTTCATGCAACTATCCAGATATAAAGAGTGTTTGGTTTTGGTTCAAAATTAGTACAAACCCATGTGGATATCAATATTATGACACAAAGTTGTAGGAAAAAAAAGTAGTTTTCTTTTTAGGAGGATCGGTTTCGATTGTATTAAATGAAACAATCATCTTCAGCCCAGTACTATAATACAAGAACATAAACTTAACTTCAAAGTTGCTTAATAAAGATTATTGTCAAATATCTAAATTTTGTAAAACAAAGACAAACGCTAAAATGAATAATGCAGGTATGCATCTACATTGCGAAAAAAAAATATTTTTTTTAAATAAGGCACCTGCTGTCTAGTCTATAAGACTAACCATTATTTTTTCTCTAATAAATCTTAAAACCTAAATATACTTATGAACTAAAGTCTATCCATTGATGTCCTTTAAATTGCTCAAACTAGAGAATATACTTTCATCAGATCAAATGGCTTGGTTCTCTTCAGTCTTCGGACGTGATGTTGATTGTCCAGCAGCTGTATAGTTTCTGCGTAGATATGTCGGTGAAGTCGGGCTTCATGCTTGCTGGCACACCTTTTGATCTCTAGGTCTCGATGAAGATCAGAGTTGGGAACATACCAAGGAGCATTCACTATGTTACACAGCACTTTGTTCTGGAATGTCTGTATCATTTTGATATTGCTATCCAGGCCCATAGCCAGGATTAGATTTTAGAGTGGGCAGTCAAAGTTTTAGGGGGGGCAAACTTACAATAATTTTTGGTGATCAGATCACGTAAGATCAAGAGAAAATAAAAAAAAAAATCGTTGATTTCAAGATTTAATTAACTATATAATTACAAAAAAATCATTAAAAACGCAACGTAGGTAAATCGTTTTAATATAATTGAAGTTTTCTATTCTTTCTTTTGTTAAATTTGTGTAAGAACACCTCAAAGTTTATGTTATTTGTTTGCTTACTCTCAAAAGCTAAATATATCAGATTGGCCGTCCTCTTCTGAGACATTGAATACCTTTGTGGTCTGTTTATGCGAGCCAATGTGGAAAATGAAGACGCATTGACAGCTGTACTACAGCCAAATATAGCAACAGTTGCATATAACTCATAAGATTCTTTAAAGGCCTCACGTTGGTTGTAAAGGACTTTAAGGATATCCCGTTCTACATCCTTATTTGCTCAATATTTCTTTACGACAGTGAGCTCTTCTTTAGAAGGTAGCGAAATACCTAAAGACACGGTAAAAAGCATCTTTTACATAAAAATATTTTAAACGATCGACAGTAACTCACCTAAAGCTGACAAGCACTGAAGTTTCTCTAAATCAAATTCATCGATGCTGGAAATCGCAGTAATTAGCTCGTCATTTTCATCAAATCTTTTTTCAAATTCAGCAAGAAGCAAATCTATAGTTTCCATATATTGTCTTTTAACATCATTTTCATAGCTAGTACTTGCACTCGGAATAGAATCGGTTAACAAGAAGCCCTCTTTAATGATCTGCTTTCGTTTACGTTTAGGAACCCCGCTGTCTTCTATCCCATCTGGCTCTGGTAATAAATCTAGGGCTTTGTTACATATTTCCAAGTACTTCGGTTCGTTCCTTAGCTGTCGAATTTCTTCTACTGCTATCTTTGTAATTAAAACTGCTTCTTTTAGGCCCGTTGTTCTACTTTCTAATGCGTTGTTTGCACATTCCAATAAAGATAAAATTTTGTGAGCTAAGACCAATGCAAATCGAAACTCGATTTTCCTTATTACTGTGCATAAACCAACACTTTTTGCTACAGTACCTCCATCAAACTTTTCATGTGCAATTTCATTTAATACTCTCAATATCTCTTGAAAACTGCTTCAAATTGCTTTTGTGACTGTCAAATGACCCGTCCACCTTTGCTCAAGTAAACGTCCGATATTTTTCCCTCATAAATGGTATGAATTTTAGGATGTTGAAAAAATTCATGAAGGGTGATGCATTGCTCAAAGAAAAGTCTTAAACTCACAATATCGGAGATAACTTTTATTACCACTAGGTGTAGACGGTGGTTAAAACAGTGCACGTAGGGTACCTTTTTCTGTAGAGCTAATTCAATTCTTGCCGCAACGCCTCTCATTCCGCTCATCACACTTGCGCCATCATAACATTGGCTAAGCATGTTATTTGGATCTAATCCATTTGCTCTAAGAACTTCCAATGTTTTCTCGGTAAATGTAGCAGCATCCAACTTGCTAGTTGTTGTTACAGCTAATAAAGATTCCTTAACTTCTCCGTTTTTAACGTATCGTATGCCTGTTGATATGTTTTCTCTTTGGTTCTTGTCCTTAGTCCCGTCTTCGAGCAACGTATTTCGGAGCAAATATTTTCCCTTACAATTTCTGTCAGTATATCAATTACTTCATTTTAGATTTGCGGAGAAGTATAGCAAGCATTTTTGGGAATTTTCAAGTAACACTGAGCTAGTTCTTTGTCCTTCTTAAGAGTAAATTGAAATAGTCTAATAAATAAACCTTGACAAGACATTTATCATGATTTTTTCTAGAGTGGGCAACTTTTTCTGTCAGAGTGGGCATCGACCACTCTGCCCCCCCCCCTGGCTACGGGCCTGTTGCTATCACAGGTACAGCCCCCAAGGCTGAATACCGTAAAGTCACCCTGGTTTAAAAACCCCGTTGTAAATTAGCATTTTATAGTAGATTGATCATTGTTTATATTTTAAATCTAGCTTAGTTCTTTACTTCTTCACTTGCTCTTTCCACCGAAGTTTAGCATCAAGAGTCATATTTAGCATTCATCTTATGAAGCACAATTGCACCGTTAACATCTAGGAGAAGTGGCTGTGCTAGCTTCTAGTTAGTAAAATTTACATGGATTCAGTTCATTGAGCTTGAAGTTCCCATTGTCTTGTCCAGTCAGCTACCACGTTTCTTGCTATTTGGAGTTTTCTAGTAGAACTCTTATGATCTTGTTCAACTGCGAGAATAGCAGTGTCATCAGCGAATGTGGCTATAGTCGTTTCTTCCGATACTGGTAAGTCACACGCCGGCTCTTATTTTTTTCAAGTCGGAATATTCATCCTCCTGCTTGATTGATTGATTTGTTCACAATGGTTTAAGTTGTCGATGAATGTATAAGGTAGGTGTATATGTAAATTATTTAAAGAGGACTTCCACCGTAGTTGACACGAACTGGGTTGGGCTACTCAATGACAAATCTGTGGGACTTTAGATATGTCTTTCAGTTTATAAAGCCTCCAGATTATTAAGTTTTCTACCCTTGCCCTCCATATTGTTCTTGTTTTAATTCAAATTTTTTTTATTGGTAGGGAAATATGTTGCTTCTTAATCGTCATTCTTTAGATGTCGCTATTTAAATAAGAGTCTGACAAATTCTCACTCATTTTATATGATATGAATAAAGCTTTCACAAGATTTAAAGCTAAAACTTCTATATGAATGTATATGTGAGTGTGTTTTTAAGGGGTTCAGAGAAGTGTCGGTCCGTTTTTCCACTATAATTTTATCCATATACTCAGTTATTGTCGGTATCTGCAAGTCAAGTTCAAAGTACTTTTGCTGTTTATTAGAGCATAAATGGCACTCAGTTCATCCCTCGCTTTTTTCAAACGAGAGGCTGTGTTGACGTTCCAGTTTAGCTGTTTATCGAAGAGAAGAGCCAGATATTTTATATTTTGACACCAGTTTATCCTAGTGTTTTTAACAAGCAATCTGGATGTAGATTGAATACTTCTGCCCTTCGAGAAATAGACATATGTTTTGGCATCATTTAGACGAATTTTCCATTTATCAAGCCACGCCTCGATAAGTTTTATATGACGTTGCAGTCTTGTGATTATCAACCTAGGCTTTCTTGCGGTGGCGGTAATCGCAGCATCGTCAGCAAACAGGTATAATTGTGTTTGAGCGAATTTTGAAATATCGCTGGTATAGATATTGTACAGAGCCGGCGCAAGGGGTACTTTGGCTCTGACGTGTCGCACAGTTGATAACGCATTCTCTGACGAAACTGCGAAAATCCGGTCCGACAAGAACGAGTGAATTACCTTAATTAGGTAGTTTGGCATACCTAATCTTATTAACTTTAGTATAAGTCCGTGATGCCAGACCTTATCAAACGCTTTACTGACATCGCAAAAGACCGCTCCAGTTGTCTAACGACGGCTGAAGCCTGTCAGTATATTTGAAGCCAATCTGTTGGTCTGGCGCACCGTGCAATGATCAGAACGGAAACCGAACTGCTCGGGTGGTAAATATTGTTATCAAATATGAAATCGTTTATACGATAAGGTATAAGCTTTTCAACAATCTTGCCTAGACATGACAGAAGGCTGATGGGTCGATATCCTGAAACTAAAGTTTGGTCTTGACCTACCTTTGGAATCAAGATAACTTTAGCTTTTTTTCAAAACTGGGGGAAGCGGCCCTTTTCTAAAATAGCCTGTGCTATATTTACTACGTCCATTAATACATTGTCAGGCAAATTTTTCAACGCTTTCATTTTTATACAGTCGAAACCCGGAGCCTTTCTTGGCTTAATGAATTTTATTTCGTCTTTAACTTCTTCTTCTATAGAAATATTGCGAATATTCTGTATGGGGTGCTCGATAGAACTATAAATTAGTATTGTTCTGGAGATCCTCGCGTCCCTTTCATGATCGGTTATTGGGTATTCGTCGAACTGCTCGTAGAAATTGTCTGCGAAGAGTTCGACTTTTTCCCTGGGATCGGAAGTTAGTGCATGTGTTGTAGCATGTCTAATAAAAGACATTGGCTTTTCGTCGCCTCTAGTTAAAGTTTTTGTCAACTTATAAAGGCTGCCGTCTTCGATGTTGAGTCCGGCGACTTTATTGTCCCACAGAGAGGCCTCGTGAGCTCTTAAGAGAGCGCGAACAAGTTCAGAAGCTCTCTCTGCTACCTTTATACGTGGATCTCCAATGCGATACGCCCGATTTAGAATTCTATTTTTTATTCTAATTTGTTCCTTGATTTCGTGAGGTAAGACTCTGAATTTGGAGAACCTGGTTATTTTTGTAGCAGAAGCACTAGACATTAAGGTATTTATGACTTCAGTGACTTGTATAACAGCTGTATCCATATCGGTATAGTTTGTCATTTGTATGGTTATTATTAATTTTAACACATTTCCTGAGTTATTTATATTTTTACAATCAATATTAGAGTTAAACTTATTAAACAAATTTGCTATTTTCCAAGTACTTATAAACGAAATTTTGTTTTCTTTTTACTAGTTTGTCAAGAATATTTGGATCATAATCATGACTCTCAGCAAATTGTGTTTTAACTTAAGCAAATTTGTGTTTGAAAGAATGACTGATAAATTTAAGGCACATATTTTAGTTCTAGACTGAATATGATTGTTTAGTTTACTACGGTCGAAACCGTGGAATACAGACCATTTTTCCTACAACTTGTTTTATCAATTTATGTGTCAACGTTGGGTACTGTGTACTAAGAAATTCTACTAATTGTGATCAAACCCAAACAAAACAAGGCCAGCAAATCCCATAAGAAACTTCTAGTTTTCTTTCGACTCGTCAGTGGGTCTCCTTTCATCAGATCCCAGCCTAACTGACGAGTCGTGATCCGGAGGCGTGACAACAATTTGCACCGCCTCTTCCTATATTTGACAAGCTGTACGATCTTTTCTTTGCCTAAATCATAACTATGGGGATTCTTATGGTGAGTGAATGTCTTGTTAAAAAAATTATATGGAACTAACCTGTCTTTTTTTTTTTTTCATTGTGATGTTTAAAAATGACGAAAAAATGTGCCTTCCGATAGATTATATGTCTGATGTTTGGTTAATGTTAATTTTTCCTAGTTTAATCCCAAGATGAAGATAAAAAAGCAAACTGTAGTATCATGTTTCATTATTACAAAGAGTTATTTGGGCAGCCAAATGAATATGCAATCAAAAATATGTCCTGGGAACTAGGCTTTATTGTTATCAAAATTACTTTTTTGGACAACTATTCGATATGGTTTGATTATTTCTTATCTTCCTAAGAGTAAGACGAAATAATGTTACAGGGTGCTCTAAATGTGATGCCAGGGATAGCAACTTGCGATCCCAACGATAAATCTAAAAGCGGACATGCAAAAAACAATGTGGAAAACAGGGTGAATTTACAAAAAAATTAATAGATAGGTTTAATGTGTTCATAAAACTGATTTAAGACAAAAGACTCGAGTGTACAAATAGTTTCCAAATGATCTGAGAGTTTGTACCTTTAAAAAAACGACAAAATCATTGCAAAGTAATCTTACCATTATTATACAAGTATGAGGCAAGTGTCCAATTACCAGCCTGTTATTTACACACTTTTTGTCAGGGACATTTTTTTACCCTGTTTAAGCTAGACTTTATCTACGTAAAACCTGATATGTAGGTTATCTGCTAAAAATTGTTATGTTATATATTATGAAATATGTTTTCTAGAAACCGGACATTCCTGGTAGGTATGTCTTTTTTTTTTAACAAAGTACATATTTTATTGGTAGTTTTCTTGGATGGACTGTGAGAAAGCTGTGATTTTTTTACTAGAACGAAAAGAAAATGAGGTTTTCTTTCTATAGTGAGTCTTAAAATACACTGAATAATATGTTTAAGGGGGGGGGCTTATACAGTGCGTTATTTTTAACGCGGGTCAAGAGATTTTGCGTGCTATATTTTCAACTCCACGTTGGGATCTCTTCTACTATATCAATACAGCTGAAACCCGAAAATATCTACGGAGATACCAATATATTCAATATCATGCACATATATTAATATAAAAAAAATGTCTGACCTATTGGATTACATTCAGAGCCATTGATTTCTTATTGATTGATTACTTTATTAATCGTTCTGTTACTGGGAGGTTTCTACACCAGAGTATTAAGATGGCCCCCCCAAAAAGAAATTTAAACTATTGAGATCGGGGTCTTGCCGGGTATTGCTGAAAGACGAGGGAGTTATTTGGATATAGAGGGTGTCCCAGAATTTGCGGGCAATTTCTCGATCACGTGAAACTTACCTGAATTAGCCACTTCTTGTTCGGACATTCCTCTGATGAATGAAGTTGATCTGAATACATTCCTCTGTTTTTTTGACACAGTAGATGCACACCTTTACAACGTATTGCGAAAATGACTGTAGGTACGTCACTTCTCCTTGCTGTGGAGTGGAATGACAAAGGTTACAAGGTTTAAAAGTGCAATTTTCTTTATCTGCGAAATAGATCTTAAAGATATTTCTCGAAGAACGTGGGGTTGAGAATGTGATACACGCACACTATCATGGCTCGAGCTATGCAAACACCACATTATCTTATTAATTTCTTAATTAATTAATTAACTGACAAGTATAAACCAGAATAAGAGAGTTACTATTTCGTTATAATTATTGTATCTTATTCAGTGTAAAATTAATTTTAAAAAAATGAATATATAAATTTGTTTTGTTTTAAGTATCTAACAAGTTATAAAAACATTTTTCTAATTTTGTCTCGAAAAATAGATATTTCGAACGCGCTAGCGAGTTCGAAATATATCCATTTCGAACTCCGAATTTTATTTTTTAAAAGTTGGCATTGGTTATATTTAAATGTTTTATTCTGTTGACGTCTGACGTTTCCTGTTATTGTTATCCATGAGAAAAGAAAGTTTTCGGGATTTCTCTGGTAAAAGTTGATTTATCGTTTTATTAGCAATATCCCTTAACTCAGGGGGAGTTAAACTTAGATTATCATGCTCCATATTTTTTTAATTATAATTATGAACAACTCTATGAAATATTAAATCACAAATTTCGTGACAATGACACAAAGAAAATATTATTTATTGTCAAGGCTACTACGATAAAAAGAAATTTAGAGTATTACCAACATAGAATTTAGACACACAAATTTACAAAATTTGAAGGGTTGATTTTCTTTTTAAATATGTATTTTCTTATTGAAAAAAATACAAAATAGAAAAAATAGTATAAAGTACGTGTTTTATAAAGCAGTTAGAGCACTTGTCCCGTTAAAAAACTCGCCGCAAGCGGCTCGTTTTTTAACATGGACGCGTGCTATAAGATGATGCTTTATAAAACATGTACTTTAATATACTATTATTAGGTTTTGTAGTTTTTCTATTACCCTTGAAATAAGTAGAATTGTCTATTAATTTGTATTCGTGTTAAATTTTTTAAAGGTATTTTTTGAAATATTTCTATATGTTAAAAGCATATCTAATAAAAAAAAATGAGACTGAAACATTGATTTTTTTTTATTGGCGCACAAGAAAAATACAGGCGCACGAAGTACCACGTGAGCGAAGTGGGTCTACCACCAGTGATCTCTACAGGTCGTGATTCGTCTAATTACTGGTGATTTTATTAGGTTTTTTAAGGTATTACTGCCGCAGGATTACTCCTTTAGTGCGCTTTGCCAGCGGTGCGTGTGCCCAGGTAACGATTCACGTTGGTCTTGAATCTTTGGAGAATATACTCGTTGGAGAACACGGCCTCAGGGAGGTCGTTCCAGAATGATGACGTCCTCCAGATAAAAGAATTTTTAAACATTGTCGTCCGAGCTGAACCACGTACGGGTGGGCTGCGGTGGCTCGTCGTGTATTTCTATCATGCATCATGGGTGGTATCAAGCGGGCAACCTCAGTTGAGCACCTGCCATGAAAATATTTGTAAAATAGACTCAAGTCGCTAAGCTGCCTTTGATGGTCAGCGATTAAGCGAATGGCTCTTTGAATGGAATTTAGCAATCTCAGGGTATAATATGTTTAGGAGCAGAGTCTTAAATATGCGAACAGTACTCCAGTGATGGTCGAAATTGGGCTTTATAGAGCATCAAAAGTTGTTGGGGTGTATAGAGGTTCTTAGTTCGGAAAAGTATTCCTAGTTTCTGCGAGGCTGCCTTAGCAATGGCCACAAGGTGACTATGCCAAGACATATGGCTATCCAAATAAATGAATTGATGAAGCCAAGCCATGACTATACATTAACTTTTTTAGAAAAAATTGCCGCCTGGGTTTTATTAGCGTTAAATTCTACTTGGTTACTGTCACCAGTGTCACCCCAAGACAGAATTTCTTTCAGGTCTTTGTTGAGATGTGAGACCTTTTCCTCAGTGGCCTATTTAGGATTGTACCACAAGCGGAGGGGGGGGGGGTCCAATTGCCTTTGTTAAAAAATGCGTCGCAGGCAAACATTTTTTGGTGCCACACCCTTTTTTGGAATGTCAAAACTTCTACGTTTTGATAGCCCGACCCGAAAAACGTAAAAATAAAGAAATTTTTAAATATAAATGGCAATATTTTTATTTTTTATATTAGTTTTTTGAATGTATAACGTATATTATTTTACCCCCTGAAGTAGAAAACACGGAACAAACAATAAAATTCAACAATTGCCACAACTGCGGGAATCCCCAAACATCTTATACAGGGTCGTTGGTATGTATGAAAAGGTCGATTATTTATTAAAGTAAAACAGTTAGCAAAAAATATTTAAGACAAAAGTTTCGGGTTTTTTAAGGGCTATTCGAATTTTAAAAAAATAAGTATACAGGATGAGTCAAAAAACCGTAGAGAAACAAAGTTACTTTTTTTTAAATAGAATACCCTATATCTTAGAATATTTTTAGATTTTACATAAAATAACAATTATTTTTGAATAAGTGCATTATAAGTCTAAACCTAATAGTTTCCGAGATATCAACTTTTGAAGAATGACATTTTTGGACTTTGACAGCTTCTAGCTTTCTAACGGTACGTCTTAGAGTAAAACGGCTTACATGTCCCCATCTTAGTTTTTTATTATCGTTCTAAAAGTGTCAACTTCCGGTTAAACCGGATGTATTTGAAAAGCTGGAAATACAGTACTTTCGGTTTAACCGGAAGTTGATGTTTCTGGGAGGATGATAAAAAAGTAAGATAGGGACATGTAAGTATGACGCGTAATTTAACTCGAAATTTTAAAATTTTGTGTTATATGTTGAAATTTTAAAGTAAAAGTCCGTGTTATAAAACGACTTTTTAAAATTTCGAGTTATAACTCGAAAATTTAAAGTAAAATTTCGTGTTATACGAGTCGAAATTTTAAAGTTTCGTGATATAACTCGATATTTTAAAATTTTGTGTTATATGTTGTAATTTTGAAGTAAAAGTTCGTGTTATAAAACGAATTTTTAAAAGTTATAATTCGAAATTTTAAGAAATTTTAATTTTATTATTTTATGTGGCCCCTCTACGCATTCGTAGAAATTATATCGATCTGGAAAATTTGAAATAATGTTTAATGTTGTTTATTGCAAAAGAATGAATGTGATTTTGAGTTTTATCTACTACCGAGCCCACGGGGGGGGGGGGGGGGGCACCATCCCTCTAAATACGCCACTGCTCTTGCTGCCTATAGGTATGTTCATTGGCAGCCGATGTCCGAGCATCCAAAGTAAAAGATGAAACAAGTATGCTCTCATCTGCGAAAGCTATATATAGGGGTATTAGTTTTAATATTTAATCGTATATAATATTGGATATTGTGGGAAGGTGTTATCATGACATCTTTAGAAGTTTTACAGGCATTGGCGGAGTTTAGAATTATTATATTATTTAATTTATAATTATTAATCATATTTAAACGTACAGGGCCCTGTAACACAATACCGACAATTGTAACAAGTGTACAACTTGTTAAGCATTCACCGTAGTTACAAGTCCTATTAATTTCTGTAACACAGCATATTAGAGCGACTTGTAATAACGAAGAATATTTCTACATGTGTAGTTGTCGGGCATGTGTATATAACATAGTTTGAAGAAGAGGTTAGGTTAGAAAAAAATTTGGGTAGTATTCAAAATGTCTTCCAAATAAGTGGTTTTCGACAGAAAAATTCAATGGCTAATGAGAATTAATGAAAATAAAGAAATTCTATTTGGGGCATTCTCTGATACGCTTCGCAAAGAGCACAAGGTAAAAAAGTGGAAAGAGTTGGCTACTATTGCTCAAAGCATATGTTTAATACCGGTAGAGAAAGACTGGACATACGCAAGGGATACCCTTTGGCAAAATATAAAGAATTAAATACATTTTCCTAAAATTACCAAAATAGAATGCGTTTAAGCTGCAATTTAAATTTTCATTACCATAATAATACATGGTGTTGCAAAATAATACAGCTTTTGTTAATAACATAGTTTGATTAATTATTAATTGTTGGGGACAACATGCTAAGATATGTAAATTGCTATTTCTCGTTCCAAACATGTGTAGTTCAATATACTGGGTCTCATTTAAATGTTTAAAAAATGAACCGGGTGTGATGTTTAATTTTAGTTAAAATTTGATAATGCGAAAAAGATGGGTACTGGAAGCATGGGTAAATTGTCAGAATTAGTTAAAATTTGATAATGCGAAAACGACGGGTACTGGAAGCATGGGTAAATTGTCAGAAATAGAAAAAACAGTGTTAGATATAATGGAAAAAGATTCGCCTGTGGTTTGCCGGCTTGGATTAGCAGGATCAATGGACGATACGCCATCACAGTCTAACACCAAAGCCGATGTTACACATATCCTGGAAACCTGGGATACAATTCATAATGCCAACCATGATGGCAACACCACAGTAACCCCGAATAAAACAGGTAAAGCAGTGGCGCAAATAACAGAATAATAAAGTGATTTTAATGTTTATATTGCTACCTAACAAAAGTGCTTACAGTCAAGAGAAAGCGAATACCCGAATTTGTGGAAACGGTATGCGAAAACTAAAAGAAGGAAAAACTTAAATTACAAAATAAATATCTAAGACTGAAAAGCTACAAAACCAAATTGGAGATTCTTGAATTAGGAAATAAGTTAAATTTGCCCAGGTCGGAATTTACTAAATATTTTTCCAATCCTAAAACCATGCGCAATGACGGTAGTTCTTCAGGTCAGGACAGGGGTGTCACTTTATCGTACCTGCTAGATAATCATGATGACAATTGTATATATGAAAACTTGTAAAAATTCATGTAGTACTAGTATTGTATTATTGTATTCTATTTTCATATTTGGCAATGTTTAAAATACAACGGAAACTCGATGAATCAAAGTTTTTCTTTATTACAGGCTGAAATAATTTTATTGTATTAGTGTATTATAGGTAAAACAATTCTTAACCCTAAAGTGGTTTATAAGTTGTTGTAATCTGGCTTGACCTCCAACAGCAGCCGCGAATGGATCTTTCTCTTCTGGATCTGGTGCGTCATCCAATTCAACTCCGTGATCTTCCACTGGTTGATCCATTTCGCCAAAAGGCTGATTCGGTTTACTTATATTACATAGCGTCGCACAGCACTTAAAAATATTACCAGCAAAGGCCGGATTAACTCGCAAATGGTTTAAACAGGGAATTTTTTTCTTGTAGTATTCCAAATGCGTTTTCGATAATTCTCCTGGTACGCTTGTGGGCTCTATTGAAAATAGTTTGAGCGGGATTAAGAGCATCTTCATAGGTTGGTGCAATTAACCACTCTTTTAACGGATATGCGGAATCTCCTAAAATAACTGCGTTAGGGTGAGGTCCCCAACCATTCTCCATTCTTCGAAACAGTGAACTTTTGCGAAGAACTCTTGCATCGTGCACGCTACCTGGCCAATTAGCACTTACATAGTAAAATTTCATATCTGGTCCACAAACTGCCATACAGTTAATAGAGTGTTTTCCATGTCGGTCTACATAAGCTACTTCATTAATACTTGGAGCATCAATTTTTATAGGTGTCCCGTCTATAACGCCACATACTTCAGGCATGCCTGCCATATCATGAAAGTCCTTTATTACGCCTAATGTATTAGCAGGCCAAGATACTACTTCGTTAAATTTTATTTCATTAACAGCAGCCACAAAATCATGAACACATCTATAAACTATCATTTTCGATACACCATGCATATCACAAATACCATTGTATTGTCCTCCGTTTCCTAACCACTGAAGTGCAATCCATATTTTCTGTTCAGGCTGCAGCCCATACCACCGATTAGTACTGTTCTGTAATGCTGGAGATAGGTCTCTTAGAAGAACTCGGAATTGTGCTCTATTTAGTCTAAATCTTTCGATAAATTCGTCACCGGAGAGAAAAGCAAAGTCAGTTCTCTCTCTAAATCCATATACCATGCACGCGAGCCACGTTTTCATCGTTATCAGAATCATTTGAACTTGACCACATATTGCCCGTGTGAATTAAGCAACCACTTCTTTTCAACTGGCTTGTAGAAATTTGTACCCACAGTTTAGGCAGGGTAATAATTTTCCTACAATTGTAATAAAACGCGTAACATAAACTTACAAGTGTTAATTTTAAGTTACAGAACCAGACCTACAGCTGTAAAATTTTTCCGTCTTTATAAGTTCTACAAAGGTTATTATAAGTTGAGTTGTGTTACAAAACTTAACAAGTCTTCAATCAGAAGCTTACACTTGTTCCACTTGTAGGTTTTGTGTTATAGGTTCCAGGTCGTGCCTCAGACGAAGGTCGTGCATTTTAGCTACAGTTCTGAGATGTGTAGATGATAGAAAAGGAGAGTCTGTATACGACAGAGATACCTATCTACTGTGCATCCGAAGGTCAGAGCTCTTGCAATATTGCTCGACTTGTATGTGGGTCATTTTCAATAACCTTTAACTTTTGACTTATGCAATGTCCGAAGAATTTTTTTTTTCATATTGTGTTGCAATAACTTTTTAGACATATATTAAGTGTGTAGAATCTTACTTTTAAGCCGAAACCAAAGAAATGTTTAGGTGTGCAATTTTTCTTAAGCAGTTTTCATAACAGTGTCTAGAATTTTAACATTACCGTCACGATACTTTCAAGTATGTCAGCGGTAATAATTATAAAAGTTTTATTCATTTTTAGAGTTTAATGGAATGTAGCCTTAAAATTTTATTTAAAAAAAAATCCAAGGCATTACTAATATCATATTAGAACAGCAAAACTTGAAAATAAATGGAATATTATGTAAAAATATAAAATATCATACAATAAATGTATGACTTTTATACAAAAACAAAATAATCGACTACCCAGCATTACATTTTATTATATAACTGTTGTTTTAACATTTAATAAACGTAAATTATTTTTAATTTGTTTATACGAAAATATTTATTGGAAAAAAGGTATCGTGACGGTAATGTTTTGACGTGTTGGGACGGTAATGTTATAAAATTGCAAAACAAACGTAACCACGTTTTCTCACTTATTTTATTTATACATATAAACGTTTAAAAAAGTAAAGATAATAAAAGAAATTGGTATTAAAATAAAATTAAAGTAACACTTAAAAGTCAAGTGATTCCATAACAGAATCTACTGAATTAGAATTTTCAAACTTAAAAATACGTGAAGATAATTTTATGGGATATTTTAAAGGGCAAATTATCCCTTTTTGTAAAATCTTGTGGACATCTGGTTTTGGGGGCCACGAAAAGTTGTTCTTGCCATAAATGATATTTCGAGAATGTCCTTGTCAGCATTTAGTACCTGCCCTGGAAACCACTGATCGTCAAACACTACTGCCACCCAATCACCTTCCTTATATTTAACGCTGCTGCTGGTTGATTCCATATTTTCATTACAGAAAGTATTAGCTAAAGTATATTCGTTAAGAAAATTTGAATAAAAAACTTATTACGAAAATTCGCAAACAAGATTAGGCTAAAAAGGATACGGTCACACTGAGGAATTCTAAGTTTATATTGACTGCGCATAAGGGTATAGTGTGGACAGAAACTGAAGTTTCTACATCGAAAACATGACAATTCTCGTAAATTTAGAGTATGTCTCTCTATACTGATCCATGTGTTGATGTAACTTCATGGTGTTAGGCAATGGCTTTATCTTTTCATCTAGTAGTTCTTCTACCTTTAAAATATCTGTTTAAAAAATTTGAAAAATTTTTGTCTTCTCGAGTTTATTTTGCATTATTTCTAAAAATTGCGCAATACTCGATACATCAGTTCCCTGAGCAACACTGTGGTCAGCAGTTCTTTTGACGAGCCCTCCAACACCATCAGCAACACTTTTACCATGGCCGCACTCAGAAAAATTCCAGGATGCGTTTTTGAAGTCTAATTGGTGACAGAAATGTGTGAATAAATAAAAGTTATTTTTGTTGCGGTATAACACAGACTGAACTACTCGAGTCCATCATGGAACTAAAAAAAAACATACTAGTTTGTGAATTATCCTGTTAGTCATAACAAAAATATAAATTTTATACTTGTAACATTACCGTCACTTGCATAACATTACCGTCACGTTTTGGTCCTCCTGCGAACGTGACGGTAATGTTCGTAACGGATGTGTTAAAATATCAATTTAAAATTAATGGAAATATGTAGAACTGACTGAAAAGTTCGAGGTTAGGAAATCTTAAAGTGGCCGTGGTTTACAATATTGGCAAAAAATAGTTATTATAATAGGTACCATTAGAAGCAAATGGTCCTATAGGATGGTATTGTGTAGAGAAAAAATATTCTTTATAAAACTTACCTTTTTATATGAAAAAACACAACAAAAACAACACAGATTTTTCCCAAAGTGGCATTTACGGTGTATACCCGTCCAAGCAGAACTGCGAAACTCAATAACCACCACAATGAACGCCATCCATCAGTTGACATTGTCACTTAAACATCGCGTGACGTCAATGTTAGTGTTCTTGAGTATCTTCAGTTATAATGCTTTAAAAATGAACTTTGATATTTTAGGGTATTCGTAAATATTTAATTACGACAACACATGATCAAAAAATATAAAAAATCCTTTGCTTATGTACAATTTAGTCATAATATTTGTAAAATATTATGCGAAAGTTGGAAATTTTACAAAGTTTATAGTGACGGTAATGTTAAAACAAGCCTTTAAAAATAGAAAAAATAGCCAAACATACAAATTTTGTGGCATGTTATGCTTTAAACTCATAAGCCGGATTGCAATAAAGCTAAAAAAAATTGTACGCTATTAATATCTTACGAAATAAAAATGCGATGACGCGGTATATGTAAAGTTAATAGTTATTTACCTAACAAGTGCGGAAAGTGGTCCTTTACCGCACGCGACGGCAGTTGCACGAACGACGCGAAGCGGAGTTCGGGCAAGCCGTTAAGGGCGGTAAAGACACTTTACGCACGTGGTAGGTACACAATTTTTCCTTCGAGCAATAATATTTGGAACAAAAATCAAATTTAAAAGAAAAAATTTATAAAAAGTAACAAATATTAATTGTTAAAAGCTATAAATATTTTTATATTATGCATTGCGCGAATGCAAGTACATCAATTGCATTTTTTGAATAAAATTAATACAGTGCGGTAAAGAATCTTTACAGCACTGAGTGCGGTAAAGAATCTTTACCGCACCGGTAAAAAAAAGAAGTATATTACAAAATTAATACAAAAAGAAACAATATTTTTTAAAAATATTTATTACATACAAACATTATAATATAAAAATATAGCTAACGATAAATATTAAAATTAAATGTACAATTTGTAGCGCAATGCAAATTAAGTGCTGAGCGAGCTTGATTTTGTTCATCAGATGTAGTTGAGCAGTTTTTGTAAATTACAGAAGCGTTATTTTCTTGCGCCATGCATGGTACAGTAGATTGTTGTGACCTGAAAATTGCTAAAGGTGTAGGCGTTGGGTTGTTTCGTGTTGATAGACCAGGAGCATCCTCTAAAGTCTCTGTCACTGCTACTGACGTTGATGTTAAAGTTGAACACTGCTCAGTGCTTCTATTTGGGGTACTAAAGCTTTGCAGAATGTTTTGAGCAATCCTTTTTTTATTTTGCAAGGAATCTTCTATGTACGACTCTGCTACAGAGGTGGATTTCCATCCACCGTGCCTCTTAATGTTTGTTATGTTGCTGCCAGATTCTGCAAGCATAGTTGCCGATGATCTTCTAAAGCAGTGCCCGGTATACATCTCTGGATTGGATAGATGTAAAAATCCAGCAATATTTGCTGGCATTTTTCCGATAGTGTTAATGCCCACGCATTGTTGTGAGCATTTTCCAGCTTTATATTGTATAAAAAAACGTCTATGCGGGGTGGCACCAGGGCGCAAAGCTACATATTTTCTGAATAAGCCTAGGTAACTTATTCTTATATTTCCAGGATCGCAGACGACAAATTTTCGTGAAATATTTGTCTTTGTCGCCTTTATTGATACAACCAGCAAATCTTCTTTATCTTCAACGTCATCAACCGTTAATTTCATTAATTCTTCACGGCGACAGGCGCCTGCAATACCGAAAATGGCAGCTACCTTAATCATAAGGTAAACTTCATTGGGTGCTTCGATTAGAAACTGCTCTGTCTGTTCTTTTTCCAAAACCTTGGATTTTTTAGGCTTATAACCTACATTTAGTCGCTTTATGTATGACGTTAACTTATAGAATCTTTGAATATCAATGTTTTCCTTTACTTGTAACGTTAGTTTTAACATAGAAAACTTTGACCATAAGCTTGAAGGTGAATATTTTTTCGATATTTTATAAAAATATGCCAAAAGTACCTCTTCGTTAATTCCTGACGCTTTTTTTTCTTTGCACCATGTTTGTAATTGTTCATATTCTTTATTGTACCGGTCCTGGGACTTTTGTGGAATTAAAGAGCCGATTGCTGCATTCGCTGCTTCAGATATTTCTTCATCGGAGCTCTCCATCTCTCAAGAATAAACGTTATACCACAGCTTTATATTAGAAAATGAAAAATTTGAACCACGAAACACGCGAAATTAACTGAACTGTTTAGATGGTATCTACAGACGCGAAATATAATAATGAGTTGTTGCTATGGGAATACAATGCAATGCAGTCGAGCAGATTTTGACTAATACCATCTAGATCAGACGTTTAATCAAATTCCTGTCATAAAAATTATGACATAAAATTATTTATAATATTTTAGGTACAGGGTGTTTCATTATATAAGTAGAGAAGAAACGTATAAAAGTATGAGACCAAAAATAGGTACCTAGTAAAAATATTCGTAATGATGTGATACTTATCGCCGTTAGTTGTGGTTAGCATCATAATGTAGTAAATTAAATAGAACATATTACGCATATAATAAAATTTATAAGAGTGCGGTAAAGAAATTTTACCGCACTGAGTGCGGTAAAGTACTACTTACGACACGAAAATGAGTGCTGTAAAGTGTACTTTACCGCACGCGAGTAGGAAAAGGTTATTGAAAATGACCCATGTAGCGGTAATCAATACATATATAAGAGGCAAGCTAGGGAAGTATTTGCCAATGTTGACTAAATTCTTTAAGTATGCTTAATCCCTTAATCCCGCCTAGTATTATTTACATGCATCAGAATAATGATTTTTAAAAATTTTACTAATGAAGACAATTGTATATGTGTGAACTAAATCCGATAGAAATGGTGTGTGGGCGCAATTAAAACATTTTATAACAAGGCACAACACTTCGGGAGAGTTCACAATAAATTTATTAAAGGAATTGACTGAAACGGGTTTGCGTCCATATCACAACGAGTCTGGGAAAAATATTGGAATCATGTCATAGACCTTGAGAATCGATTTTGAGTAAATAACCACCGCATGGAAGAAGTACTAGTAGTCATTCAGACTAGGAAACCCAGAAATAGCTTGTTTTTTTTTTTATAGGAATTTGTAAATAAATTAAGAATACCGTTATAAAACTCGCACGCATCCTTCGGCGCTTCGCACTCCCTTTGAAATAAAAGCGTTCGGTATTATAATAGTATGTACTATTATAACTTAGAAAACATTAATATGAAACGAAGCACTGCACGCCTATTCCGCTACAGTTAAAACTGACTTCTTTTACGCCTTTTACCCCCCTCTCCTTAGCCGTCGTAGCCACAGACTTGCAAGGCGGACTGTAAGTACCTCACGTTCAAGATCAATAGGCAACATAAAGAAAAACGTATTGTCAGAAACGTCTTAAACTGTATACTGTTTGATAGGTATAAAATGTTGGGTGTGGATCTTGCTCACCTTATATTTCGTACCTTTATCGTGGCATTTAATTATAATAAAAACACAAACAATTAATTTAAATATTTATTTCATACTATGCGCGAAACCTCGCACAGCACAATATACAAAAATACATACTAGTGACTAGAAACGATAATATTTTGTACAAAGTCATGCGCCACAGCAAATCAATTACTTTTTAAGTACAATTAAAAAGCGACTTGGCAACTTAGAAGAACTGAAAACACATAAAAAACTTTCATTAAATTAAAAAGTCATTAGTGATATCGTGATTGACAATGAAAAAATGACTTGCACCACTTCAGCTCCTGGTGTTAAAGCCCAATTTATCAAAGTCATTTTTACTCTAACCACAAGATAACTTTCTAAGGATACTATTTTTAAAACAATTGTTGTCATGGAAGTTATGTAGCTGTTATCACTAACAGGACATTGATAATTTGGGCCTTAAGTCGACCTTAAGTGTCGGCTGCAGCTAATCCCCTTGTTTAGCGACTTGAAATAATTCTACTTAACGTGTTGGGGATTACCCACGACGTGCAAGTAGGCCTTAAATACCTAAGGCAGTAATATCATAGACAGATTACTTATACTATTTTAATACTAGTCTTTTCGGGTGTACGTAGCACGCAAGCTTTAAGAAGGATGAACATATTTGTATTCTTATCGATCTTTGTCTTATGAAGGACGTCCGAAATAGTACGGGCAAATATCAAAATTTTAGGTCTAGTTTTTCATGCAACCTAACTTTTTCAACTTCCTTAAGGAGTAGGGGGTTGAAGTACAAAATTATAAATGCGACCCTCTGCCAAGTGGTTAGTTCAGGTTAGTGTGATAAAAATCAGCTTTAACAATTTTTGAAATTTTAATGGAGAGCCCGTTCGCGTACAACTCCCTTTTAGTCACTACTGATTCATCTATTTGAACAATGTGCCCGTTACCCCCTAAAAATCAGTAATCATAAATTATATGTATAATTGAGTCAATGATTAAACCAAAACCAGACCTGAACAATCCCGAACTAACCTGACACAGGAAGTCGGGAGCTTAGATGCAGCAACAGTTTTTTTTTAAGAATTATTAACCTTCTATTAAAAACATATGACTTGAAATCAATAGTGTTATTAACGACGAGATTTTAAAACAATTTCTTCTGTTGTTTAAAGATGTTTTTGGGAATAAGAAGGCTTTATTATAAAATAGTAGTAAGATAAGGAACTGTGGGTAAAATAGTTCGTGTTAAACGTCCTATATATAATTATGTTTTATAACCCATATAAATTTTCTTTTTTTTTTAAGTGCTTCATCCAACGATTTTTTAGCTCTAATGTGTTCCATTTGAGGTGGACTTTTTAAAAAACCCCAAAAAGTTACGAAATTCGAGCTGACCTATAATAAGGCAGAAGAACCTAAAATCCACAAATTCTGTCAGTGACTCATTTAATACCACTCACCAAACCTAGGTTTCATCATATTTTATTTTAGGTTCATAAAGGCTATTAAATAGTGGAATAAAAATCCAGGTCCGTATTTAAAATAAAAAAGTTGATGATGGTCGCTCGAATCCGAAACGTCGGATTAAAAAACTAACCATATTAGCTTGTAGAGGAGGAAAAGTTACTATAAGGAACTGAAAACCGCAACGTGATATATTTTGTTAAACTAGATTAATTAATGTAAATAAAACGACAATGTCTTCCTCCACAAATTTAATAATAGTAAAATTATTGCTCCCTACATGTTTCGGGCGTCTAGACGTCCATCCTCAGGGGATACTATAATCGAGTTGACTATAAAAACTTTAAATGGTTGCCTCAAATTAATGAGTACAGCCCAAATTGAGTAGGAACTTCAGAAATTGGGTGGACATGTGAAAAATTATAATTTGTATATTTATAGAATGAAAATTTTTGTGAAAATATAAGAATTGAATAGGAAATATATTATTTTAAAAAGGTGCATTTTATTTTTGATGATGATTTTCTAGAAAAACATTGTAGTTGTGAAGAAAGAAATTTAAAATAAAATTAAAATAAAGATTAATTAATTTTTTAAAAAATGGCCTATTTTTCCATATTAATTATTATTATCCCTAATTTCTCTAGTTTAACAAAAGATATCACGTTGCGGTTTTCAGCCTTATAGTAACTTTTCCTCCTCTACAAGCTGATGGGGTTAGTTTTTTAATCCGACGTTTCGGATTCGAGCGACCATCATCAACTTTTTTATTTTAAATACGGACCTGGATTTTTTATTCCACTATTTAATAGCCCTTATAAGCCTAAAATAAAATATGATGAAAAAGTCATATCATAACATTTGTTTTTTTTTTGAGAAAATCCTAATACATTGAGGAATTACGGAAAAACGCCATCTAGTGGCCACCATTAGAATCAATATGGTATAGTTAATAGATCTACGTGTAGAGAAAAAGAAGGGCTTTTTTTCAAGACCAAGTTGAATAAAATCGGTTTATCCAAAGCAGAGATATCAGCGTTTGAAAGAAAAAAAGTTTGACCTTCTCTCACCACTTTATTATTGAAAATAGAAAAAAAACTATTCCTAACATAAAGTTGCATAATTTTTTGAAGAATACAATGCTTATATTTTTAACATATTTTTATTAAGAAAAATCAAGAGAGAATCGGCATTTCTATTTTGAAAGTTTTCTTATGCCCCCTAGCGGTCATTTTTCGACCTTGAAAATAATTTCCAGCAATTTCTCTTGGCCGCTTTTATCGATATATATTTTTCCCAAAGTCCTAGTGTTATTACTTTCTGAGATATAGCCGATTACCTCCTTAGGCTTAGGTGGAACAACACCCGGTACAAGTAAAGGTTTTATTATGCATATAATAAAATTTGCCGCTACAATTACAGTGAACTTAAGAGGTGACGTTGTCATACAAGCCGCAATCAGCTAAATGCATTAAAATAGCACGGCGATTTCGATACTGGGATTCTAATCGCGGAAAAATAAATGTGGCAACACACAGAAACGGAATTCACAACTTCAAATATTTGAAAATAAGCGTGCCAGGGTTTTCGTACTGCTTGATTAATTTGTGTTTTTATTATTAATTTATCGATAGATTTTGTGAGTTTTTTTCATTTTCGTAGTATATGGGCCGTTCACATAGATATTGTTTTGTGTAAATATACAGTTCTTAAACTTTATTTAGTGTTGTTAACTGCTTTTAGTGGAATAAACTATGGATATTAACGAACTTTCAACTAGTTGTCCGCCTAGAAACAAAAATTTAATTACCATTAAAAGAACGAAATCCTGAACTAACCATGTGTTCTGGGTTTTGAAAGGCCTTCATCAAGAAAATGACGAAGAAGAAAATAGTCGAGGAGCCCCGTGACGTCGCACAACCCGGAGCTCTCTCTACCTAAAATTTGGTAGTTATTTGGTAGTAGCCGAGACATTTGCTCATACTAATAGGACTTTTCGGAGACCCTGTAGGTAACTGGGATGCATTATTCCTTACTGATCTATCTTTTCTACAGGGTAATGTTTTTTGAGCTCCGTATATAACCATTTTATAAATATATTTTTACGTAATGATAGAAAGAAAGAGGTTTGTTTGACTATTGGTTATGATACCATTTATACCACAGGACTATAATGGATATGTTACACTTATTTAAGGGGATCTACTTATAATTGACCCTGTATCTTTTATAAGATAGGCTCAGATATCCAAGATGTTCCAAATCAACTTAACGCGATTTTATGAAGAACATTTGATATAAATATGTGGCGTAAAATGATTAGTACAGGGCTCAAGTTGAACTGTGAAGATGGTTTTCGTTGGATATATTCGTAACGTTTGAAGATACGTAAAAATACAATTTTGCAAACGCACTAAACTTTTTATGGTTAACAAGGTAAAATTGGAGTTACTGACGAAAAATTATCACAGGCGGGGTTAAGGAGGTGGATCTGTGGTTACGTCAACCTATAAGATATATTTTGATTGATCAATCAATCCACTTACTCAAGATATCTAATAGATTGACGATCTTATTGACGTTTTTCGAGGCACCTTAAGATCGTTGCTCCTCGAATAGCATCATTTATAAATCTCAAGTATTCCTGGAGGAACAAGCCTGCTTATAATTGAAAAAAAAATCGATTTTAGTCCGAGAGGGTATGGTAAATTACTTATGCTTTTTTAAATAGTGTCTTATCCCATGAAAGTCTAGAATGTCTTAAAAAAACGATATTCGACAAGAACTATACATTTCATCTAAAACGAAACGACTAGTATTACGGATATTCAAAAAAAATAACGATAACAAATTTTAAGTAAGATTGCTAAAACGGGAAGCGCAAATTTAACACAAAGTACTACTTAAATAAACAAAATCTAGGTACAGGGTGTTTCACCATAACGTACCATCCCCTTAACATTTTAAATCGAAAATATTAGCATGTATAGCTCGACACACTTAACTGTAGCTACCAAAAGAATGCAGGCAAAAAAACCTTCATATGTTTACCATGTTGCTACATACCGTTGCTTAATTATAATTTGACTTTTGTTAGCAAGGAAGCCGTGGACTTAAATGTATTTATTTCTGACCGGTTTATTATTAGCTTATAACGTCTTAGTTACGCGGGAATTATAAGGGTCATAACTCCCTTGGGATATTAAGAAAAATTTGACATAAAATCAAACGATTGACATCTAATGTCAATTTGATTGTCAACATTTATTCCACTTTAAAAATGAACAAAATGTTACTAAAATCGGTCAGAAATAAAATTATCTATGTATCACTGGAATTATAAGGGTCTCAATTACCTCGGGCAATTGCTGTCCCTCGGGCCAAAGGCCCTCGGGACGTAAACTTTGCCCTCGGTAATTAAGACCATTATAATTCCCTAGATACATAAATAACTATCATTGAAAATAAATAATTGTAATAATAAACAATTTTAGAAACTGTGTGTTTGACATTAATACGACAAAACTAAAGAATTATTATCACTTGCACTTTGTTGCTATTTTTATTGCGTTTAAAACATATCGGTATAGCACGCCCATGATTCCCTTCCCCTTACCGATTCCCCGTAGCCGCAGTGGTGTGTCGACCTGTATGGTATTTAAAATACTCTTTGCAGGGGTATTTTACGAAGAGTTTTTTCTAAATATATTTTAATTGATTTCTGTATAACTGTTGTCATTTAATATAAAACGTCACCTAGCATGAAAATTAAAAAGGGGTGGGACATTATTGTGAGTCACCCTGTATGTGACTAAAAGCATAATATGTAAATCTAGAGGAGCACTGTTTAGCCAAATATTTACCAGGTCAAATAGTTTTCAAATATAAGTGTAAATTTCATTTTTTGTACAGTAGGTACCTAAATTAAAGTTAAGTTTTCAAGAGATAATTTTTTGTAATCACATAAAGTAGGTGTTCAAAGAGAATTACTTAAAACAGCTGAAGCGTAACATATAAACTTGTGATTTACACAAAAAATATTGTCATTTAAATATTTTGTAAAATATACAGCTTGAAATAATCACATTACAGTTTTTTTTTACTGAAGTTATTCTATACTAAAGAATATGTACAACTTTAAGCATGAACACTTGGCTATAATGAAATACTACAAGCTCTCTGGTGTTATAACACTATGATTTCAGGAAGCTTTCCTATAATATCGCTAAAAATTTCGTATTTTAGCTTGATAATCGTTATTACGGTTTTCATTAAACTATATTTAAATCTTAGTTTTCTAAATCACATCTACAACAGAATATTAAAACCAAAAAAATGTATTCTTACAATAAAAGGAAAAAAGGAACAATAGTAAAAAGTAGCGAAAAGAATTGAGAAAAGCGACTGTTCACATCAATTAATTGAATGTTTCGACTGTAAAAAGTATTTCGTCGAGTGGCGGCTCGTAGGATTTGCTTCCGGGAAGATGTTTTTTTTAAATGTGAAAATCCTGAACACTTCTAAAGGGAAACTCCTATTTATAAACGAGATAGGTGAAAACTCATATGTCTGAGGCTTAATTTTAATGACAAACTTAATGGTGAAAACCGATATCTATCGCCGTTTCAGAGATAAATTGTAACTGGAAAAAGTTACAGAGACTTTCCGAAAATGCCCGTTTTCGAAAAACACCCTGTATCTCCGAAACGGTGATAGAAATCGATATGCGGTTTTCACTTTTAAGTTTCTCGTTTACAAGTAGCAGTTATCCAATAAAAGTGAACACTTTTAATGGAACACTGTACATATCCCAAGACTAATGCACGGTGGTGCCAGGATCCAATAGAAAGTTAAAGGCGAGGACGAGGCCACATGAAGTCCAAAAACTAGCTTGATTGTGTAAATTTTGTAATTAATATTAAATGAATGTATTTTTATTTATTTATTCAACGATTTAAAGCTCAGAGTCAGAGAGAAAATTAGTTTAGGTTTAGAGTTTGAAGTTTAGGTGGTGCGATTCGTTAAACCCCTAGAAAGGTAAACTCCCAGAGCCCCCCCTCATGGGCCACCACTGGGGGAGTTTCATCCACGAAATGGGCACTTCTTCGATCCCAAAAACTGCTGGACATTATGAATATATTCATAAGCCATTTTAGGCAACGTTACATCTAAGGTAAATGTTTCTATGGAGAAAAATAATGAAGTAATTAGTTTGAAACGGAAGTAACATAGACTGAAATGTGCTGTTGCCGGACTTCATAATTGCACCCTACTGCCGGCAATAGCAGGCTTCAGGTGGATTCTCATGGTAAATTAAAAAAATGAAAGTTCTAGTAAATTAACGTTTAAAAGTTTCTTTGAAATAATTATTTTAAGGCGAGATTTGATCTGCGTAAATTGTCATAAATAGGATACTCCAAAAACCCTTAGAATATTGCAAAGCATTACATTTGAGACGCATGTTTTTTTTTAAAGGGCTATTGCGGCGTGCTTAAATTGAAAAAATGTTAAGCCAAACCCTTGTGGCATAGGCGGCTCCATCTTGTATTTAAGGGTTAGTCCAGATTTTCGTCAATAACTCGGTCCCATTTAAAGAGAAGAGCGCAGTATTGGAATAAAATTCTCTGTAATTTTTGAGTTGATAACAATTTTTGATATTTTTATTATTTATCTAGGTATTGATCGGTTTAACCATTTTTAGGGGTTGAAAACGTTTTTTGCGTAATTTACTCTTCATCGTATTATTCCAGTATTGTAGGTGTTGTAAAGTATTTAGAGCTTTAAAAAATCTTTAATTTGGTATCTTAGTAATTTTTCGTGCGACTAATAGGGAACATGAAAATTAATACTTTTAAGTGTAAGCTAACATCATCAAAAAACCCATAGTTCACAAAAAAAATATTTAATATATAAATATAAGCTATTAAAGTTTGAATAGTTTGAACTATTCTAGTTACGCGACGTCATTGGTTGTGACGTCAAACCATGCGACGACGCATAGCGAAAGTGGGAGACACGTTAAGACAGTTAGTGATGGGCGAAATCGAATGTTTTGAATAGTCGGATCTTTTGCATTCAAATTATATTAAAAATCCGATTATCAGTTGAATATCCAATCTTGACACATTTACAAGTCTCTTTGAATGAGAACGTTTCTTTTTAGGTGATTTTAATAATTTATTTTCCCTAACTGTTGTTGAAAGTGAAACTGCGCTTAGTAGTAGAAATAAAATATATTAATCTTTAAAGTTACTTCTCTAACTGCTGTCAAGGGTAACAATGGGCCATTGTTGTTAAGTTCTTCCTGAAAATAGCTTATTAGAGAAGCTATATTAGCTCTTTGCACCGGCTATTTAAAGCGTCAGCATTTTTCACAAATAAAAAACAACGTAATCGACAGAGATATGTATGTGCACAGTGTGCACTTTTGCTGTTCCTAATAGAACAGTTTTTTAATGCTATTTATGAAACGATCTGGAGTTTTTGTTAAATAATAGGCGCATAATACGAAACCACAGAACAATTAAGGCTAGTTTTGCACAAAACGTAAACAAAATGTCAAAACAGGCCAACGAACGAGCTGGCGCCACCGCACCGTCCACAGTTCTGTTGGCAACTGTCGGCCGATAAAATTCAAATTATATTAATTTTTACAAGCTTAAATAAACAAAATATTTGCTATAAGTGGTTTCGTATCAAAGCAGAATACTTTAAGTTTATAGTACATTCTATATCGCATAATATGTTTTGCCCAAATTTAATTTCCTCATATTTTCTTACGGATTTACAATTATCAGCTCAAGGCCGTCGCTAGACTTTTAGCCGCCCCGAGGAAAGTCCTAAAAATAGCGCCATCATAATAATTTTTTTAAATTTTTTTTTATATTCCGGGCTTTTTAAATAAACTGCTGGAAAATTCAAGCGGACCGAGCTAATTGTTAGGTGAATTTTGGAGTAAAATATTTTACGAACGAATAAAGCTATCGATGCGCGGTTTGCAACATTTAAAAGAGAATTTAATTCTTAATATGAACATTCTTTCCGATTTTTTTTTAATTCTAACCTTTAACTGTCTACAGGGTTCAAAGAGAAGTATGTTTTTTTACCAAAGTTTCTAAGTACCGGGTTTCCACAAAAATAATTTTAAATTATTTTGGATGGCATTTTCTTGGTCTCCTATTTATAGAGAACAAAATAAATTCTCAAATTTTTGATATCCCTCTTTGTTCATGAAATTTCGATTTTTTTCTCAACCCCTGTAAATTTCAGGTATTTTTGTCATCAGGCCTTACAATGTTTTGTAAGAACGGGTTTGGTAAGTGATTATAACTTCTTAGGACCACCTCTTTTGCATCGAGTACATTTTAATTTCTTGCGTTTCGTCGTGACCAGTGGCGTACCCATAATCGGTTTTAATTAGTTTTTTTTTCATTTTATATGCCTCCATTTCCACACATCGTGTGTTTCGTGCCAGGATAACGTTGCAGTAGGTAACATGGTAACACCATTGTTAATTCAGGAGATGTCATTAAGTCACATAATTATTTTTAAAAATGACACGATTGTCCCGAACCGAACGCGCAAATGTTTTAAGATTGCTTAATGAAGGCCTGGCGGTTGAGGCTGTAGCCAATATGTATAATGTTGGGAAGGCCACAATAATTTGGCTAAAAGAACGATTTGCAACCACGGGCGACTCGGCTTACAGACATGGAGGTGGCTGGAATAGAAAAATACCAGTGCGAGCAGAGAGGAACCTCCTACGAGAAACTCGACGTAGACGGACCCTGAACTCTAGGGTCCTCAATGAAAATATGCGGCGACATACTGGTATTGTGGTTTCCGATAGGACATTGAGGAGGAGGCTAAACTACAATAACTTAAGGTATACTAACAAAGAAAAAATACTGTAGAATGATTATTTTTACATCTTTCCTGTTTGTAGAGCAAGAAGGCGCGCAAAATGTACGCGGCTTTTGCAGCAGCACCGTCATCAGAGGCAAGCGTGGGCAGCTACGCATATAAGTGGGGTGCAGAATGGCAAAATTGTATGTTTTGCGATAAGACAAGATTTAATCTGATCCATTCAGATGGAAGGGTTCTTGTTTGGAGGCAACCTGGGGAAAGATAAATTGAGGAAAATATGGCTCCTCAACAAGCTTTTGGCGGAGGGGGTATTACCGTATGGGCAGGAGTAATGCACAATGGAAAAACGGATCTTTTTATTTTGCAAAGAACCGTAAATGCCGAAATTTATATGAATGAAATTTTAAGAAACATCGTGCTGCCGTTTGCGGAAAACTTTGGGCCCGGTTTTCTCTTTGTTGATGACAACGCAAGGCCACACAGGGCACGGATTGTTCAAGAGTTTTTGGAGGAAAGCAATATTAATCAATTAAACTTGCCTTCAAAATCTCCCGATCTAAACATTATTGAGCATGTGTGGTCTTCTTTAAAGTTGCGTGTACGATCAAGGGAAAATGCACCTCAAACATTGGCAGAGCTTGCCGTAGCAATACGGGAGGAATGGGAAAACATACCACAACAACTTATCAATAACCTGGCCAGAAGTATGCCTCGGCGGTGCCAGGAGGTTCTCAACCTTCGGGGAGGAGCCACCCGGTATTAGTTTTCTCATTAGCCGTTTAATCAGTAGAGAGTTAAGGAAGACTAATCATGTAAGCATATCAGTACCTAATAAACATTATTTAAAATATCTTATTTGCTAATAATTAATTGTTCCGTTAATAATAAAAAGATTCGTTTTATAACTGTGTATTTTTTGGAAAAGTGGATCGGATAAATCTCGTTTCATTTTGCCTCCGCGTATTACAATTTTGTTACTTTTATTATTTGTCCTAAATATGTTTGTCAAAAAAATTTGTATTTTGTGTTATCGGTATTTTATAATGATGTTTATAAGGATATGCAAGAAAGGTTTATTAAAAAATTAATTAGGAACAGTTATACACTTATTTTTACATCCTGTATACGCGCTTTTGAAGTTTAAATCATTTTACGGATGATGTTCAAGGATGACGTTTCAACCCACTAGTGATTACTACCGATTATGGGTACGCCACTGGTCACGACGAAACGCAAGAAATAAAAATGTACTCGTTGCAAAAGAGGTGGTCCTAAGAAGTTATAATCACTTACCAAAACCCGTTCTTACAAAACATTGTAAGGCCTAATGACAAAAATACCTGAAATTTACAGGGGTTGAGAAAAAAATCGAAATTTCATGAACAAAGAGGGATATTAAAAATTTGAGAATTAATTTTGTTCTCTATAAATAGGAGACCAAGAAAATGCCATCCAAAATAATTTAAAATTATTTTTGTGGAAATCCGGTACTTAGAAACTTTGGTAAAAAAAACATACTTCTCTTTGAACCCTGTAGACAGTTAAAGGTCAGAAGTAAAAAAAAGTCGGAAAAAATGTTCATATTAAGAATTAAATTCTCTTTTAAATTTTGCAAACCGCGCATCGATAGCTTTATTCGTTCGTAAAATATTTTACTCCAAAGTTCACCTGACAATTAGCTCGGTCCGCTTGAATTGTCCAGCAGTTTAGATAGCAAAATAAGAATTATATAAAACATTTTATTACACATTTTAAAAGTACGTAGATAAGTACAAGATTATCCAACTAAAAGTGGCCAACACAAATATCTGGCTAATCATTAGAGTATGTTGCTTAATGCAAAAGATTAATAAATCAGTATTGAACTATAAAACCCAGTAGTCCTCGCCGTATTTCAAAAGCGTAGTCCATTTATTATTTCATATAACATTCGGAGTTGCGAGAATACTCGAAATGTGTTCGAATATGACTGGAGTCGGACAGTCAACAATATACCGACTTGTGCACGAGGATAAACGCGGCCCCATTAGGTCACCAAAGAGAAGTACTGGAAGAAAAGAAACTGTAATAAATGAGGATGAAAAGACTGCCATCAGAAGAATCATACACTCGTTTTACTTAAAAAAAGAAATACCTACCTTGGACAGAATAATGTCTGAAATGAGCATGATTTCATTCAGCAAATCCCAAAAAAATCCAACGTCTTCTTGGAACAAAAATTATATCATTCACTGGCTTACTGTAAATAAGAAGCCATTTCATAAAGATATGCTGGAAAAGGAGCTACTGGAGATTGTAAAGTTAAATAAACCTCTTTGTACGAAATTTGTTGTCGGCGAAATCGCTTTAAAACGAAATATAACGGTACGTCGCCTTCCGCCATATCACTGTGAATTAAACCCCATAGAATTGGTGTGGGCGCAAGTAGAAGGGGTTGTAGCAACGCATAACACCACTTTTAATTTCATAGTAGATTTTTTTATAAATATTAATATTTATTCCAATTTTTCTATTTTCATATTATTCTTACTTCTATATAAGTTTGTATCTACTTAATATTAGAATAATTAATATCTCAATTATCTGCCTATCTATAATTATAATCAAATATAATTATTATTATACTTTTATTCTAATAAACTACCTGTAGTAACGCCACTGTTACAATACTTTCGTTGTCCAAACTCGTCTTTCTTTTGTATGCAAATTAGGGTGACCCTAATTTAGAACCGATTCGGGGTGTGTAGATCTAAAATACGGAATTTTTAAAAACTATCATTGCAATTTACTTGAAATTTACAATGCAACTTTTAATTGTCCACCCTACTTAATAGGTTCTGTCATTGCAAATTTACATTTCATTATTCTCTCGCATTAGGCAATAGAGTATACGAAAACGTAAATCACCAATTTTTTGCTTATTTTAATTGGAACATTATGTAGGTTCTTTGAAATATTTATTTTTCAGCGCTTTCCGAATATGGAATAAAATTATATATATGTTCTATTTAAAATAAAAAAAAAATAATTAATGAGTATTGCTATAATATTTATTTCATATTCAATTGTTTTTTTGTTTATGCATTCTAATTGTTCAAAAAACTTTTGTGTCAAGCGTTTCTTCGCATTTCTAAAGTTAAGCAAGATATCGCAATGCTGCTTTTAAGGCAAGGCCCTAGGCGACAGTAGGCGTAGCTCTCAAGACCGATCTTGAGCAAATGCAGTATTGAGTTTTTTAAAGCTCTAACTATTTCGTAACGCCTGCTTTTAGCGTTGGAATGACATGAAACGAACAAACCTCTGCGAAGATTGTTAAATCGAACAATAACTCGATAACTAATAAAGATATGAAACATTGTATTAGTGAAAAATTATAGAGAATTTGATTCGCAATAATATTACTCTCTTTACTTATCGCCGCGAAATCAAATAGAAATAAATTATTTGAGAAAAACTAGACTCACCCTTAAATACAAGGGAATTGCTCTCTCGGCGCACCTTAAAAAAATCATGCATCTCAAATTTAATATTTTGACTTACATTGAAATCCTGATTACTGGAGTAGGACTCTTTTGTCTATAAAAGTCAGTAACAGCCCCACTTAAAAACAAGGTAAAGACCTATGAACTGCATCAGAGACTAGTCTTGTACAAGTTCAGATTACTCGGTAAAAAAAATACACAAACTATAAAAAGTAAAAAAAATCTACCAGTATCTATACTTCTTAATGCAATTGTTTCCTAGATCGACCACTATAACGTGGTGATCGCTGGTGACAGCACAGCCGCCTGGTCTCTTTAGTTTTGAGTCGTACGAATCGATGCACTGGTTCACCGTCTTCTCGAACGCGCATAAAACTTGGAGGTAACTGCGCCCTTTCTGTTCCGTTCGACTGGCCACTATTCGATTATCTGGGTCGACGATTATACCCCCATATCGACCTTTGCCTAAAAAAAATAAGAGTAAATATTGTTTTCAATTAATTAAAATAATTAATAAAGATTTAGTCAAAATTAAAAAGTGGTGTGGCTCTAATCTACTTTCTCTTATTATAATCATTTTTGATAAATAAATAAATCACTAAAATCAACATATTAACATTTAAATGTTCACTTAATAATAT